>CM026275.1:8243280-8776093 GCA_014851415.1 Cnaphalocrocis medinalis | reverse complement strand
GTATCGAAATTTCGGCTGCCGTAGCGGCACTGATTGAGCCTAAAATTGTCAATGGAGACATAACCCAATACCATATGTCCAAATATAGTACGGTAAGCCCCAAGATAAAGACTAAAGGTAGGTGTGAATGTTCCGGAGCAAATCCTAAATTCACAGAAAGCGTAAATTGGAGCCTTAATTTGGGCACAGTTTTCGTTTTTGCAACCTGTCCGGTTTCCACATCAAACAGAGGGTGCAAACAAACAGAAGTATATAAACAAACAATTGCTTGGAGTGGCTGTTACACACGAGGATTTGAGCTAACAGGGGTTCTTCAAAATAAAAAGCTTGGAACTTAACGTCACTTTATTTTTTTCAACGGCGCGGCCGTGGATGGATTTGACCACTACAGATCGTTTGTCCTAAAAGTGAAAAGTAGGGATAGTAAAGTGAAAGTGTACAATTTGGATTTGAATAACAAGTATTATTTTTTGGAAAAAAAATATTAATGTGCTCTCGAAATTGCGGTTTCTCAAGTACCTCTAAGTTATGTAAATGCTTTTATGTTATAAGTAAGTTAATTGTTAATTTAATACATTTATTGGCCACAAAATATTTGGCTATCTATTACTTACAAGCGTGGCGAGCACAAACCCTTTCGACGAGGACCCCGTGCCGCCCGTGCGCGCGCGACGCAAGAAGAAGAAAGCGCCGTTGCCCCCCTCCGCCGCAGCAGACGTTTCCACCACTTCAACGCTAGACGTAAGTTTATCAACGACATAAGTGCCGTCATGACCTAGCATGTTGGACGCATTTGATGACAGAAATAAAAAGGCAGACTCAAAATATGTCTTCTATTTTTAACAGATGTTGCTGGGCTAAATTTATTATTTAGATGGTAGAATCTCAAACTTACAACTAATAAATTATTCTTCTTTACAGACAAGTCAAGAAAACACCGAGCTACAAATTACTGAAGCCAATGATTCCAAATTGTCCAATGCAGATGGTGAATTAGAAAACGAAGACGTTCACTTCAATATAGAACTAAAGATTGTAGAGGACGAGGACGTAAAAGAAGCGAGTACAAATTCTGAAAACAAAGAAAGTACGGAAGAAACGAAACTAGCAAGCGAAGTTCCTATTGAGAAAAATGACAATGAGGGAAACAAAATAGACTTAAACACAGAAAGTACAATAAAGAGTTGCGACTCGGAAGATGACATTCTTGCAAAGGCTAATTTCGATAAAGTAGACATAGTTAAGTACAGACGAAACTCTAGTGTAAATGAAGATGAAATTCGATTACGTCGAGGAAATCTAGAAGATTTTCATGTTCTGTCGAACAAGAGAAGCAAGAGTCTGACTAATGCCCTTGATTCTAGTTATACAACGTACGATATAAACTTAAACGAAGAAATAATTACCAAAGACTCTAATGGCAACGAGGAACCTTCTAAGGTTGTATGTAAACTTTATGATGACTTACCACGAAAACACAGTATCGACACAGTTTCCAGTACGGAAAAAGAGTTCATGGAAATTGACAGGGCAACTAGAGAGCTCGAAAGAGAGATAAGTAAATTAAATTCAGCTCTCAATGAAGACGAAGAACTTACAGCAACGGGAGCAAGACTTTCGGTTTCAGACATTAAAAGAAGATTTGATCAAACCGATGTATCTTCTCCAAACCCTATACCAAAACCCAGACGAAGTCATTACGGTGAGCCTACATCACCAGGAAACGGCAATATTCCAATATAAGTACTCATAGATTTTATTAGACATATTTTTAAAGTAAGTCTTGAGTTGAGATAATTCTAATATTTTAATAAAAATTAAATCGATTGGATCTCAAAATTGATACCATTTACATCGTGCCTAAAAAAAACAATAGTGCCTTCATGAATGATAAATAAATAGGAAATATAAGAACCACGTGATTTGGTGTATACGTAAAAGCGTAGACTTTTTTTTGTAATAGCATATTTTTGAACTGACATTCTGCCATAATATCGCGGAGTAGATTAAGAATGATTGTGATAATTGTGTATTATGTAGATAAAACTGAACTTGTTTAAGTAAATATTATATATTTCTTAGATGTTACAAAGATGTAGAATTTTGCAGTTCTTAATATTTATATATCATTAATTAAAATTGTCTACTTAATCGTTGAAAACCTATGCATATCTATATTTAAAATGAAACAATGTAGCTAAATATATTACCTAGAGTTTACTAAACAAATAACATGGATGTGTGTTTAGTGGTTGCATTAGTCATCATCGCAAAAATCAACCAATTAAATGTTTAGCTGTAAGAGAAAAAAATTGTAGTCATATGCACTAAAGGCATCGAAATGTACAAGAGTTCTATTATTTATACTAATCTTTTTCAAAAGGGATTTAGCGTGTGTTTAGTAGTTCAATCATTGTTAATAAATTATTACGAATAAAAAGAATAGTTTTATTTGACAGTTGTGTATTTAAAATAAGATGTCAGAATATAATAATTTAGAAATATCAAAAAGACAATACAACTGTAATAAATATAATCTCCAGTATACACTATGGTAACTACTACAAATTACTTATTCTTGCCCTTTTGTACTTAACAAATCTAGGTAAGTTAGATGTAGCTGTGCTTACAAGTACCTTGTATTCTTTAGGTAGCCTTTTTTGCTGTCTTGCCTGAAAAAATATTTTTACAGTTTATAAAATTGCTACAAACAGGTATTATAAATAATTTATTTTAAAATTACTTTATTGATATCCATACCTTGTTCTTCAAAATGGGCGCCAAAGCAGCCAATTTATCAACAAGCTTTACTTTTGCAGCTAAAATATCAGTTTCATCTTCTGAATATAAGTCAACTAAGGTATCTATTGCTTCAGCTAGTACCCAAACTTCGTTTTCTTTATGCGCTTGCTCTAGAATGAATTCAGTTATTGTAGCTATTACATTTGAAGTAACGTCATTTAACTTGTTCACCAATAACAGTGCCAATATTCCAATCATCCTTATAAGATTTGCTCTTATTTCGGGTACTTGACAGTCCTTGATGCCAGTCAACATCATCTGTAAACAAACCAAATATTAAATACCGTCCAAGTGCAATAAATAAATATCCCAATACAGGTAATCAATCTGATTGTGGAAGGCTTACCTCTATATCAGATAAAGCCATTTCACTGAACAAATTGCAATCATTGACATTCCCATTTTCTTTAAACTTAATTTTATCAAGGGCAGCTCTCATAACGGCTGTTGCAGATTCCAATAAATTAAGGTTATCCGAGTTTTGTTTGAACACTAGTTTTCCAGCATCAACCCAGATTTTGTATACTCCATTGACACCTCCCAAGCTGTCTATGGGCAATGTGGATAACATATTGTTTATGCATAGAAGAGCTCGGCTCTGTACATTTTGCAGTCTGTAAAATCAACAACATTAAAATTTTCTCAAAATACTCCCAATATATTTGAATTATTAAATACTTCAGAACTAATAAAGAAATGAAGGATTAGTGCTAATGACTCACTTATTATAAATTGATTGAGATCCCTCATATTCTTTGATTATCATTAAAACATTTTGTGCAGGCAGCTGCGTCCTTGACCACACCTTATCAAATATTTGCAAAGATATCAATGCCTCCATGAACTCTGGAGGCAACTTATCTTCAGAGAGCAAAGTCTCGTCAGTATTATTGCCTATATCTTCTTCTATTTCACTGTCTGAGTCATCTGCGTCCATGTTGTCATCACCATCTAAGAAACGGAAGATATACATAAGAAACAATAAAATGAATATGGACTTGTGCCAACATTTTATCACAGCAGTTTGAGCACAGGTTGTTTGAGCTGTCACAAGTTCGTTAAATGCACAAAAACAATTGTTTGTTGTTGAAACAGATATTTCTGTTGGGTCTTCATTCATTATTTATAGTGCAAGGGAAACCCTTAGTTTGGGTCGAGGACAATGTATGATGTAGTCTCAATGTATTAATATTTTTATGGCTACAGATTTAATGTATAAACAAGTACCAATAAATGCACATAAATAATTTATTATACTAACCTTCACCAGAACAAAGGTTGGCAACAATTTCGATAGCACTCTGTTGAGCATCAAGCATTTGCGATACAGCTTTTAATTGATTGTCTAATTTTTTTTCTTCATTTCCCTTAGGTGGTTTGACCTTTCCTGCACTATCTGCCAAAGGTATGTTACTGGACAATTGATTGCATGCTAGTCTGTGGTCTACTGACAATGTGTTGGCCAGAATGGTGATAACCTCATTAGCAACAGTAACTGGTAGAGCAATGATGTTTCCACCACATGTGTTTATAACAACTCCAGCTGCTAATGTCTTTATCAGAAGTAGAGATGGATCACTTCCTTCCAATGATATAAGTTCTTGTAACTGTTTCTCACAATTGGTTTTTACTTTTTCCATCGCTAGAGGATTATCTTCTACAACCACAAACAGACATTGTAGTACAGCAATAACGACCTCACTACCAAAAATGGACAGATTTAAATACCTTGGCAGTATATCAAGTATCTTGGATTGACCCAAATATTTGACAGCAAGCTCTGAAATAAAAATAATGACAATGAGCTTGCAATTAAAATATGATACTAATATTATCAAAAAATTGTAAGGAAGTATGTTGTATGTTTGTGCTCCTTCACAGAAAAAACTACTGAATAAATTTTAATCAGGCCCATAATAGTTACACTTACATACCAGAATAACATATATTTAGGCTACAAGTTATAATAATAAATATATTCTATATTATGCAAAATATAATGATAATTCTATCACCAGATATAAAGCAGGTGAAACACCATAGTGCAGCTAGTGGGCAATATACTCAGAAAACCTACATTAGCTTGCTTCTGGAGAAAGAATCATCAAAATTGTATTAAGAAATGTTTTTGGATTTATTTGTCAAGATCTTTCAAAAACACAAATTCTTTCCTCTAGACATTAATATACTTAGATGAAATAATAAGTAAAAAACATGTACTACCTGAACTTTCGCACAAATTCAACAATAAGTTAGTACACTGAATGAATGTATCAGTATCATCTTCTTTTGTTTTTGAGCTGTTGTCAGGTACCCATTCTGCTGCATGCTGTAAATGTTAAAATACATCCTTGAAAGAATATCAAAAATACAGGAAACACAAATATATTACTTTATCTTCTAGGCAAAAGCATGTCATCCCAGACCTTATCGTCACTTTCCATCAGGTGCGATTGTGGCCAAGCATTGGCCTATGGTTTAATAAAAAAAAAATACAATATTACATTCCAGACACTAGATTTCATCACACAAATGTTTTGTCAGTCTGTATCATACTCACATCCTCATCTGTATGTGTCCGGGTCATTGCCAAATGTGTTATAGGGCCAGACAAATGACAATAATTATTATGTGGACAAACAATATACATGCAATCCATTTGTATCTTTGCTCAACAGTGGAACTCTATAATTAAATAAATAAAATACCTACAAACAATTTATCCAACATGTGCTTGCTTTTCAGTGCATCAATAATGTCATAATATTGTTTTTATTCACTCACTAATTATCTTGTTGAAAGTGACTATACCCTAAGCAAAGAGATTGTAAACATTTTCAAAAAATTATAAATAATTTATAGAACTAACAAACCTCATGGTAGTAGCATGTTAATGGGGTCATAATGTCCTGTTCCATCAAAACATCACACACTTCTAGTTTCACAGTTGAAAGATTCCTGAGAACTCCAGCAGCAGCATTCCGGACAGAACTGGCAGGGTCAAGCAACAAAGGAGCAGCTACTTTGACAATCCCTCTATTTAAAATCTGGTCAATGTTTTCTGGGTTTTCGATAAGTAAGGCCAATGTTTGTAGTGCACAATATTTCTCCTCTACACTAACAGCCTGTAAGAATACAAAACATTGATTGTTCGTGAAATAGGAAAGGTTAATTTATTTATTTAAAGATGAAACTTCCTCAATGTTAACTAGAATCTAAGAGATTAAAAAAAGACACGTTTTAAAAGGACATTGATAAGCTTTTTGCTCTATTTTCATATTAAATATGTGTTTTGTAAGTTATTATAACCTGCAATTGATCCAATATTGTTTGAAGAGCAGTTTCTTTGGAGTCTACGGGAACTTGTTCTTCATCTTCTGGGTTATTTTCGACCACGTTCTTCCTTTGTCGGCTAGGCTTAGGTTTTTTAACTTTTCCCATTGTTATAAAAGTTAAAAAACTGAAAAACTACAGAAAATAACCTCAACTTCCACACACACCGCCACCAAATGTCAATTTGACAGACAGGACAGTGAAGTATTTTTAAAGAATAATAGCAAGGGGCACATGTCAATAAAGTAATGAAAATATTAGATGGCGCCACTGCCACTTAAGTCGTAGCTTCAATGGATCGTTCCCAAAAATCAGTTTTCAAGACTTTCTTGGCGCATTTTAAAAAGGTGGAAGCTTCATTTGTTTATAAGAAGGTCTTTCTTTCTTTCTTTCCTTTTATGTGATAGGTAGCAGACGAGCAGGCGGATCACCTGATGGTGAGAGGTGGTGTAGAAATAAGCGTTTATTCCTTAGGATTATCAGGCGATTTTATAATAGGTACGTCAGACAGAACAGTCGTATTGAGACGGACGGACGAATGTTTGAGGAATAAAACGAGTTCTCATATTATAAAACTAATGGGGTTACCATACTCTAGGATGTACACAGATGTATAAAACATGGGAACTCAGTTTCTCGAACATTTGCCATTGCCATGACTTTCTTGATTCTTTAAGAAACATAAACGTCTCAAAAAAGAGCGCGAAAGTTCAACCAAAGTAGGTACCAAACGCAAACCAAACTCATAATGCCTTCGTATGTTACAATAATAATCAGATAGGTATATTGTTTTTTTGGTTTGTTGTTTGTTCACATTTTTTTTTCTATTATTTTCATCGTTCGCTTATTCTCGTATGAGTGAATTCAAAGCTCAATCGAGCTTGGACAACGAACAGGACCTATAATCGTGGTTTAAAAATGATGCTGTCACTTTCATAAAAGGGACAAAATTAAAATATAAGTGACAGCATCAGACTTAAACCAAAACTTTTTTTTGTATAGGTAGGTGGCAGAGGAGCCGACGGATCACCTGATGATAAGCGATTACCCCCGCTCATGGACACCTGCAACACGTGGTGTCACAAGTGCGCTGCTTACCTTTTAACCCCCCTTCCCCTGGATTGGGCCTCCGGTACCCTCACTCACGCAGCAAAACAACACATGCACTGCTTCTTTTCCACTAACATTCAATGAAGACATAGGAATTTACGTCTAAGTAGGTATTACCAATTTATATAAAGCCAATCTCGTTTGGAACGAAAACGCCCTGTTGGTCTAGTGGCTTAAGTACCGGGCCGTGATCTCGGGGTCCCGGGTTCGATTCCCGGGTCGAGCAAAAGTATGTTTCGAATTTTTCGAACATAGCTCGGGTTTGTGATCACCAATCCGCATTAGGCAAACGTGGTGATTAAGCCTAATCCCATCATAGTAGCGATAACTTGATTTCTATGATGGAGGCCTTTGCCCTGCAGTGGGACAGTATATAGGCTGATACTTTACAATCTCGTTTTCAGCTGTAATAGTCGGCAATAGTAAAGCGGCGCCTACAACATTTGCGTAACAAATGAACCGTGAGCGCTGCACACAGCATTCCTGACATATGAATCCATCATTCTCGTTAGTTACGCCGCCCTTATATTTGCACAGTCATTACCCGATCCGGTCCAGCCCCATGCTGTGAGGATAACAGTCGGAAGTGATTACCTGGCGGGACTGTTCGGCATCGGCTCGCCCTTCTCCCTAGTACAGGGATCGGTAACCTGCGGCATAATTTACGTAACACTAAAGAAATTTAACTAGGAAGAGTTAAATAATTGTTTAGGGTTTTAGGGTATGCAACCCTTCAAACTTATGTTATGAGTCATCATTATCATCATCATTTCAGCCAATAGACGTCTTCTGGACATAGGCTTCCCCCAAAGTTCTCCATACAGATCGGTCCTGGTGCCACCCGCATCCAAGGGACTCTGGCGACCTTCAATAGATCGTCGGTTCACCTGGTGGGAAGCCTGCCACGACTGCGGCCTCCTGCACGCGGCCTTAACGGCAGTCGGTTCTCCTCGCAATGTGCCCTGCCTACTACTTGAGCCACGCAAATCTTTGGGCTATGTCTGCGACCTTAGATCTCCTACGGATCTCGATCACGCAAGGAGATTCCGAGCATAGCCCTCTCCATTGCCCTATGGGTGACTTTAGGCCTTCTTAAGCGGCCACGTTTCAATTCCGTATGTCATCACTGGCAACACACACACTTAAAGACTTTCGTCTTCAAACACTGTGGTAAATGGGCCGAAAATATGCTGCGTAGTATTTTATGAGTACAAAATACAATTTAAATCTACGTGTAGGTATAACGGATTTTCCACACCATGGTAGCCTCCATTAAGATAATGAGCATTAAGGTTAAAAGACATCTTTGAGTGCAGCAGTTAGACACTTTTAATATGCGTCTATTGTCTTCATCTCTAACAGTTGGCGACCCCTGTCTTAGACTCACGTCCGAAAGTAATTGCCCTAGATTGATTGGTGCCGCAGGGGGCGGCGACAATTTGACGACTGAGGCATTGAGTCATCCAAAGGGCATTTTTGGAGATGAATCAGATGTGGGAGAAAATATGTTATAATATCTAAGTACTTCAGTCAATTTCCTTCAATTCAATTTTAAAAAGTATTAGTTATTATTACAATTTACATTGCTGCATGTTAAAGATTATCTACTATGCGGTAAGTCCTAACCTATTTTAAGTTAAATATCAAAACTGTCAAAAAGAAATTGTGTTAAAAAGTTTACCTCACTTTAGTAAGGTAGTACAAATTAAGTATATCTAATAGGAAGACCAGATATTCTGTAAGGAATGTACCTACTGTGCTATTGGTCTGACCAAAATATCACATTACCTTCAGAATGGTCAGCAGAACTGGCATCCTCCAAGAAAACTACTTAAAAACATGATTATAGCCTATATAGTTACTAATACAGTAAATTACTTACTTACATCCCCATTCACTACACTAATTTACAATTTTCCCTACCTGATGAAAAGTTAAAAATAAATTTTGGTTTGAATGCACGGTTTGCTTAAAGTTGGAATGTAAGGCGTTCCGTCTAGGTCTGAGTTGATAGATCTATACAAACACCCGCAGAAGACAGAATTGGAAGAGCAAACACAGCCCGCCCGCCTGGCGCCGCTGAGCGCGCCAACTCCAACAACTTCGGTAACTTGAGATTTAGCCACTCGCATATCGCAAGGAAATGCATTATAACTTTTCAGCTAGCGAGTCGTATAACAATAACGGCGAAGTTTCTCTACATAATTTACGTCTGCTATTATGTAAGTACCTACTTTTCAAGTCGACATTGTATGGACTCGCTTCTGCCTTTGAAATTGAACCTTACGATATGATAAAAGTAGTAGGTATGTGAGAAATATGCTCGGAATCAAACCCCAATATTGAATCCGGAACTCTGAAATTCAAGGCATGGCATGATGGGAGGCTTAAGAGCGATGGAACTTAAGTGGAATTGGGCAGAACATTATAGTGCTGGCGAGGTGATGGCAGTTGAAGTAAACTCCTTACCGATTGGTGCCCTAGAATAGGTAAACGAAATCCTGGTCGTCTAACGTCACGATGTGGGTCGATGATATTTCCAAAATAGGATAAGACCTATATCCAAGAGGACTATATTCAGTTTTGGTTACTACGGCTCCTGATGGTTTATGTATTGTATAGATTTACCCGGTACGATATCGGATGTAACTATTCAGTAGTAGACATTATGTTTGGTTGGATCTAATCCTAGTCGGGCATAAGCCGGTAGTTTTACCCTAAACAATATGATAATACTAGTGTTGATAATAACGAGCCCAAAGTTATAATCAGTTTTAATCGGTCGAAATGATTGTTCAGGTTCAGATTCTAGCCAATGTTCCGGACATCTGTTGGATGTGCTACCACGTTAACATTATAAGGATGTGGTGAAACTGCTCCTGTGATACCTACTTACTTAACAACTATGTTGCTGAATCGGATTCTCTATTAGCTAGCGCTATCAAGGCATTCAGCATGCTCTCGCGGCGACTCGTGTCTCTATCAAACGAATTTAGCTTTCCCCAACGAGCTTAACAGCTTGTCCTTGTCTTAACATCGCACAAGAATATTAAAACGGGAATCAACGCGACGTTTATTGTTAAGTACATTGTATGTAAGTAGGTACTTACTTTGCAACGCGAAAATCTAAAAACCTTCGCACAAGAAATTAAACATACTTACCTAAATTATCATTTGTAAGTATAGTACCTACTTTAATAGTTTAGATCAAAGTATCAAACACATAACCTGTGTAGAGATTTTAAGTTAGGCACGAAGTCCATTCTTATTAGAAACTATCCTGGTTTTAATAGGCTTCATCATAATCATCAGCTTTATCAGTCCATTGATACTAGATAATTGACCTAACTTCAAAATCAATCAGCCAGCCGAAAATTACAAAATACGGAGACTCAAACGTAATCTGCAATATATTATTTATCAAAACGATAGTTGTTATTTATGTACAATTAAAGCGTACCTAATAAAAGGCTTGGGTGCTTGCCGTAGAGGCAGGCGGTGCCTTTGAGCCCGTTGCCGCGGCCGCCTCATTTACATATGTTTCAAAATCTGGCGAGCGCGAGTGTGCGACGGCCTGTAGTGCTGCGCTTCTAGGTACCTGTCGACAGCCAAATATTCATTTAAATACAGGGACTTTTTGTATTGTTTTTACTTCGTTCCTTATTTGTAAGCGTATAACATGAATTCTTGTTAAGCAAAAGGGACTCGAGGCTAAATCGTCGAAAGGTAAATTAATAACAGCCGAGCATCAAAGTTCATATTATTTTGTAAAGCAGCAGGACTACTCGTAGCTACAATAGTGTAGGTTTTTAAGTAAATGTTTAAAAAGCTTCTAGCAAAGAAGATAGCGTATGTCTTCTTGTCCAGTTCATTTCTATACCTAAGTTCATTTCTTGTCTTGTCAAATTCACTGGACTAGGTAGGTAGTCATCTTATCTGTAAGAAATAATTAAGCCAGGTACAGAAGCAAGGAAGCTACAATAAAGTGAATTGGTATTAGTGAAGCTTTTTAAAATCATATGTGAACGCATTCACGTAGGAAGATTATTCAACAGAGATAGAAGCGTAGAATAATCATTAATTGTTAATATGTGCAACATTGGCCTAATGTGTACTTACAAACATATTTTACCTTTAAACGCAGTGCGTATTGATAAGAAACTACATACAGATTAGTAGATTCATCTAATGCCAAACATTTCTAGTAAAATATGCTAATACGTTTGAATAAAATCTCGATGCACAAGGGTCAGCACGACTTCACTAGAGTGCAGTGAGCGACGCGAGCGCGGCGCCCGGTAGCCGACTCTCGAGCTTTCTTCATAAATCAAAAAGTTGTTTTTGTGTCTTATCGGCGGATAATCGGCGGCTGCTACCGCGCTGCCGCCGCCCCTCGCCCCAGCCGCGCCGCACCTACCTCGCCCGGATGGACATTAACTTTTTGTCGAAATTTTATAGGGAATTAAACTAAAGAAACCCGACAATCATTATGCACCAATGCCGCCATCGTCTGATCCCGGCACCGCTAAATGGAAGCTATTAAAGGATTTTACTCGACTAGATAACAAAGGGCCTAATGTAATGATTACAAAATAATGGGAAAGCATGACTCCCGCAGCTTGGAATGTCCGTAGATAGAAGCTAATTCCTAGGCGACCGTTGTTGCTGAATACCAGAATGAATTTACGAACATTATGAGCATACTTAAATAGTTTAAGTTAACCATAGTCCATAACATGTAAGAGAAAATGCTTTTAAGCTTGACTGCCTGTTAAAACAATAAATACTAGGTATAATTTGCAATAATACCTACTTAACTAATATTTACTAAGAAGGTATCTACTTAGACACGGTAGGTAGGTAGTGTACTTAATACTGTAGGCATAATTTATTAATGTGTTTTTTTTTAGTTTGACAGGATGCGGTTAGCGACCTCAAGTTCTCGGGAGTTAACCACATCCAGTTTCTGTAATCTACATATAAGAGTATCCAACATTTTTATTAGGATTTCCTAAAATGTTAAAATATACTTACCTACATACACATTCACGAGATTATAAAAAGAGTAAAGAGTTAGATGATATAATTTCTAAATCGTTAATAGAAGTAAAAGAAAGATAACTACATAGATCGTTAATAGAAGGAAAACAAAGATAACTAGATAGATAGAATTACCTACATAAAAATATACAAAGTAGATTAAGGAAGATAATGTCTTAGATTTAATGGATCAGATACAGTAAAGGTTAATTTTACAGTCAATATTTTAAACACTTTCGCGAGCAACCAAATCGACTCAGCTAATTTTCAACGTCATATAACAGTCTTAAAACTTAAGTGACCAGAATAACCATATTCATTTATAAGTACATTTAGTTTCATCTGAACAATTTCAATTAAATTAATATCAAATTAATTCTGAATTTCCTCGAAAAAATATAAAGTTGTTTACGCATTCCATACAATGTTATACAACACCAAAACTGTATTCTTATGATTTTTTTAATGAAATCAAGATATTTCTTTCATTTATTTAATATGTACTTAATCAATGGCTGAAGAACTGACCACGTTTGCATAATATGTCACTGGAAAATAACAGGAATCGTAATTTGATCAAATATCGGAAAATAATACCTAAACGATAGCTGAAACTGAATAAGGTGTGTAATGCGATATTATTTTGTGATATGATCAAGTTACGGTGCCTGACAGTAATTTATAAATTAACGATTTTCTACGCCTTGATTCGATTAAGAAGCTCGCGAGTATATAAAATTATTGAAGCGTCCAAACATAACTAATTTATTGCAGGGTCCAAAATCCTTTTCGTTAAGTCACTTGACTTCCAAACTAATTATTAACACAAAAAGTTCCACTCTGCTTAGACTTAAATTGCGTGACGCCGCTATCGTATTGCACTACAGAAATACCTAATTAAAATCACATTACATATGCATGGAACCGCATTTGGTGAACATCAAGAGATGGACGTAGCTTATGCGCGTCGGCGGCGCGGCGTGTCAGCACATATCTACTTTGACTAATTTAGAGTAACCAGATATTGTGCGCTTCAAAGCGGGACTATTGGGAAGTTGTTATTAGATAACATGAGAAGAGCGAAGGTAAGAGTATACAAAATGAGAAATTTCAATGTTTCCTCGTTATTGATATCCTACGAAGAGATATTTTAAACGGTAGCTGCAGTTTTAAATGGTACGTGTAATCGGCAAATAAAATGGAAAGAAATCCATTTATTTGTCGACAGCACGTAGAAGCAATGCCAACACAATATAGAACATATCAGTCAGAAGTGGTAATTGACCTTTCATTGGTACCTCCTACTCGTAGCTTTGTACTTGTTGAATAGTGTTAGTTGTAACTTGAAGGTAAGCAAGCACCTAGAAGGTAATTAAATTTTTTTCAAGAAAGTTTGGGTGTTAAAATTTTGTTTTTTTTAATACACAATTACATAATATACTAAACATAATTTGCGATTACTTATATCTTTCTCAAAACTGAAATAGATATCTACATTACAGCACAGCATTTTTACAGTTCATGTCCTTCAATATGATAGCAATTCCTACTCGCATATCATATCAAATCAAAGCTGGACCACAAATCCCTGCTAGCAGGACCGTCCCGGAGTGGCTGGGCGCCTGGTCGCGCTAGCCTAATTGCGCCCCCGCGGCGTGATGGATGGCCGGCCCCGCGCCCGCTCCACACCCCACACGCACAAGGGTTGTTCCCAGAAATTCCATTATCCACGCGGCCCGCGGCCCGCTCCATTTGACAACGCGCCGACTGCTACAATCGACGGAGTATTGTACGTACACAAAGTTTTTCGAATTCCAGAACGAATGTAGAGTACGCTTAGTTAAAAAGCGGCCTTTTACAATCGCTTCGCATGCAACGTTTTTTTGGAGCAATCTTTTATTTTTTTGTACATTTTACAATTCCTAGTTTCTAGTGGGTAGGTTTTAGCTAGATAGTATCTAACAAAGAAACTACCTACTCGTATAATGCTGGAAACTTTTTGGAACAAACATCAAAATCCAGAGACATGAAAATTAAAGTAGGTTGGTAAGAATTACAAAATATGAAACATGTGGGAAGGAAACACTACTTACATATATGTATGTAGATAATAAAAATATCATAAATATCACAAAAAAAGTAAGCACAACAGAAGATTTAAAGATTGTCTTAATCTGAAAGATGTAACAAACTGAATCTGTATTGGTCGTTTCCCTCGTATCAGTTTTGTCCCTAAAACTATAGAAGCCATAATAATAACATTAAATCAAACCGTACCATCTTTCCTTTTATGTTGTTTTTACGAGCAGCCATATTATTATAGTCGCATGCGACGTTATTATCGATTCTCGTAATCGATGAAACATTCCGACCCCTAATCGCCATTTTAATGCTTTTCTGTTTTATGTCCGTTGGTAGGTATAATAGCAACAAGAAAATCTTGTAACACAAATCAATGATTTATTGTTATTGATAAATTATGTCTTTTTAATATGTTCGACCCAAACTAAAAGGCTTTATTTTTTAACATTCAAGTTTCAACAATGTTTCTTATTTACGACATATAGTTAGACATCTCCGTCTAGTTTACAGCCGTCAAATCTAAAACCTAGCCCCTTCACTAAACATCGACGTTCAACTAGCGGTCTTACCGGAAGGATATTCAGTCATTTGATCAAATTAATTACATACCTAGCCGGTTATATTAATGCCAAAGGTCTCATATGTATGGTCTAATATGGAGTGCATTTTTAAATAAATAAATTGGCGTCAGTACTTAACGATGGTGTTTCCCAAAGTAATGTAAAATAGTCTCTACATTAGAAGAAAATTTCGGTGAACTGCGCTGTTAAAAAAAGACGGCAATTCATTAGTTGACAGCGACATTCATTATAAATATAAAATTAATTAACTTGCATCGGATTTGTTTCATATGTAGGTAACGAGTTTTAAGTTTCGTTTCTTTGAAAACTGATATCTGTGAAAACTAGCGCAGCATTATCTGGGTGTCGAGTGCTATCAGGCTTACTCGTATTAAAGGGGTGACCGCCAAAAGGCATCGATTACAATATGTCTTTAAAATCCACCCTTTTCCGGTCCCTAGAGTGAAACGGAAGCGAAAAAAGATCAATATTTGGACAGAAATGATTATAGCTCGCACGACCGGACGCGAATGCATTCACTGGCGCTAATAAATGTAAAGAACAGGATGCGATTTTCGACGGAATCATGTTAACTCGTCTGTTCTCAGCCTTCTCTTGTCACAACAGTGGAATAAAAAAGAAGTGATTTTTTTACGAATGTAATGGATTGAATTGGATATCGAGCTCCTCGCATGAATACGGCCCATAGTTCGCATTGAATCCGGATCGGGCTTACTTCCTTAGCACAATCCGATACAGGAGCCATTCAACACGATCTGCTGTTTGCTCCCAGAGTTGTTGTATTGTTGGTAAAACAAACATGTCGTGAATGCCCGTCACAAGCAAGTGTCTTAATTCCAGCTACCTAGACAGTAGTCTATATAATTCTGTGATAAATAAATAAAATAAATAAATTGAGACAACATCACATAGGTACATTATTCTGGTCCCAAACTAAAGTTTTCCTTGTACTACTATGTAAACCAGGAACATCGAGTATCGTTTTCATGTGTACATACTTATACCAGCAAGGACG
This sequence comes from Cnaphalocrocis medinalis, assembly GCA_014851415.1. NCBI lineage: Eukaryota > Metazoa > Arthropoda > Insecta > Lepidoptera > Crambidae > Cnaphalocrocis > Cnaphalocrocis medinalis. The sequence goes on along the minus strand of CM026275.1, from coordinate 8,760,130 downwards.
GTTCATAATATTTTTTTGTGTTCTTTGGATTAATATAGGCATTCCATGGATATGTATGGCCGAAACCGTTTACAATTTGGCATGATTTAAATCCGTTATAAAATAGCTAAATACCTACAGCCAGTATTAGAGTAGACCAGTTCAACTATTGTATTTTAATATAAAAATATTAATATCAGGCAATGTAAGTATGTAGCTAGTCCCTACCTCCACGTAGCTAATTATATTTGCTAGGCTCTACAAATACGCTCGCTTTGCACGCAAGTGAAGTAGGTTTCATTTGCAACGAAAAATTTCCTACATGATGTCGTATACCTAAAGTGTACGGAGGGAATCTAATCTGGAGTAGGTACTCGTTCGTTCATACGTCGGCAATTTCGTACTAAGTGGAGAAGTTGAGTGGGTAAATTCAATCACATCTGGAGGGTTTGCGCTCACCCCGCGGAGCGGCGCCAGCGGCGGCTGCTGGCTTGTATCTCACTTAACTAAATAAACTCGGCGGAAGCAACGTTTATATCCTGTTTGCTGGGACCCTATACATATACGGTACATTTTATTTATTGGGTTATACAGGGTGTTTCATACAGAGTGTTTCAGTTAGGGCCAATGAGTGAGGTTACGCGAAGTCAATGGACAGGGGACACTCCTCGGGGTATGTATGGCCTAAATTTTTCAAATACACATTACACTAAAATTTACATAACTTTCAGATGGCTCATTTTTTACTATAAACTAAGATTCTCATGATTTCCATCAAAATTACGAATCTAGGTTTTATATGGTAAGCAAGTAACGAATTCACAATTCGAAAACTAAAACGTAGAATATGCATAGAGGAATTTTGGGTGCTCTATCCATGGGCATGGTCCGCTTGACTCCCTAAATGAATAAAATGAAACGCCCTGTATAATAATGAATCCTAGAACTATGTTGTACTTATGTCAAAGAAAAAGCAGCAGTTTATGGATTTGGTCATCTTTTATAGTTAAGTTTCAAATAAACATTACGAATAAATGCAAAAAATTTACATAATATTATGAATTTAGATATAGAGATATTAGCTAGCTATGATAAGTAGATAAGTACAAACACAGTAAAGCTTAACATAGTAGGTATATAATATACAAACAAATGATGGGAAACTACTTTATATGTGGTGACACGTAGAAAGTACGCGGTAAACACAACACAACCTTTTGCAGTTTCATTGACTTACTTAGCCAATGTTAGTCACATCACGTTTTATTAACAAAGTCTGCTCCATGGCGTCAAACGATTGTGATCCGAAGAATGAAATATCTAAAAATAACAGTCAAAACAAAAGATGTTTGGAGCGTGTTGAAAATTAATGTTTTGGTTCTTGAATAACTTTTACAGTACGAGTAGTAGGTACTGATTTTTAAAATGAGTGATTTTTTGGATCGTAGCAAGAAAGCAAGTAGCGTTTGTAAGAAACATTACTTACCTAGTTTCAAAAGCGCGAAGTCTAAGAAATTGCGTCCGAAGGTAAAGGAATCGACCCCAGAACGGGTCGATTCTCGGTTCGGTCCATTTATATATCGAACTTTTCTAAACTACATATTATGTATAGATGTCCCTCTTAAAAACGTGGTGAAAAGTTAGTCGTGGTTTAAAACTGTTGGTGTCACTTTTATTTGCCACGTTTATAAAAGTTGCAACACCACTTTTAAACCAGTCTGGAGAGTTTGGGCTTAGTTAATGGTAATGAATTGTCTGAAACATTAATTCAGGTGCATTTATACGAAACTTCAATGAATTATTTTATTTATGCTAGAGGGGACAAACGGGTAGGCGTGTCACCTGAATGGCAAGTAATCACCGCGGTCCGTGAACATCTGCCTTACAGACCATATTATTCGCCAATCTTTCAAGATGATTCGAGTTAGATTTTAAATAAGACGAAACGATTGGTATGCAATATCTGGCTTATTACCCAGACTCGGCCTGATAAATAATGGGTAATGTATTTAATAGCAATCTACAAAGAGCTCTTAAGTATGTCGAGACCAAACGCACCACAGAACCATCTAATAAAATGTGATCATGAGCTACTTCCCCAGATATTTCAGTGTTGGATTTATCACTGAAACACAAATGTATATGTAGATTACAGCCCCGAAAACATTAAACACTCTCCAACTCATACTATAATTCTTTTTTTGTATTTACATTAGGCTGGTGATAATACCCCGAAAGTTTACATTGCCCGATAATAATTCTTCTTTATTTACACTATAGCAATGATTCCGGGTTTGTTTACACAAGTTGATAGATAAAGAGCGATAGGAAAGCGGCACTCTTGTCATAAGAAAGAAAGCTATACAAATATAATAGATTTCGAGACTACACTGTGTAACACTGGGGGTAGTTAGATAGATAACGCAAACAACTGTTAGGTACCTATTTGAATTGGCTGGGAAAACCATTTACCACAATAATATTATAGTAACCACTTATAGTTATTTGCATGTTTTTTAACATCTAAAAAGATAACATCGGATTTATTTCACATTCAGACGAGAAATTCGGTCGAATAATTAAAATTCCACATTAGCACGAAAACCCATTCTAACTTAAGAATGAATATAAAAATAATCACCGTTTGTCCGAAAATCATAATATGTAATATTTTTCGTCCGTCCTAAATTCCTAATGTGGTAAACATACTTTATCATCGTGAGTTTTATAATGATAATCTAAAATAGATACATTCAGCCACATAGCACGAAATAAGAATTAACAGTGAGCAGCATTACTCGTATACCAAGCAGCAACCGCTTACGAATGTTGAATGTTATCGTCGTAACTCAGTAGATTGAGCTCAATTTGGTAGAAAATGTTAGCAAAGATGTGATTTAATTTTCAATCGCGTCGAGTGCACGAGAGCGTTTACATGATTTCAATTTGTCGTCAGATAATGGAATTGGATTTTCGGGACGTTATTTTGAATCAATATCAATTGGCATATTTAAATAGCGATATCTTTGGTGCATAAAATACATTTAGCAATTAGTTACTATTTTTTAGAAGAACCTAGATATCTAGACACGGGCAACGTTTAATGGCAAATTTCAAAGAAACAATAATTGGCGACTAAACGGAGAAGTGTAATATTACACGAATCAGAGCGGCTTTTGACCCCTTCATAACTCAAAACACCATTTCACATAAACCTGTAAAATTTGGCTATACGCCATTGTTTTCATTATCAAAAGAATTGATATCTAAATGGGTACCAAGTTCAATGGCGAGACCTACTTGGCTAATTTTCATATTACGAATTATTACAGACAAGCAAATGTGGAATCGAACCTCATTAGTACAAATTATGACTGAGAATTAGCTAAGTAGGTCTCTCAATCGAACTTCGCACCCTTTTAGGTATCTACTTATAATTTCTTTTGAAGATGAACTCAACTAACAAAGCATATTAAGAATTTTGACTTGGCTCTTATTTCAATTTATATTTTTTAGACACAAAGTAACTACTTTCTAGTCAAATACTTCTACAAGAGGTCTAAGATACCTGCATAGTTTTGATTGCTTGCAAATAAAGCCATCATCCGTTTTTGCCATCGGTCGAACATGGTAAATCATTTAAAACAAGTCGATTGAGATGCAAATACGGCAGACAGCATTAAGCAATTACTAACACAATTAGCGAGCAAGTTGCGTTAGCCATAATTGCGCTAGCGCCCGTTACAGGTAAGAATTTAGAAATTTCCTAGAAAGTGGCCTCATCGGCTCCGACGACTCTCCCGCGGCGCTGCATAGCACCATTCAAACCTGTAATTTGAATATGGAAGGCGGCCCGCTCGTTAAATACAACACGTGGAAACTAGCCCTACTCGGAAATCGTTACTCCGATCTTTTTCGGCACATCATTAAGATGCAGCTTATTGGAATAATTGGAATACTTCAAGTAAACAGTTTTGACACCAAGTTTCCAGAACATCGAGGGTTTTAGATTGTTGGGGTAGCATCTCTCGATGGCCTCATAATACCAAGTTACATGTAGAAAATAGGTGTCATAAATACTTACAATTAGCTTTTAAGAAACAACAACTAAAATATGACCATAATCATAACGCCGAAAGCTCTGCCATACCTGCGTAAAATTACAAAACAGGATGTTCTCAAAGGAATTGAAATTATAGAATAAGTAGGCTATTTTGAAATAGACACAAGAAGAAACAACATGCCAAGCCAGGCGCGTTTAAGCTATCATTAGTTTAGTCACGCGAGACTCGCGAGAGCGTCGTAAAATGAAATTATTCCAAGGGTCTAGTTTCATTATAAGTGTCCATTAAATGGTCACTGCGTCGCCATTACGTCGCGTATCGTTGTTAATTCACCAATGCCTACTTATTATAACTAAGTACCGGTCTTTGGATAGTATTCCGCCATGTGAGTCCTCGACTACCCAAAGGTAATTGAATGCACTTTGGTTTCCCTACTTAAAATAGAATTAAGAAGTTGTTTTCTCATTAGCTTGTGTTTACAATATTTTGGGTTCATTATTTTCAATATGAAAGTCACACATGACAAGATCTAGATTATTTTATGAATTATCATTTAAATTAGCATCCGCAATCCATAATTTCGCTCTTGTCGATGCACCTTCCACTTAGTTGCAAGCTTGCAAGACTCTATCTCAATAATTTCTGCATACACACATTTTTTTAAACTAAATACGTATGTTAGTAGTCAAAATTCCTTCTCTCTTGGAGTAAGTACCTATTACCTAGTTGTACATATTTCTAGATAGACGATAAAAATAATCTCAATAAAAATTCAGACCATGCATGGCAACAAAAGCTTTATGAAATGCGATATGAAATCGATTTCAATTAAATTTGATATTTTACTGTCAGCGTGAAATAAAAACCGATAGGGATTCTTTGCAACCTGAATCTGTAGGTACCGACAATTTTAGTGTTTTATCGCATTAAGCAAAACACTTTAAACAAACAATCTGCTGAGTTACCACGAACCCACCGCGTTACTTTTATTACATTCATCAAATAACGTTAGCTAGGCATCTCTTGGAGTGCATGTCACCTACAGACGTGACGTTGTTATTGAAGAGGACACATTCGTAGAATGTCGGAAATAGAACTTCCGAGTAACTCTTGCATCGGATCTGTTGTCGCCGGCGTGTTTATTTATACGCGTAGGTACCTAATCTGATGTGGAGCGTCGCGATTGCACAGTGGTCCGGCTCCTTAAGAAGGGCGGTCACTGGGGGCTTGCAGGCTCGGGATTAAAAATAAGATTTATCCTTTTTACCAAAGGAAATTATTGATTTTAAGGTTCTAAGGGTTAATGAATAACAAGTAAAAAATTTTTTTTTAAAGCAAGTTTGCTAATATATTGTCAAAAAAACTTAATTGAATACTAAAAAATAGGAAGGTAAATAGGCAACAATAAATTAGTTTACTTATTATTAGTTCTGAGCATAGCTATTTGGACATTGAGTTTTGTAAGTTTAGCTCAGTAATTAATGAACGATTTCATCTGAGCTAATTTTACAAGAACTGTCGTTCTGACTGATTGGAATCACTAAGTAAAGTATTTCCAGCCAGAATCGTCTACTGGGATGAAAGTGCTAACCTTACCGACGTTTGCTTCTTCTTGCTCGCATCTCCTACACTCCTTCCTGTACTGGCATCCTGGCTTGTAGATGGACGATGCTCGCTACTTTCGTCGTATTCACGTAGTCCTCCGTCAGAGCTCCGAAGTATACAGACTTCGATCTCGTTTAACCAGTCACTGTATTTGCCAATCAGCTTAGATTTTGACCTCCCCAGATTCTTCCAATATGCAGCAAATCGTTTACAGAGATTATAAATCAAATCTTTTAACTTATCGGTCTGGATATTTTCAGTGCCCGGCAAAGAGGCTGCTAGCATTCCAAACACTTCACGTGATCTATCTGCCTCGTTTTTTTTATTCGTGGCAGATAACCAGGTGTTTAGAACGTGCATTCGAGAGAAAGAGCACTTGATAGTGGTCCCTGCAGAATAAAAAAAAAACATATTTACCTAAGGTATCAAATTTACCTATATACCACCTAGTCCTTTCAATGACTTATAGCAATCCTCGGCGCAGTTTTGCGCAACTAAGCGTTACAGTTTTCAAAACTAGACAAACAAGAGATTATTTTGATATATGTTACATCTATGGGAATTCGTTCCTTCCAATTGTATCGCCAGTCAAATAACACGCATGACATCTGGAATGCCCTTTGATGATAACGTTGCGGGATTTGATCATTTAGATTAGAACTGTTGGAGATTAATTAAACAATAAAAAGAGTAAATCCTACCTAATGGATTTGACTCATCAAAGAGACGAAACTATCTACTAGGTAATAAACAACTACATTAGTGCCTATTATTTTCTATTAGAGCATTTCTATACTTAATTTAAAGAAAGCTGATTTCGATGTCTAACCGTTTTTGATCGCTATTAACAAATAAAATATTAATATCAGTCTTCATCTCTTTATCTGTGTCTGAATCATTACAAGAATCTGATCTGTTTTATCGGTTAGAAGAACTCTGCCAAACAAAACTTTGTAAACACAGCAATAAAATATTACAAACGCTTCAATTACTATTTCAGCCTCATTCTGGTAGGAGCATTAAGGCAATACCCACCATATGTTCGTGTGGTCCGATCCGGGGCGCCAGCGTCCGTGTGATCGAATTAACAGATGTTACCATTAAAATGTAATAAAATAACAGCGCATAAGCCGCAACAGCCCGCCGTGATTTCCTCATTACAAGGGAATTGTTTTATTTACAACTGCGCTAGGTTTTTAACGGCCGAATATCTGGAGAGCCGGTGTAGTTGTTTCAACCAAACAACCAATTTGGAAAAAGAAAAGTATGGAAAGAATGTAGATATGAGATTTTAGTAAGTATGTTATCTCTTCGTCGATAGTTTGTATTATAAACGAGAAGGAAATGAAGATTTTGTTTTTGACTTATGTATGACTCGCTCTGTCTAAAAAAATACATTTTAAAAGTCCCTACTCGACTACGAGTAGTCTTCCGTTATTCTAACGCAATTTTCGGAGAAAACTTGCATTAAAGCAAAGAAATTAGTTTTTTTAGACAGTTTGAAACGCACCAATGTCAATACCACAATTATTGTTACACTAGTAATAACGGTATCTATGAGTACGAACTCATTATGAACTTTCATTTCTAGCCCATTAAAAACAAATGAGCATCCTGGCTTTGAATTAGTACACGTGTGCGTGACAGGACAGACAGGTGTGTGTTGAATTGAATCCGTTGTGGTAGGTAAGTGTTGGACGCAGGGACGCGGACGCCGGACCCAGCGTCGGCATCGTCAGAGCGGTCGACGTGCGACGGCACGATCAAACGCGCGCCGTGGGTCGACGCACGCGGCTCCGAGCCTCGATGCCCGCTCTCGCCCTTCCCCTCGCGGTCATACAGCAAAAGAGGCGAGTAGGTAAGACATTTCGATTCTCGAAAGATTTTTACAGCGAGCCTACTCGATCTATTATAGGTCTATGTATCAACTACAAAAGGTATGCGTATAAAAATGAAGATAAGATTGGGAAAGGATCATGAACCGCCAAGGCAAGGCGTCAAGGTCAGAGGCCTAAGAGGGCAATGCCTGTGTGCAAGAAAGCAATAGCGAAATGTTAGAAGAGAAGACATCAACGCGCGACATTTACCATATTTTTTTTAAATAACCAGAAACAGACCTTTTTATGTATGAAACGGTGGAGGTCGCAGTTAACATTATTTAATTACGAAATAAAAGCGAAAAGACCTATCTGCCACTTATCCATATGAGTATAAATAAATGGACTTATCGAAATCAAACTGAACGGAAACACGAGACTAGTACGTAGACCGATTACCCGACCAACTTCGTGTTCTTATACTGTGTACCAAGGCCCGATTCGTTTAGCCGACTGTGCCGCGCCGCAGCCGCCGATCGCAGTAAGTCGGCGCGCGCAAAATACGCTCAAAGAAAACCTACCATCTTTGAACCGGTTATTGTTTACAAACGACCAGTGTTTAATGGCCATAAATTGCTCGAACGAAATATCGTTGAATGCCTGGCTATTCTACGAAATGACTCTTCCGCATTAACTTTAGACATTTGCGCCAAATATAATTGCTCTAATAACTTGAAAGTAAAGCTGATTAACTTCGAATTGTTGTGATTTTGGAGATAATAAGACACTACAGAAGATTGCTGTTTTCGTTTTATTACCTACATTTTATGGGACCATAACATTATTTGACTCATCCGGTACTTACTTTTGGACTTCAACCTAACATAATATATTTTATTATAATATCTTCCTAAATGGCTACGTAAAAGAATTTTAATCCACCTACGCTCCATTTATACTATAAATTTCCGCAAATCCTTCAGATCAGCACTCAAGTCGGTCTTTTTTGGACGAAAGCCAAAAGCTACTGCCAATTTAATCCGTAACTTAAATTCTTAGTGCTATTTTGTAAACACCTTATAGCCAGCTCGTTAAATAATTATCTTTGTTAACACTTTTTATGATCTCCCGAATAGGAAACAAAAAAGTGTATTACATAAACATACAGTTCATAAAAGCTAAGAACAATAACTTAATTGCTCTGTTCCATGCCCCCGAGTCAAAGCAACGTGTTGTTTAACAAAATATAGGTGTTTAGGTGTACGAAGTGAATTAAGTTTAGCGTGCGAGTAGTAGTTGCGTGCGCCCGGGCAGTGAGGAGTGGAGGCAGGTCTATAATGGCGATGCATCATCAAACGCGCCCACGGGCACCGTGAGACGGGCTGAATTAATTAGCAGCACACCGCTCGGCGGGCGCGCCACTCACTGTCTTTATAACATAATTTGCACTTCGCGCGGCGAGATCAAAGCAACGGCCGGCGATGGCGGCGCCTTTGATCACGGCAAGCCTTTGACTGCCGCCGCCTCCGCCGGGCACGCCTCGAAATAGTCAATTTGTCGCTGGTTTTTTCATGATTGCTAGTGCGCACGTAATATTGTACAAGTTTATTTGTAAACGTTTTAACACGCGAGCGTTAGATAGTTTTTTGATTTGTTTAGTATTATGACCGCCCAAGTTAACTGCCACACGCGAGGAAATAGCGCTGGTACAAAGTGGATACCTACGTAACATTGAGTTCAAATGGTCAACCATAAATGTTTACAACGCCTTTTAAGTGCTCGCACATATGGATACCTACACCTTCACATGTGAAAATACTATAAATATGTGCCAAATTAAAAAGTCGTAGAAGTATAATAGAAGAAGATAAAATACTTCTACCTAAAACACGATTTAGCTCAACTCATATCCAGGGCCGGGTTATGCCTGTCGGGGCCCCTAGGCAATGCTCATCCAGGGCCCCCTACCCTCTTCTAATTTTTACGTTAACACAACAAAATTCAAAATTACACCGTTTTTTACTAACCTGCGTATATCATCATATTATTCAATAAAAATGTTGAATCAAATGAACAGAATGTTTATTTATGCATTTAAAAAAAACATACATAGCTTAAATATTAACTCTTCTAACTTTTTTGATACAAAATCGTTCAAGATATCCTGAAAGGTAATCTTCTCCAACACGTCATTTTCAATTGCCATTATAACCAATGAATTTAAACGGTTTTGAGACATCGTTGAACGAAGACAGTTTTTAATTAATTTCAATTTGGAAAAGTTTCGTTCACCAGTGGCATTTGTAATCATTAGACTTCTATATATTTGCAAAGCTGTCATTACATTCGGGAAAGTTGACTGTGCCATGTTACCAATAATCAGTTTGTAAGACTCCTCGGCTGGCATATTTTTTTGTCCGGCGTCATCTAATTGTAAGATGAAGTATTTATACTGCACCATTTCGTCTATAAACTCAGGCTCAATGTCCTCGAAATAATGATCCTTAAATTTTGTACAAGCCTGTCTAATTTCAGCGTCCGATTTTGTCGAGAAATCTGTTAGAAACCCAAACAGATCATTTATTTCCCGGTAAGCTTCTAGGCGCCGCGACAGTTCTGTAAATAACATGTCTAGTACTGGCAAATATGTATCAACTTTTAACTTCTCTTTTCCTCTGAGCACAACTTCTTCTGCTGATCCGTCATCGTGATGCCTTTTCCTTTTTCGCTCACGCTGATTCTCATCACTGTATTGAGTATCAGTTTTCTCATTTGCCTTAGTCTCGTAGTCGTCAAATAAATCTCTCTGTGAAATTAAAAAATCTAAAAGCGATTTTAAAAGATCGACTGCCGTTCGTAGTTCAATTGTTTTCTTTTGTAAAGATATGCTGACACCATTGATCCGATCTAGTATGGCAGCCCAGAATACGGCCATTACAGCATTTTCTTTTTTTCTTAAGTCATTCAATAGACATTTAGCTTCGTGAATCGCTTGTGATGTCTGAGTCTCATCGCTAGCAATAGACTGCAAAGCTTTCTGAAAACTGTTGTAACCAGGGGGTCTAATTTGAATTTGGCAAATACTTTCGTTCGGTTGAGCTGAGAGTCAACCAAACGTAATTTGTTTTGCGATAACGAAATGTCTTTGAGACGGACACTCTTTTACGATCGGAGACCATAGAGTTTTGAAATCAATTGAAAGTGCCGCCGAAAGATTATGTTATGGCGCCTACACACATTCGATCAATTGAAGCAATTGAATTTTATAAACAATGACATTTTTAATAAATAAAAAATATTTGGCTGTTTATATAAATAGATTGTTGTTTAATGTGTTCGAAAGAAGGATTTTATGCAGTGAAAACATAAAATTTTGTCATAATCTTAAGAATTTAGTTTTTTTGGCTGTTTGGCGTTTGTTTTCTTTGCTCAACAAAGCTGTAAGGAAAACAAAAAGTGACAGCTGATCAATTAGGAAAAATATTTTGTTTTGTTTACGACTTTACAATGTATTTCGTTTTTTATATGAATTTGTATAAATCTACACAATTTTATCAGTAATGGTGAAGGATTGCAAAAATGTCTCGGTTAAGAGAGATCGGATCGGAGATCTAATGTAACCTCAAACTACATGAAGGAAATAATTTGGACTTTGAATAACTAAAATTGGTGCTTGTTGGCTTGTTGTATCAAAAGGTATGTAATTTTTAAGTATTTTCCATTGATCCGAGCATGTAAAGTTTTGTCTTATTTAGAAATTAAATTTCTTCCTAATTCCTTTTAATTTCTTTAAAAATTAAAAGTTACATGGATCTATTGTTATAGAGCATGTAAGGTATAGGGATCTCTTTCCATACTTAGCATATGAATCCCAGATTCATACAAAACTATCAGTCTGGAACCCGTGGTATGCTTAGAGAATGATTCCGGAATGTTTGTTAAACTACTGCCATCTGACCTTTGCTGTCCTTTAACAGAGGTACCAGACAAACTGATTTACTGTTACATATTTCAGATACTGTCCAATATGTACTGGTATTCTCATTTATCTCACCATTCAAACCACGACTTCCCATTCTTATACATTGAGCTACCACTGCACTATTATAACAGTGTAGATATTATCATTATAATTTTATCAATAATACCATAATTTTCTTACTTACAGATCTCTCTCTACAACCTGCGACTAACTGAACACAGGAAGATGTCGCTACAAGCTATTGTATATTAGCAAAATTTATTACCTAGTTTAAGAAGACTTGTAAACTTTGTGCAATAAAGAGTATCTATTTATGTTATGTTTTTCATTTGAGCAGTAAGTTAGCTTCTTGTCTTGTGATGTTAGTGTTCATGCATTATGATATGCTTAATACACAGCTGCTTTGAGAATTTTTTAATTACCTAATTATAAATATTTTACAATATTTATAATTAAGTAATTGAAAATTCTTTACTACTGATACTTTAGTAGGTATCAGCCTATATACTGTCCCACTGCAGGGCAAGGGGCTCTATCATAGAAATCAAGTCTACGCTACTATGGTGGGATTAGGCTTAATCACCACACTTGCCTTATTCAGATTGTTGATCACAAACATGTGCTATGCTTGACCTGGGAATCGAACCCGGGACCAGAAGATTATGGCCCGGTACTTAAACCACTAGACCAATGGGGTGTTTTAAATATAGGAATTACAATAATTATGAGGTATTAAAAAAAGCTGAGGTATCAGCCTCATCGGGCTTGGCAAGATAAAACAATTTAATTATTTAAAGATATTTTATTAGTAAATTTAACAGTAACAACTTAACCCAAGCTATTAGATCAATAATTCAATTTAATCTCAAATTAGGTATTTAGATACATAATCTTTGTGTTCAGCATAGAATAGAAAAAAAATCGCAGTTCATACAACAATAATTATTTTATTTATTTTCTATTGTAGTGACTCCACATGGTGTTGGGTGTGTCCATGGGTGGGCATGGGTGTAATCAATACATCCAATCCATCTGCCATAAGTAATGCCATCATCGCTCATAAAATCTGTAAACATAAATAAATACTTATAAGTATCAACCAAAAAATGCACTACACCGGAGATCTATTAATTAAATTTTTAAGTTCATTATTTACTCTTGGTACCTAAACAATTTCTTTCATTGGAATTTTGTGACTTTTACTACAAAGAACATAATTTGGATGGCTCATGATTTTCTATTCCATAACTTCCAAACAAAAAACAAACAAAATACTTTTATTGCTGTGTGTTTACACTGTAGGTAACCTACTTAAATGCATAGTAGTTGAGTGCTTTATGTAAAAAATTTTTAACATTGTTGATCTGTAAAATATTGTCTTTATTTAAGGAATAGTAAGGTAAGTTCTTAAATTTCTTAGTTTAAGTAAGTACCTATCCATAACTTTATTTAACCTTTCGATATGAGATGTTGAATGAAATAAAACGATAGGTAGGTATAGTTCTAGTTTATGTTAGGTTGAATAGAAGTACTTAGGTAAGGTACATACCTCGACCAGATGCATCCCACAACCACAACTAAGTCCATATTACTTAGGGCACCGTATCCTCACAATGGCTCTTCAAAAGGAATCTCTCAAAAGTCTACCAGCCCGTTTCACTGCAAAAAATCACAAATTATTAAGTAAGGTAAGATAGGTAGGTGGTACATGACCATTTTCTTCTAGACACAAAAACTATTATTTATTTACCTATTATTTCCTTTAAACTAACTTTACAGGTATTTGTTATGTACCTAATTTGCTAGTAAACTCTTAACGTAACTTTTATATGACTAGTATAATATAATTTCTAATCTTCCATGTAAGTATGTATGAAATGTTCAATACTTCAACCGAAGTAAAACACCTTTCGAGATATCGTAAAATTTGACATAAAACCCCGAGACTTGAGCTGTCAAATTCAATTTTACGAATGTCATTTTACGCTTTCAAATTAGGGTTTGAGACAAGTCCTGTCAAAACAACTTCCATCGGTCTCAAACGAAACAATGGTCACTTCAAATTAGGAAATGGCATTCTCAATCGTTTGGTTGAGTCTCAAAATGACTTCAAATTAGACCCCCAGTTGCCAAAGCCTTAGTAGCATCGGCCCTTGCACACCATCTTGTATCGGATACACTTTTCAGAACCAATGACGAATTATGCTTACGTTCATCACGTTTTTCAAGATTTTCGAGCATAATTGCCCAGCGATGAGTTGATGCCGAAAAAAAGTTGTATATTGCCTGTACAAATCCGAAGAATGAGATTGCTCCAACGCAGCTTTCCGCTGCACGTACTCCAACCAAATTCAGTGAGTGCGCTGCACAGGGAACGTAGTGTGCGAGGTGATTTATTTTCTTTATATGCGCTTGGAGACCATTGTAACGACCAGACATATTCGACGCATTATCATAAGACTGACCTCTCAAATTTCTTACATCAATATTATGTTGGCTTAAAAAATTTTATATTTCGGTGGCTAGTTCTTCCCCTTTGTGGTTCTGTATGAGAAGAAATTTAAGAAAACGTTCAGCCACTTCTCCATTCGACGTAACATATCTCAGCACTACAGTCAACTGATCAGTGATATATCACAATATATCAGGTGTCGAATCGACACTTATTGAGAAGTATTTGGCTTCAATAATTTCATTAACAATATATTTTAAAACCTTATTTCCCAATATTTCAATAAGTTCCTCACAAATCGTTGCAGATAAACACGATTGTTTTCCTTTGCCTTCATTACCATATTTTGCTAAATGCGAACTAAGAAAAGGATCGTACTCTGCGATTAACTCTAAAATTCCCAAATAATTGCCATTATGTTGAGAACCGAGAATTTCATTGTCACCACGAAATGCTAATCCACGGGATGATAAAAATTTTATCACAGAGACTATTCTTTCTAAAACTTTTTTCCAATATTCTTTTTCTTTATTAAATGTAATCTCTAAAGAAGTGTCGATTCGTCCGTGAATGCGTCGTCTACTTATGAATGTCTGTACACATACTCGGTGAGTTGCATTATTCTCATGCGATTGGATTCGGTGCAACGCATTTTTCCAATCAGAAAATCCAGTTTGAAATTGTGATCGGTTTTGTGCTTCACCAAAAAGGATACATGGAAAACAGTATACTTTTCCAGTAGACGGAGAATACATGAGCCACTCCCGTTTGATTTTACCACCACTGATGTGTTTCCGAAAAAACATAGACTGAGAAAAAAATCTTTTACTGTCGTCGTACTGTCGGGCCGAAGCAGAAAAATTACAATCAAAGTGTTGACATTCGTTAGGGTCTCTAGTACACCAAAAATCTTGCATTTCGTTGGTAATATTTTGCCATAAGCCAATGTCATACTGGTATTCCACCCCTAGATGAACTACGTTTTGATGTATGACCCCTGTCTCGGCCTCACCTTCCTCTGCACTGACTAACGTAGGTGTTTCTTGATCCTGGCCAATCTGTTCAAAAGGCTCGCAAGGAACCTCTACTGGGTCTACTTCCATCTTGTGGCTGGTAGAAGACGTACTTGGAGTGTCATGAGGTTGATGTTCCTTTAATTCGCGACTAAATCCGAGTTCGAAAAGGTTTTGTGTCTTCTTTAATTGTTCATTAAGTTTATTTTGTTGCTCTTGCCGCTTTTTACGTTTTTCGGAACCACTTTGATGCTTTTTCTTTACGGGTACCTCCGACATTTTGTTCCTGAAAGGAATAATCTTTTGTTTTAAAACAGTAAAGAAAATTTCACCTTAGCAGCTCAAACAATATAATAATAATAATTGTTTCCTGCTTAATATTAATAAACACCCAAAGTAAAAATATTTAATAACATAGAAATTAATTAAAATATCCAATTGAATAATAAAACGACACTTCACATTTGTCAAATCCTGTATCAGGTAATAAAATAAGTATGTAAAAAATAATAAAACTTACGTAAAGTAATTTTAACTTCAGTTAATGAAACTTTAGTTTCCACTACACTGTTTTTAACCCGTCGTTTCACCGATTTTCACAAAGCCTGAAGCACTTCTGCAGTCTTTATAAATAAATATCCAACACTTATCCTTAAATTCGTAATTTTTAAAACACAAATTGTAAAACTCTCTTTTTATTCACAGCCGTGAAACTTGCAAACGAATTGCACGAAGTAAAAATTGAACGATTTAATTGAAAATGGTTCGAAAATAATGTCTATGACACATCATACAATACGTATTTAACGACTCGGGGAATTCCCCGGTCATGCCAACGAACCAGTACTGCCAACCTTATGAAAGTAGCTTGGCCATAGAATATACATACTTGGTAGGTACCAGTATAGTAAGTGTGCATTCACAACAAAGAGTTTTGAGCGTTTTTAATTAAATTACCGCGATAAAATTGCTTGCAATTATATTACTGCGTTATAAACTTTTAAACTATCATAATAATCATAATAATAATATCTAATAAGGAATGCGTTCCGAAATGTACTAAAATAGCGTCGATGTAATGTACAGAGCAAATTTTCAAATTATTTTTTTACTGTTTAAGAAACATTGCCTATTCTTTTCCCTGTAGCACAGGGGCCCCTGAACGTGGCAAGGCCCCTAGGCAGTTGCCTATAATGCCTAATGGATAAAACGGCACTGCTCATATCCATTAAGGCGACGCTTGTGTAATAATAACACATAGAAGCGCTAGTCGCCAAACATGTAATCTATTCGAGGAACTATGTGACGCCGCATCGCAATACATAGTATTAAGTGCATATTGCAGTCAGATAAATCAACGTGTCGCGAAATGCGATCGTATAAATTAGGAAAATGGTCCCGCTAACTCGAAACTAACGTTCAAAATCTCGCAAATATGCGGTTGGCAACTTCACCCGCGGCGCCCGACAAAGAGATAAAATATAGAGGTAATTAATTTGATACCGGGGCGTACGCAGGGTTATCAGGTGGCCATCGCTTTTCAGCCTTTAAACCGGTCCGCTTAATAAAACCTGTTAATACCGTACCGTGTGTAATACACAATCTAGTAAGTAGGTTTTGAGTTATTTTCTTTGAGTCAAGTTGGCAAAATGATAGTTCATCTTTTTAAATGAGTTGATCTATTAGCATTCTTTACCAACAGAGACACTTAAAATACGAGATCATAATGTTCCATGCACGGACCTATAAAAAATATATTTTTTATAGGTCCGTGGTTCCATGGTAAAATGCGTATTGGATACCTACAACCGTCAGCAGTGCTAAGGGTGATCTGACTGGCTGAAGATTTGATCTGAAAAAATAAATAAATTAAGAAACTCATTTGCCAAATAAATTGAACTGCATAATGTTATAATATTTTTTTTTTGTAAAATACTGAAGCTAACTGTAAAATTTTGTAAGATGAATACGGACATCTACCAATTATTATCTTGAATTTAAATTATCTAGCTTATATGTTGCGTATTTTTCTATGAGGTTATTTATTATAATTTTTTCAAGTGTCATCTACGGTACATTAGCCATCATGCCAACCCTACGGCCGCTGTGCGCTATCCAGGAAGCAAGCTGAGTGACACGCGGCTTACCTCCTCTGAACCGACCGAGTCACGCTGATGCTATCACAGCATTACGCCAGATTAAAGTGCACATTAACCGTTTAGCACTGAAATACGTTTTAATGCCAACCCTCAGCGTGATAACTGAGGCAGTGACGCCGTCTATGTTGCACATCAAAGCACCTCTATTTGATGCAACAATTACCAGGATGTGTATGGCCTGGTATACAATAAACCGCTGCCTCTCCAATTGCCTTAATATCTACGCTTAAATACTAATCCTAAGAGTTCTATGGCTTTCCATGTTGTACTTTAAAAGGTGGCAGCGTATCTGCTCTAAACAACAAGTCGATTTACGGCGATGCAGGTATGTTAGGTGCGTATATCTGTGCATTTACAATCAAGGTATTACCGTAATTATAAAGGCAAGTATTTAAATAACCTTCAACGTCCTCCGCTATCCAAAATGCAAGCCCTTAACTGCATTTATAACGTGATCGTTACTGTCACAACATTATGCCAGATTAAAGTGCAGAACACTCTTGTCCAACCCATTTGCTAACCCTGATGAACCTGTAATATGCGCGACTAAGACACGAAACGGCGCACGGCATAAGAACCGTATTCTATAGCTAACGAACAATCAGCACGATGCTTTTATCTATCAACCAACTGTCTGTGTCCTAGGTTTTTGCATCCGGAAGTTGCAGAGTCTTACACTATACTTGCCTAGTCACGGTATACATTTGAAGAAGACAATCTTCAACCGTCTTTATAATGCATTTGTACCAATACATGAATGCCAACCCTGAGTGCGCAGTGGCAGTCCAGGATGAACGCCGAGTGGCGCGCGGTGTCCCTTCTCTGTTGCAACTTGCAACCGCCACTGCGATGCTATCACTCTGCATTACGCCAAATTAAAGTGCACATTAAATTCACTGGCCGCTCCACTAAATACTTTGTTCGATGCGGTTAAAGATTTCAACGTAGCGGTATAAATTGATAGGGATGCAGAAACTTTTTAGGCAAGTAATCCTATGAATACATCATTTTAAATGATAAAAATTACATCATTCCACACCGACACCCTATAATTACGTTAATAGACATGTATATGGAAATAACCACTCAAAGCTTAACACACTACACCGGTCTATTACTCGTAAGTCCTAAATTACCTTTAGCACTTTCAATGCACCCGTAAAAGGAAGTCTCACTCGAATCTTTTAACTTAGGTTGGTTTATATCCAGTTTCACACTGGTTGTGGAAGGCACTAATTCATGAAACTTAGCAGGCTATCGACAAAAGATCTTATATTCATACGTGATGTGCCGACGAGACAATGTGGCGAAGAGGCCGCGCGGCCGCGGCGACATCAAACGGGCCGAGATGAGTATCGCCGCTGCGCCCGCGCCCGCCGCAGGCAGAGCCCACGCCCCTTGTTTTTTTATACTTTTTAACAGCTCCGCGTCTTATCTCTACGTGTAGACCAAAGTACATTTCCTCGTTTTATGGTTATTATGATAAAATTAAATGAATCCGTAAGCCGGCTACAGCTCTGTTTGATGAAGGAGCTCAAGGAGAGCTTATTTTAAAGTCACACTGCGGCAACGATAAAGGCAGATAAAGAACTACTTTACACAAACTAACATAACTCGTGTACAATTTTGATTATGCCTACCTAATCTCCTTATTTGTATTGTTATCAGACCTGAAGCTCCAGTTCAAGAAGAGCGACAAAAAAACACTAAACCTAAAGATTGCTATTGAGCTTGTGAAACTTTTTTACAATGAAACTTTACCGCCATAGAACTTCTGCACGCATAATTTCCGTAGCATTATTCTCAAGCTGAAATAATTTTTAAATGCACGTTGAAATTAATGCGTTAACTCGGATTCGTCTCGTTGACAACTTCACAGCATCCGACGATAGCGAAGCGCAAAATAAAGTGCATTTTTTTCCAAACGTTATATTGCAATTTGTAATGGCACGTGATGCAATAGGAGCGGTGCTTTTGATGTCCGCTTTGAGCCGGTAATGGATCGCCGTCACAGAGTTTGTCGCCTGTGATGTTGCCGCTCAAGAGTGCCGACAAAGGGACCCGCGGTAGCACAAAGCTATTGATATCATTTAAATCCCTTTGATAGTCGCCGACATGTCGCTTTGCATCCCTGTGGGAAAAGCTCTATTGAAACAACCCTCTGCAACGCGTTATAATATTCATTCGACCGTAAAACGGTAGCTAATTGGTGATAAACCTTTTGATTATTTTTTCTAAAAGCTAAATCGAATATGGTAGTGTAATTGATAAAAAGTTGGTAAGGACTTAACTTTTTAATCTACCAACCAATTAATACTGAATCAATCTTTGAAAGTTGTTTTTGAAAAAAAAGATGTTATCGATATCACTCCTTATAGCTTAAATACCTATTTTTGATTGAAAAATTAAAACGAAGAGCAAAACACGCTTGGAAAAAAGTTCATTCACGAGGATTAGGACACGTTACATTAATTTTAATAGACTACATTTCCCGACAAAATTACAAATTACTCTTACGAAGAAATAGAACAGTAAATCTCTCCGAAACCCATTATTAAAACCGAATTTCGTAGAGCGTTATATAATACTAATAATCACACTTCATGGCTATTAAGTCGGAACCACTTTTGAGAGCGTCCGACATGGGAGAGAACAGGTTCTGATATAAATGTACCTAAATAAAAAGAAGTGTTCGCGCCGCGAGCTTTGTGAGGGGAGGAGGTACCTACGTAATCGTACGTTATTATTGCTTTGAAGTACCGACCGGCGATACTACGCCACGGTGACCATCACTTCGGCTCTGCATTACACGGAAACTTTCATTCGACGCTAGTAAATATTACTGTTGTGAGGTTGTTTACCTCAGAGTTTTCCATTTCTAGCTTGATTATACGATGTTGTAAGTTTATGAGCCGTAAAAGGTCACTATTCCCTTTTTAATTCTTATTGCTTTCGATTAAAGTCAATTGTGCGCAAGCTTACATAACTGGAATTAGCATCATGTTCTTTTCTAATAACCTCTGCTCTCTTTTAAGAGATTTTTTTCAAAATTTACTCATTCAGAGATGATGTAAATACTTAGGACACATCGTGTACGGGTCTACGGATGCTTTCATAAAATTACCTTTGCAAGTGGGCACTTTCATTGACTTTTCTATTGAAAGTCGAATATTTGATGGAAATAAATACGAGTGGGCAATGCCCACGCGAGAGAACGGAGCGACCGCAACTGGCGATGTGCCAGACAACTGAATAGCAGAAATAACGCCACTATCAACATTCCAGGTCACTTCTTATGATTATCTTTTTATTGTAAGTACCCACACCAAATATACTTTTTGATTGTCTGAAACAGCAGTTTTAAAATAATATTGACCAAACAATTTAAGTGTTCCGAAAGAAATAAACTTTGTGGTCTTAAAATTCCAATGTAAATGCACACATTGAACAAACGGGACTTAAGATCCAAAGCCCCGACTGTCAATTTTAAGACAACGGATTAAAAGTCCATGTTGATAAGAATAAAATAACATGTGTCAGTGTCGATGAGGGTGGTCCTAATCGATGACCGCATCGGACCCTCCGTCAGTTGTCGGTCACAATACACATTATAGTGCAACTTGGCAATTTTTACATAGAAATTCAATTGACACATATTATCGACGATATTAAGTGCTATTGTCAGAGTGGCCATCTTTACTATTTCGTGGAACACGCCCACCCACGTAGAGACCAGTGTGCCGCATCCCGTTCTCTGTATATGGACATTTAATTGTGACATCATCCAAAAATTATTTTGTATCTATTATGCACACATGATTATGCACTGTGCAGATAGGCACTTATTTCAATAATCCTAGTCAAATATCATTTTTAGAAATCTATTCTGAAGATGGATAGAGTATTTTGGGAGACGAAACAAAGTGCCTAAGTATATAAATTTCGTCTTCCTGAAGATTTCTTTATTACAGACATAAAACCGTGTTTGTTGTAAGTCAGTTTTGGAATACGACCTCATCTCGGTCGCGGATAACTCATCAACAATAAACCTAACACGAAGAGGCCGTAAAATTCTAATTTGAAGCGTGTACCGCAGCCGGGCGCCGGCCGCGTCTCTGCCCGCCCTAATCGGAGCCCTCACAGACCGCAGCCGGCAGCCCAAATGAGACCAAACCAGACACGTCACCTTCCTAGAATTGGAGACAAAGGTTCTATCGATTGACAACTAGATTTGTGTCGGATTTTTTCTTGAGTTACACATTTTATGGCCTTATTAATGCTTTTCTTTGAATCGACTCTTTAATTTTTAACAGTGAGGCTCTGTTAACTACACAAGTTAACACAGAGTTATTGTAACATAGTCTGAAAGTCAAACTTGCATAACAAATACGTACCCATGTTGCGATCGACGATGATGACGAGAATGAAGCATTGTTTTTTCTCCAAGTCGCTCCTGTGTTAGCCGTATCGAATTTAACTTGAACTCCGATTCAAGGACGATCAACTAGCCCTGCAACAAAGTTTAAAGAAAGGGTTACCAAACATACATTTTATGCACATACAGAGGTAGGATGGTAGTTAACAACTCTAATTGAATTCATTTACATTTTTGTTCTCGTCGATATCGAATGTTTGCTCTCTCGATTAGCAGAGGAGTTGGATTTGTTAAGTGTATTTAGTAAATGTGTTTTCTCGTTCAAAGTAAACGAGGTAGTTCCTACTAAGATAAACCAATTAGAGCTAATATTTGCGATTAATGTAGAAGTTTACTTTGATCGTGTTAAAAGTTTAAAAGCAATAAGAGAAAGGATATTTGAAATGTATGTGGTTTTAATAGCGAAGCCTTGCCTGTAACTAACTAGGTAGGTAGATAGTACCTACTACAATCTTTTTTGTAATCGCCGGTACAAGGTCGTTGACTCGCGGAGGCTGCCAACGTAGCGGATGCGCGTGCACCTTTCTCTCTATTACTGCTCTCCCGGTTGATATTTTACTACTTTCTTTGCCAAGCCAGTAAATACAATAACGAAATCTTCATTAATCATTGCTAATCCAACATTATACAAAGAAAATTTATGAATCCAGTGACAATTCGTTGTCAAGGTTCTTATAGTGCAAACCTTGAGGCTTTATAGATTCTCTTAGTAAAACGCCTGTGGGAGGAGAGTGTGTATTTGTCACTTCTTTTTAACAGACTTCTAAAGTATATTATGTAACAAAGACAGCAAGCTTACTAGATAGATAACTTTTGTTAGTTATGTACAGAGTCACACTTTCCGGTCACTAAAATTAAAAAAAACCTCCCTTCTGACCAACATTTGTTCTACGACTTTTGGAAGTTCGTTGATATTTTTTTCGATTTTCCATATAAAATGATCATGTTACGTGTGTATGTGAAATTAATCTCTGAAAACAGGATATCGCCTTTTGAGACTGTAATGGGATGTTCGACGACTTCTATGTAAGGTCAATATAAATTTGCACGGCACTTTTAGTGACCTATGACTGGCTGAATATTGCGAGATTGTTCTTCCTAATAAAAAGCTTACTTACCTATTTATATAATTTTGATAAACATACATAAGCCATTTATCATTGCCTATGAGTAGTCATTTCCGTATGCAAAGGGAGAAGTTGGCAATTTAAAACACATAATTAGTTTTTGAAACACAACCAAGTTCACAAAATTTCAAGCTGATTGGTAGTTTTATTGCTGGTACAAATGATATATTCACCGAAGTACCCACCTTTTATGCTAGAGATAGGTACTATTTAATACTTCAATTAATGGTTATTATTAAAAGTTCAACAGTAAATATTACTACTTCATTCACCCTTGTTAAGAGTATTTGCGGCTCAGTGACAAGCTTGAAAATATCGATGGATAAATGGATGTACAGTCAGCATACGAAAGTTTCGCTAAGTAGTTAAATAAGTTTTGTTCCATACAACTAGCTGCAGCCGGTGTACTCGCCCGCCGCGGCCGCTTCAACCACAATTGGATGAAAATCAGTACGATATCAGCACCTTGACCTTGTAATTGCTTACCGTAGTGCTTAATCAGCCCTTAGTCGATAATATTTCACCGTATAAGACACTGAGGAATAGCCAGTGTGTCCAGATCCTATATTTAAGTGGATTGTAAAGAGTTCCAGAGTTTTACGTGTTAAGCAGGTAGTTAGTTTGCTGCTATTCGCCCTTCACTGTGTCTCGTCGGCGCCCGCACGGCACGCACCGCGCCGCTACTACGTGCGCCCTCCCCTTCCCTGCTCAATCCATCAGTCAGTCACTCGACAACACGCGTGTGGGACGGTCGTCTCTCATCTTCTCCTTGTTGTTGTTCACGCGGACAAGTGGGTCACGAGTGTATTAACCGTGACGCGAAAAACTTAGTAGTGTTACTTTGTGTATGATTACAGTGACGGTGAAAACCAATTTTGTAGTGACAAACAGCGGCCCTTTTGAAGTGTTTGGGATGCGTGCGTGAGCGCAGCGCATGACGTGCTACGAAACGTTGAGAGCTCCGGCACCCGCCGCGGACGCCCCCATGGCGCACCACTTTGTCAAGTGGTGGCGCAACAAGTTTAGAAATGGATACAAGAAATTTAGCAGTATGTACCTTTTGATCATTTATCTTTTGCTGAAGCCTTTACCGAAACGTCCGAATTTCTTGGCAAAATAACTGCTGAGTAAGGACTGTCATCTCAGAAAACACAATCTACCTCCGACTTTATACTGTTTTTGGCATGATTCGTCCGTCGACAAATTGAATTTCATTATATCGGCTGCATGTCTTCCTAGATAAATTCTTAAATTATTTGACTACACAGCATGATTATTCTTGTTTACGTTTCGACAATCACTAAATAGTTGATTATTGGTAGGAATAAATTAGATTTAGAATTTAATGGGAGACGTTAATATAACGATATTACCCAGTAATACAATTAGTATACGTACATTTCTCTACCACATCATCATTTATCTGAAACAAACTTCAATGGGTATTTACAATATGTATTCGATATACTTTAGAAATAAACAAATAATTCTTTATCTGTAAACAGAGCAGACAAGACGAACTAAAAATAGATAGACATAGACATTATGGAAATATCTATGATTAGGTAGCGTAGGTATGAAGTTGTTGTAAACCGCGATACAATAAATACCTATGCGAAGATATAAACAATGTTAGGTAGAAGTCGCCTACATTTTTTTATCTCAGTCGCACATTATAAAGATCAAAGAAGCCGCAAGTCTGCCGCCGCAGATTGAATTGAAAAATAAAATGATGATAAAAAATCACAGCGGGAGGTTAATCTGAGACAACAGCCGGTCGAAAATTACTCACATTCAGCGCGTTAATGAAATGCCGACAGAATTATGTTTTGAAACTAGTTTTGTGTTTTTAATTCGGATCCTGATAACACGTTACAATATGAGGATACTTTGATAATTTTAATGGTAGTTTCTTTATGGGCCTATCCTTTGGATATCTTTTTATTACACAATGCAAACAAGTACCAAAAACCGGTACAGGTATGCAGAAAGTGAGACTGCTTATATAGACATAACTAGTGAGTATTGGCATAGTATTAACTAGAAGGTATGTGAAGAACATTACGCGTTGCCGGAAGCTAGCGTTCCTTGGTATTAAGCTGTTATCAGCTAAATGACAGTAACCATTAGTTAGCCCATTATCTACTTCTTATCAATGTCATGCTTTCATTCATAAAAAGCCCAAGGTTAATACTTAACGACAGTATTAAAGTTTCGTCATTTACTTAACTAAGTCTCTCTAATTTATCTATTCGTGTAATATCATATTTACTTAAAATCTAAGCCAAATGGACACACCATTTAAAACCTCCAAAAGAACTGATTGTAAGTGAGATAGACATTTATTTAAACGAGTATAAATAAAAAAAAACTTCCGCTCTCAACGACTAATCCTACATCAAAGTGGAAAGAGGTCGCTTTGATCTTTCTATTTAGTTACGAAATATACTCAAGCAGAATACTTCAATTAGAAGACGATATCTACAGCATCATTCATTTTAATATTCTCACACACACGTCAAACCTGCGAAGCGAACTTTGTTAATAAAGCTTTAGATGTAAACCGAGTCGTGCCGCTCATTTGATTAACTTCAAAGAGAAAAGTTGAAAGCACGTCGCCGAAGCGGAGACAATGATACCTTTTATTTAAGATCAAAGAAGTTGCCGCCCCCTGGTTTTAAGCTCTCGTAACTTGCTACCCAACAATCTATACGAATTAAAAGTAGGTAGGTTAGTGTTTGTACGTAAATAAATGTCTCGTATTTGATGTTTGTGAAGTTGTTTTCCAGTTCGCTCTTGGCTGGTTGGTACAGAAATACTGAAGTTCCATTCCATTGATTCAGAACTTACTAAAATAATCCTTTTTATTATATGTGAATCCGAATGCAGATTACTCGTCCAATAATATGATAAATATTGATCTGAGACTTAATCAAATGAGAGTTTTACAAGTTTCCCTAAAAACTCCAATCATATATTTTATTAACTCACTTCTGTGGTAGAATCACAATGATCTGGTTTTACCACATATTGATTATGATTATATCGCAATCTAACCATAAAACTTCCTGATCAGTTAATTAATCATCACATCTGACTAGACTACATACAATCCCTATGATTTCCACGATACATTTTAATCTTTATTCCCGTACAAAATACAATATACGTAATACAATTAGGTAGATAAAGGAAATAAACATTCCGTAGTATTTCGACATTCAAACAAATCGATATAACATTAAAACAATCGAGAAACGAACGAGGAGTCATGTAATAGTAAACCTCCAAGTAAACGATGAAAGCAACTCCGGCGCGTCGTGCCGCGGGCGCAGGCCTAGTCGGCCGGCCGCGACGTAACGCGGTTCCCGCGCCGCGTGCTAGCCACATTCCTTTGCTTTGATTTAGTTTATCAAGGGTATCGTGTTACATTCCGTACCTACAGACCGACCCGTAATCTTAAGCTTTTCGTATTCATACCACGTATCAAATAGAATTGATTGCGTTGCCAAATTAATTCAGTACGGACGTATTTATTTATTAGGTACAAAAGGCAGGATTCAAATTATTTACCCTACTACGGCTAATCGTCATTCTATCGACTATGTTGTCGCCTTAACTGCTTTTGATGTTGAAATCCTATGGGTTATTAGGGTACAGGCATTTGACCTAGTCCAGTCACCATTGGCCAAGCTTAAGTTGTGCAAGAGAGCTGAGGCTTGAGCCACTTCATTATTGGTCAATATTCATTATCACTCAAATTAAGAGATGATTACAGATATTAGCAATTCCCTTGGATGTATACTAACAACAAAATTATATTTTATATACCGAGGGGACCAAAAGAGAAAATCTCAGCCCATTAAGTATCAACAGGCACACCTTGGGTTATGCAATGCGTTAATTATTATTACAACATATATTTTTCAGAATCAGATATCACTAGTCATGCATCAGTATTCTCGAAGAAAACGATAAACTACGAACAAGATACTAAGTACTATGTTCACGGGATTGTTACGAAAATCACGCGCTCCAAGCTAAGAAAATTAGTTCCCCGTAATAATTACGTTAGTACCGTCACGGCATAATGAGCGTCGCTTTTTCTTTGACTCGCGAACTACCAGACTCCGTTTGGATCCGACGCGCCTCGCTTAACCTTAGCAAAAGTAAGATTTTAGATAAAAGAATCGGTATCTTTTGAGAAAAATAACATTAGCGGCAGATGTGGCGTGGCGGAGCCGCGTTTCGTGCCGAGAGCCGACCGCTGCGGAGCCTTCCAGGAAATAGTCTACGCACCGCCCCCGGCCCCGGCCGGCCCGGTGTCGGTCGCACACTGATCCGCTCGATCTTTTTGACTTCGCCGACGACTTGTTAGGATATTTCGTCGTATTTTACATGCCATTGTACTTATTTGTATTGTATTCCTTTGCCATGATTACAATGACCGTTGCCGGAGTTGTTATAAAATTCTCTTTTTACAGGCCAAATTCTGAGAAGTTGATCGAACTAATATAAAACGGTTCCGTTTTTGATATTGTTCTAACACGGTGGGCTTTGCGAGATATAATAAAGTGATCTCTTGTCACTGGCTAAGTTTATGCTGACTTGCAAATTGTATTGAGCGAATCTTTACAACAAATTACTTAAGACGATATTTAATCTGGTTTAACTGCCAGATTGAAACAATCGCCTCGCTTTTAACGAAATTGTCAAACAAGACTAAACGCCAAAAGAACGTTGAAACACCGTGTCTAGGTAATTTAGCGTTAATTAAAGTCTTTAATCTTTAATCATACGATTTATAACTCAAATTAAAATTACAATGTAAGTAATTTTTCGTTTATAATTTTAAAAGAAACGTCGATATTCACACACACAAAAGGAGTTTGGTTAGTTTACCTGCCTTTCCAGCAGCCATAAACATTGTTGTAAGAACAATTAGGTACCAAAGCGCATTGCATCACCATACTAAAAGGGGTGTAACTTCTACCTGCTATTGTCATAGGTTAAAAGCGACTTAGTAGATATTGTAATACTAAAATGTTTTAAAAGTTCATGCCTTACTGGTTCAGTGGCATTTGGTTATTTTAAAATATAAGTTAAGTAAACCTAATTTAAATATTGTTAAAATAAATTACTCATTGTTTTATTTTCATTTAATGAAAGCCTATCTGTACAGAAATTTTGATTGAGATCAATCAATTGTCTCTGGGTACAACAAATAGGCACTTACTTATCTATTTCATCGGCAGAAATTTATGCTATCGATATTTTTGTTTTTATTTATTTTCAACTTTATTGCACTAAAAGTATAATACAATAGGCGAACGTAATGCCAAGAGGCATTCTCTACCAGTCAACCTTTGGTTTCGGTATTTGGTTTGGTTTTGGTTTTTATGGTACAAAGGACAGGCACACTTTATATCTATGTAGAATCAACATTTTTCGAATATCTTCGATCGATTCTCATCATGTCAATCATATTGGTCCAATATCAAATGACGACTTTGGCAGGTCTGTACATACTAGCGTAGTTTATTGATAAAGCTTTTACCCGCGACTTCGTGGAATAGTATCTTTGGGTAGCATTTTTAATTATTTATTTTTAACCTCCCCCCTGTTTAACCCCTTACAATCACCAATGTTATTTTTCAGGGTCTAGACCATCTGTATACCAAATTTCATTTTAGCTTGAAAGAGTAACAGACAGACAGACAGAGTGACTTTCGCATTTATAATATTAGTAAGTTAGGATTGCGGGAGTAGGAATGCTATGTAATAAGTACCATCATTACCTTGCGTTTCCTTAATCAAGGAATCTGGTCTTTCCAGTCGGTACGGAGAGCGAGCGCACCGACACCGAGGAGCTGGTGGGTCGCGCCGCGTCGCAGTGCTCGGCGCCGCCCGACCTGCTGCCGAGCGAGGCCAGGGCTCTGCTGGCGCCCTCCACGCCACCCGCCGCGGCCCTCGCGCCTCCACGAGCCGCCGTACAAGCCCGCGTCCCCGGCGCCTGCTCCCGACCACCATGACGAGAAGCCCAGGCTCCGGTTTGAGGTGAGTTGTGGTTGCTGAACCTGAAATAGTACCTTCGAGGTTAGCGGTAGCATTACCTCCTTAAAACCTGTCATGAGTTACGCTCCTACAAAGCAATACTGTACCTGGATTAGCTACCGAGGGAAGTGTCACGTCCTTCAAAAGGTAGGCAATCCAGGTTAAAAAAATGTGTAGTCATGAGATTGAAAGACCTAATAGCCTTATTATAATAGAAGATGTCATAGGTAAATAGATTTTATAAGATACTACATTGAATATTGATAAATTAGGTCATACAAATTTTGTAGGTAGGACTGAAAGAGAATTACATAGAGATTAGAAAAAATTTTTAGAAAAATGGCTGTTAAACAAAAAGATGTTAAATAATAATCATAAATAAATGTAAGTATATCAAGAATTTATTTAATTACGGATTAAAATAACTGTTCCCAATTTATAACATCATGCAGTTGACGACATTCCAGAACGACCATGCTAACTAGACATGAACTCATGAATAGAAAGCGGAGATCTTTGAGATACGAGCCAAATTCGTGACTTAAGATTTAATCTAAATAGTACTCCATTTAATTTAAGCACGTAATCTGTCAAAAAAGCCGATAATAAACGATTAGGATTTATTTTTAATTTTTATACCAAACAAAGTTCAACGTCTGATTTCAAAGAGCAACAATGAAAATAAGATAGGAGACTATCGTTTAATCGCGCCGATGCCATTGTTTGATAACAGAGAAATAACGCGATGTGTATACGCCGCCGTAGTAATTTGTAATTCATTGAATAACGAGATGAATCATCTATTTGTGTCGCGTCGCAGTGCAAGAACGGGCGGCTCGCCTTTGGCTCGCGTATCTCATTGATCGTAAAGGCGCGGCTAGTTTCCTTTTATGCACAAGATAAGGCCGCCGCTCGCCGTTTGCCCACTACGCGTCATAGTAAATACAGAAAGTAAACAGGCTTTACAACCGGCATCGTATTTAACGTCACGTACGTATTGATTTTGCGTACTGGACGTGCTGACGGGACAATAGGCACAAGGACAATTTGTTGTCATGTGCTCAATACCTCCGTTCATCACGTAGCATTTTTTGCATAATGCTGTACTTACTTACACCTCTAAGGTAGACATTTTATCGTATCTGAATTTCCTTGTGATGGTTTAATTTATTACCTGATTTCGTTACATATCCGTGCTTATTAAATTACAAACTAGAGCAATTGTCTATTGTACTTGTTTATACGACTTATACAGAGGTAAACTATATAACAACGAGATGCCTTATACCGAAACCGAAGTGTTTCAGGCGAAACAAGTACGCGATGTAATAAACGCCCAGCGCCATCTATTAGTTTAGTATCACTTATGTCCCGCAAGCAACGAAGAGAGCAACTAGTATTTATTAAAAATAGTAGTATACGTTACGCGATGTTTTCTTTGCTCTACCTAAAGGTTGTCCGGAAGAAATCGCTACAAGCGATAAGACCGCCTTGTACTGTTTATCGCTGTTGTTTCATTGATGTATCCTATTTCTGTGCAATAAAGACAATCTATCTATAAAAGAGTCCTACTTGCATAGGATAGGTATAGAGTAGAACAAGAGCTGGATTATTTTCTTGTTTGTACTCTGCACACGCGCCATGCCGCCGCCGCGCGGACCCAACGCGCCGCAGGTTATCTCTCCGCACTCTCCCTACATACACATAAACCCATCGTAAATGCTACATCTACTTCGGCACACCGATACCAAGTTAAAAATAAATAAATGTGCACGAGGCATTTTTGAAAAAGGTTTACCGCAAAACATAATATAGATTAGTTTTGTATGTAGGACTATACCAAAAAGAGCATTTAATTTTACTTACAAATTAGAGGTAAACAACTAACGTTGTAGAGTGTCACTGAACTCAAATGTCTAATTGTATTTTCAGGAGCTGACATGTGATGTTGAACTGCAGCATCCAGAACCTTCCAAACAGCAACCGCTGCAGTTTTCCTTCACCCTGTATGACCTTGATGGACACGGTCGAATGACAAAAGATGTAAGTTTCGATTATCAACTACAACATACTATGATCAGATGTAACTTATCTACTGTCAAAAGTCTATGAATTCACGGAATCCTTTTTCTAACTTACAGGACATAGCCGGTATCGTTTCTACAATCTACGAGTCGATAGGAAAGTCAGTCACAGGTTCCGCACTACGGATCGAAAACCATACAAGTGCGACTAACGGTCGTGCCGGAAGATGGGAACGGGCGTAGCCAACGCGAAAGGCGAGAGGGCCGGCGCCGGCGCAGGCGCGAGCACGCCGCCGCGCCGCCCGCGCCCGAGCCCCACGACCACAGCGACGAGGAACACCAGGAACGACTCTCGCCGGACGACGACGCCTCCTCCAAGTCGTCGTGCTCGGGCGACAGACGCCCCGCCCAGAGGCCGACCCCCCAACACAATCCGCGGCCTCACCGCCATCATCGGAAGGATCACCGTGAACGGAAGCACACGAAAAAACGGTCCGGCAGCCTGCAGAGACGGGAACTACTCGAAATCATTCAGGCCAACATGGAGAAAAACCACCTGAGCTTTCAAGCTTCAAGGTAATCTATTTTTCACACTAAATCTATACTATTTATAAAGAGATAACTTCTATAGACAACGAAAAGGCTTATAGGTAAACCGAAAACACGAAACGCTTGCGCGATGTAATTTAGCACAGCGTCATCTATTAGTTTATTTCTGAATTACGGTCCCGAAGCGAAGTGAGGGCGGGCCACTAGTAAATAAATAAGCCTACAAGCTACTGACTGTCTGCTCTTACAACTCAACTATGTATGCGATGTTCACTTTATTCTGATATCTATCAAGTGTCCTTTACCCAAAGGTTGCCTGGAAGACATCGCTCATAGTGATAAGGTCCTTTGTTGTGTACAACAAAGGCGGCCTTATCATGAGCGATCCTCCTGTAATAACTAGTTTTTAGTTTTATACCTCTGTTTTGTGTGCAATAAAAAGTATTTTCAATTCATTCATCTACCACTAAACGTGCCTATTCTTAAGTCCAGTCTATTTATCTATGAGAGTTATAGGTTAAACTATACGAGACGTTTTAAAAATCTTTAATTATTTTATTTGCAGAAAGCCCAGTGAACCTCCTGTAGCCAATGAGGAAGAGATCACAAGCAAATATCAGAAACTTAGGAACAGATCATTCACAGTGAGTGAAAAACCGGTGAACGCATTTCAAAAAGTGAAACCCGAGAATCCTGGTCACGGGTATCTAGATTTGGCAAGCGGAGGCGATTCCAACCTATGCAGATACGATCGGTACTTGCACGCAGTGATATGCTCCTCCGCGCGCCACGCCCACACCGGCTACCACCAGAAGCATTCGACGCCGCGCACCGCCCGCAACGGCCACCACCACTCGCGGTCGCGCTCGCACGACCTGCCCGGCCAGACCCCGGCCACGCAGCAACCAAGAGTGTTACAAATCATATTCTTATAGAACTTAATAAGGGGCATCGTCGGTGATCACGTTGCCCTCTTTACATTTTAATCACGTGTCTAATATCGTACTTTATTGTGAGTTACCAAAAGCTGTACTGAATGAAATTATGAGATAAAATACTACGGTAAAAATGTGACAAATTCTCGAATGATAAAATATGTAGATGTATATTAAGTAATGTCTTTATAGTCATTAATCAGTATTTAAAGAAGACAAGTGTAGTGTAACAATAATAGTATAGTTTACACCTTTTAGCATAATTTTATTGGCTTTGAATTATCGCTCCAATAGAGGTTTCTCTATAATTTTTTTAGGAATAACCTACGAGCTGAAATTGATCTATAAGGCTTTATTACGAGTATTTCTTTAGGATTAAGGTTACGTCAAACTCTCATTAAAATATAACGTAGATATCTACGTCAAATTAATTACGTTTAAATTTACAAACATAAGAGAGTTTCGTGTTTAAAAATCTCAACTTAAAAAAGCTTGACAATGGTGGTTTCTTTAAATGTAAAACATGAGTGTACTTAAAATAATATATTACCTGCTTCATATAAAGTGCCTTAACTAGTAAATGACTAAGACTACGGTCGAAAATGGCCGAACGTGTTTGAACCGAAAAAGATTCCTAAAATCAATAAATTGATCTGATGTATACCTATATGTATGAGAATAATATGATATGCATATTTGAAGTTAATGCGACATTACTATATTCAAGGATTAAATTAATAAGTTAGTAAAAGGGCATTTACATTGGTTGTTAGTGCCCGTAAGCGGGGAACGACCGATTTATCAACCTATGTAAATAGGTACATACTCCCGAAAGTTGGTGTCATGTAAAAAGTACGCTGGATTCCGAAACAACAAAAGAATAACCGCCAACGTTATTTTTATGGGATACGAACTTTCTACTATTTCATCTAGGTAATTATCTCATGAAATAGATACTAAATGTACCTACCTAGTTACATTTAGAAAATATTGTGACAGGTTTAGTTGGATATTTTGTATACTGGTAGTTATGAATGCTCAGTAGATGTACCTTATTATGTAACTCATTTTCGAGTTTATAGACTGATTTATAGACTTAAGTGTTAAGTGTTCTGAGGATGATAGTTTATAATACTGTTATGCGTGTAACATTTGATTGTTCTTAAACTGTTTTGGTACTTAAATGTATTTAGATCTAAATGAAAATGGTGGCATTCAAGCACTATTGAATCACGAATGCCTCAGTATCAAAATTTTGTCACAATTTGTTACAATACCAATACCAGTATTTGTTATTAATTAATAATAAAGGTAATGAATGAATCTCTAGTATATTAATATCTACCTCTTATTTTACTTTCTATGTATTAATTTATTGACAGCTGAATTATTATGTAATTTAGACTAACTAGGTCTTTTGTGATAATTTGTAAAATATAACAATTTCACTCAAAGAAACTGTTCAGTGTTTATGTTAAGGTGTACCTACTGTATAAATTGTACAAAGTGCTCGATCTTGTCAAAAATATTTATTGTCAAATATAATCTTGAGATTAATTTACAACTACGAATTATTATTTATACAACCTTGCCCGCGGTAGTCCTACATAGCTCTCAGATCTTCATACGTATTACGTATAGTCTAATAACCCACCTTAAAAATTGTCCGCCATTTATAATATTGTATTTTCTTATCGGTCGCAAAGCGGCACCTGGAAAAATGCAAAACAAATTTACATTAGTTTCAATGGTAATACATTGTTTACACTTAAAACGTAGTAGGTATTTACTGTACAAACTATTAGCTTAAACGCAAAAAAAATGTGAGATCAAGTTGTTCGCAAATTGTTTACAAAAATTCAACAAGGCATGCTCGACCTTGATCGGACAGTAAAGTACAGTCACAGACATAATAACCTTCAACTGTGATCTTTTATGCATTGGCGGAAATATAAGTCTTAAAAGGTGTATCTCAATATTTGCGATCGGATAGATAAACTTGGTCTACTGACGTGGCAGATTACTATCGGGTGTTCCGTCTGCTCATGGGGCACCATCGTCAAGGCATCAGTGACCCTCAGATTTCGGAGATGTTCATAGGCAGCGGTGATTACTTACCATCAGGTGTACCGTTAGCTTGTTTGACGCCTCTAGCCTAAAAAAACATGCAAAAATCTGTAAGTACCTAAGTATATAACTTCATTAACAATACATACCTGCTTTCGTATGTCATAGTTGCAATAAATTTTATTCAGTGAACAGTAAATCCTTAATTTTTCTAAAATACTAGGTGCTTTATTGACCTAAGTTTCCTGAAAATATTAATGTGTTAATTGAAGCAATACCTTATACACGTGCCTATATCTTAAATCATGCAATTGTAAAATAACGCAAAAAAACACAGCAGAAAGAATTAATCACAACAGACAAGAATATTAGATAGTGTACAATAAACAAGCCCCGCATTAAATGAAATTAGCATTTCAGTAAGGAGATCAGTATTACATTAAAATTACAAAACCATGCATTTAGTATGAATTTGGTACATTTCACACATCCTTCTTGAGAGGATAGCTTTTTTTTAAAAAAAAGGCAGGTGCTTTACTTTTTCGATTTAACGAGCTGGTGGGTCACCAAGCAAAAGGGAGTAAGCGTGTTACAAACATAACATTATTGTGCGATAGTAACAAATAAGAAATAATACATTCAATTTCGCCCATGCAATTTTAGTAAAGTCCTGTTCAAAGCTAAGCCTACTCGCCTCGCGTACGGAAGTTCAATACACACTAGGCTGTAAATAAACCGGGTTACCGGGCCACCAGCTAACTTTTAAACAAACGAGCTTAGTTTAAGAGTCTTACGAATATAAATGTTTATCAACATGCAATAATTATTTATAATGTAATTGGTGGTCAAAGTTCCATTTTGAGGCTGCCAGTCCACCGGAGAGGGGCGGAGCGGTGATGTCAACCAATAGAAGAAGTTTGTTATAGTCGAGGAGCAGAGTTTTTATGCCATTCTATTAGCGAATTTTACACCGCTCCGCTTCAGTGGATAGGCAGCCTAAACTTAGTAGGTATTTCAAGACAACAAAAAAAACTCAATTATTAAAAAAAATAAAACGTCAATTGTTGTTGTGTAGAAAAGTCTAAGAACCAACGCGCGGCTGTTTAGATTTTCAGGCTGTTTCTGACAATCTGGCCCAAAAATACTTGCCCCAGCTAAGCTAAAAGATAGGACAGTTCGGATCTGTATACCTGTCTCAGCTAGAACCCGGGTCGCCCATGTCTTTATTCATTAAATATAATATAATAATGAAGATATTATAATTAATGAATTTTATCACTTCATCATAAATTCACATAATTTGGGAGAAGCTTTACTAAATAAACCACAAATTGTAAGTTAGCCTCGTTTATTTCGTAAATTAAATTTGTTAGTTAACATTAAAATATTAAAAACATTAATACAATTATGTGAATTAGTATTGTAAAGCTTTATTTACATGTCCCTTTGTTAGTAAATTAAGCCTTACTTTATTTCATGGTGTTAATTCATCGTAACAATAACACTCCACTAAAGAAAATCAAGTTTGCATAATATTCTTAATTCATTAGAATAAAATAATTTCAGTAACAATCAGACGCAATGTTTTAGTGCATGTTAGACAAAGATTGTATATTGCAGATATAAGTAATACTTATTGCTGCATTTAAATTAAAAGATTTAATTAATAAGAAAACTTAATCACTACGTAAATTAAATTAAAATTATGATTAAATTACTTAAAAATAACGAATCATTGCAATAGCATAACGTAAAAATATATTTGGTGCTTAAATAATACTTAATTCAAAATTTCGAATTTTTGGTATACATTTTAAAACAGCTAATATAAGGCTGTATCCACACAAACTACTAAGGCTTGCTAAGCATATAACCGCGGTAAAACCAGATATTTGTTTGGGATTAGAAAGAAGTTTTTCTTCTGCTTTCCTTCGATGACTAGGTTACTGACGAACCGGAAATGCCGGCTTGCTTGTATGTAGCAAGTCTTATGCGCCGGTAAATGTGCGGTCGGAATCTAATGCGATTTTTGAGACATTGTAAAATAGGTAAATGTTTAAAAAAATCATTGTACGCAAGCAATCACCACCAGAATAGGTACTTAGGTTCAATAGTTTATATAAGCGCCCTATGTGTCGCGCCTTGGAAGGCACAGGCGCAAAGGAATGAGACTACATGGTAGATATGTAATGCCCGAGAGAGAGTATAGAGCCACTAACAAGGCTCTATACGACATTTTGGCCACAACTACTTATTTGACAATTTACGAATTTTATCGCTTAACATGGGGTGATCCTCTGCTGGTTTGTCCCTATCATAAAAAATCACATGTAGCGAGTGGCGTCTTCTAACGAAAATCAACCACCGTCGCTTGCGCGGTACCTATCATTAGCTTGCGCGTGACTGCCACCAGTGGTTACAGTTGGTGACTAGTTTTCGCGAAGCCTAAACTTTACCTCAATCTACCTTAATGTGCATGTTTGAACGCTAAATCAACTACATATGATTTTAATTCTTTCTCTACCCTCAAGCTTACTCGTACCTATGATTAAATACACGTATGTATAGGTCTGTTAAACTTATCAATGTGGACAATGAAGGCACTACATACTTCATTTCTCTCTAGTAGGTAGATTCTATAATTATGCGACCCGTGACTCGGGTTATGTCATAATAGTTATTTGACTTCATGTTGATATTAATTCTTAATTTTATACTAAAGTAAAAAAATGCAACCGCCATTATTACAAGTTCAGGCATGCAAGCTATCACACTATAATAAATAAAACATTAATAAATGAGTAATTCGTCTTAGCAACTCAGAAAGTCATAGTAAGTTCATATAGTGAGTTCATAGGTATTTTCAATAAAAAGGACAATTAAATAAGTAGTAAACAAAATTCGACAAAATATTAATAACATAATTCACCACGAACAAGAGTAACAATCAAATCACATTAAGCATATTGCATTAAAAATAATTGTAAATGTAATAAGGTACTGTGTAATACTTATATAATCGTAAATAAAATTGTAATACGTGATGTGTCAAATCACGAGTAGGTACATTAAGTAATTTAAAGCAAATAAAAATGTGAATTCTCTTGACAAATAAGTACATTATTTCATTTGAGATTCCTAATTGTGTTGAGTTAATTACGTGATGTATACCTATCCGTAAAATTAAAAAAAAAAACGAAGATGTGCGAAGCACACACGCACGAAGAATTCCGTACCATTTGCATGGGATATTGTCCAATCAACTAAATATTTTGTGAATACTTCTTGTTGTTAGAACGAGCTATAATATAATCGGCAAAAAAACATGCTTGTTGTATGGGAGCCCCCTTTTCATAGTTATTTTGATTTGAATACCTAAATAAATATGTTTAGTTGTAGTATAATATCTGAATATTCCAACTGTCTACAATACCTCGAGACTGACAGATTAAAATCTAGCAAGAAATGCTCACGTTTTCTCGTGGGAGCCCCCCTTAAATATCTTTTTTCATTTTGTCTGGACACAGACAAGACAGTTGTAATAATAGGGTGCCGTTTTTTACCCTATGAGGTACGGAACCCTGAATCGGGCAAAGTATGTTAATGGTACGGTAGGTAAAGAAAATTGTGATGTACGAAATACTTACACTTTGCCATTTTGAGAGTGAATAAAACAAATATGGTACCTATCCAAAACTTACGACTTACCATAAAACTTGCTATTCAGTAAAAATATTAGTAAATTAACATTAACTTTAGCTTTCCCAAACATGTCCATCACAGCGCATCCTTCATACTGCTTCTGTAATAAATCCTGGATGTCTATTTCTATAGATTCCATTTCAACTCCCATAAACTTTGCTTTTATAGTGAAAACACCATTGTGGTCGGTTGGCGTAAATTCAAATTGTACATTTTTGAACTGTGACGTAGACAGGCCATCTATTTCCAATAACACTCCTCTTTCCATCAACTTAGCACCAGAATATTTTGCTGTTAATTTTGATTTTAGTTTATGAACATCCTTACCCGATCTTCTCAAGCATGCATGAACACTTCTGTAAGTAAAACACATTATCATTAATACTTGATCATTAGTCTCTGAATATAATCACACAGGATGTGTAAATATGATAGACACATACCTTTTCCCTGTATGTAGATTGGCCAGACACGATTTGATGTACTGATCATAGGATTTGCATTTCTCCTCGTAGTACTTGGTCTTTTCTTGCAAGCTTTGTTTTGTTCTCGTTAGTGTAGACAAGGCCCGCCTCTGCGCCTGCCTGTACTTGCCCTTGTTGCACAGGTCGAGCGCGATGGATGTGACCAGGGCTTGATAGCCGTCTTCCCGCGTGACGTAACCTTCGTCTTCGAGCATTTGCAGGTTGCGACGCAACTTCGCGATGTGTTCGCGCAGGGACATAACATCGTCTGGCTTGGCTTGGCCTGAGTAGATACGCTTCTGTACTTTTTTGGCGTATTGCTCTTGTTGTTCTTTGGTTGTTCCAATACAAAGCGCCTCCAAGAGATGCTCACCTTTAAAACGCACATAAATATAAGTTTATTTTAATACATTCAAAAATTCATGAGGTTAAGTCTTGCTTCAAAATACCTACCATTGAGAAATGGAATGATGGCGACACACAACTCTTTGGTTTTTATAAAGAGTTTGTTCAGATCCGTCATGTCGTCCGAAGGCGCTTGGAACTTGTTTACGAAGTGCTAGGCAAACATCCAATCTTGCATTCTCTTCAGTGGTTTCGCCCATATGCTAAAAACAGATATTAAGAAATGAGGCACGACAAATAAATTATTTTGACTGTCCTCGATGATCCTTGAAGAATGTTTTTTTGAATATCGTACTAATGGAAATACTGACCGAATCTACGTCCCGGGATGCTAACTGTGCGACGGAAGGTACATCTCCTAAATCATCCAGGAGTTCATTTAGCCGGTCTCGTGGGTCGGGCGCTATAATTTCTTGATATTCGACCAGTAGTGCATGTGTATCTACTATTTCCTGTTGAAGTAAGGGACCAGTTTATCATGAGCTTGTGACATGTTTTTCGCAAAACATTATTATCAATTAATATATTTACCTGTACAGTGATATAAATGTGTGGGTGATGTAACAATGTGGCCTCAGTGTACTCGTCAACGGCAAAGTACTCTTCAAGTGTAGGCCCTCGGCAGCAACGCCTAAACAAATCCTTCATTTTCTCATGGCATTCCACTATGAATGGATTCAAACATTGAAGGTGGCGTGATTCTTCTCCAAACTGGAAATAGATTTTTATGACATTATATTTATTGAAACATGCATAATTATTGTCAAGGTGAAATTGCTTACACTCCTACATCTATACTACTTATAAAGAGATAAATTCTATAGACATGGACAGATCTTATATAAAACGCCGCCGAAAACGCAGCGCCATCTGTTGGTAAAGATAGGACGTAATGTCCCGAAACTAAGTCAGGGTGGGCCACTAGTTTACAATAATATTGTTATATTATAACACGACAAATATAGATATCATACAATTGAAGTCCTGCCAACTTACGCCTTTCTTAGCTGCAGAGAAATGCAATATTTTAGCGACAGACGCCAGGTTCTTCCGCTGATCGGTAGTAAGGGTGCCTCCATTTGGCAAGTTGACAATATGGAATGCATCGGGGGCTACTATGGCAGCATTCAGAAATTGATAATACACCAAGTTTCCGATAACCTGAAACATAGAGATATTTTTGTCTTAGTGTCAAAAGTCAGCAGATGTGTACTTTCATAGTAGTTAGACGCCCCGTTGGTCTAGTGTTTTAAGTACCAGTCCGTGATTTCGGGGTCCCGGGT
Source organism: Cnaphalocrocis medinalis (assembly GCA_014851415.1). Taxonomy (NCBI): domain Eukaryota; kingdom Metazoa; phylum Arthropoda; class Insecta; order Lepidoptera; family Crambidae; genus Cnaphalocrocis; species Cnaphalocrocis medinalis. The sequence goes on along the minus strand of CM026275.1, from coordinate 8,720,014 downwards.
TCGTTTCCTGGGTCGAACAAAAGTATGTTTCGAATTTTTCGAACAAAGCTTGGATTTGTGATCACCAATACCCATTAGGCAAGCGTGGTGATTAAGCCTAATCCAATCATAGTAGTGATAACTTGATTTCTATGATGGAGGCCTTTGCCCTGCAGTGGGACAGCATATAGGCTGATACTATACTTTTTTTACCTTCAAAATATCTTTTTCGGGAGTGTGAGGGAATTTCGACGCTAATGCCCTGTGCAGTACTACGTGCCATGTACGTGATGCAAAATGGCAAGAGCTCTGTAGACCTCGTGATTCTGTCCAGGAACATGACTACTATAGTCTTGAGTTGACTCAAGGCGGTCTCTAAACGTGCTCTTACTTCGGGGTATTTCAGGGCTTCATCTTGTGTTACAGAATAAGGTAAAGCTCTGAAAATAAATAAAAGATATTATATAACAGTTTGTGAAGTAAAAACTTTTTAGTTTTAATTTGTTACCTACATAATAAAATTAAAAAAAAAATGATACATAAACACTTACGAAATTTGCCCAGTTTTCATTTCTGTTTCGTTCCTCCATGCCTTATAAATTTCGACCGGACCTGTTTCAATATTCAAGTCCCTATCGCTAATTATTTTCTCAATAAGAGGACCAAGAATGGTCTTGAGACTGTTTAAGCCGGATAGTTGGCGTGATAGATTAACCGCCATTTTTAACACCAATGGTGTGGATGCGATTATGTCAAAAGGCATAACTATTTTACAACTTATTTCTTCTTCCAATGTGAATCTGAATAACTTCAGCAACAAATATTCATCTCTAGCATAAGCACCAAAATTGTACAAGCTAAGCACAACATTCTGTACAAAATTGTTGGTCTTATTTTGAGGTATACAAAAAAGGAGTTTAGACAAATAAGTAGGATTTGTTTGTAGTTCATAAAACAAATGTTGATACCCATCCAACAGCTTTTTGCTTTCTTTAGTTAGAGATTTCAAGCCCTTGACTGCTGTAGTCACTGTCATTAAGGACCCTTTTCCTTCAGAACGGTTTTGAAAAACTAAATTCGTCATTGAATTATGTTTGACCAAATTGTTCAACTTCAAACCATGTGCCGCCACTTCTTGTAAAGCGATGCGATTTTGAACCAATAAACCTATTTTTAAATCCATATCATCGATTTGTTTCGATAATTCTTGATTTTTTCTCATAGACTGAACTACTTCAGACTTCAAACTTTGCAATTCTATTTCTCTGTCGTAGTCTTCTGTGGAGAAGTCGAGCATTGGTATGAATTTCTTAACAGCTTTGAGTGGTGGGTTTGGCGAGTGGAACAAAGACGTGAAGGCCTCGCGAGCGCGCCGACCGCGCCATAGTGCTTGAATTTTTACTATCTTGTGCTCCTGAAATAATACGAAAAGTATCAATAAAAATAACTTCTACTTATGATATGATAATAATAACATTCACAAGTATGGAAAAAAATATTTAGGATTTAATAAATAACTATCTACCTGAACTTTATACCATATTAATGGGTTTTGTTTTCTTTCTTGTTTTAATTTCGCTTCTATGGCTTTCATTTTAATCAAAGTTCCATATTTCTTCTGCATGATTATTCTTCTCCACCAGGATTGGATTTTTATAATGTATCTGATGTTATCCTCAAAAAATTGATATCTTTCACTCAATAGCTTTCTGAATAGATATCCCCTGCAGCATGCCTGGATTTTCACAATTGATTTCTCTATTAAAACTTGTTTGTATTTGTTTACATGATGTTTATTAGTCTTATCAATAATGACATGCACATCTTTTCTAGTCAAATATCTCGCATATGGAACAAAATCTTTAGGAGTCGTCCATCTGTATGTGTAAGATTCTATATCTATATAAACCGTGTTTCCAGCATTTGTATGACACACAATCCATGGGCAGATATAATGCCCTCTCTTCTTCAGAGCCTTTGAAAACATTTGAAAGTAAATATCTTTACAGCTGCTTTCAATTGCGCCAGAACTAGATAAAACAGGGCTTGAGAGAGCCTCCCAGAACTTATTGATGTCATTTTTGATGACTGCCAAATTCAGGTGAACCAGAGCATCTGTGAGCTCCTTTACTTTCAATGATTCAGCATTGACATCATTGATAGTGTTAACAATGTCATCAAGCCACAAATTTTGAGATTCTTTGTGAAGTACTTTCCTCTTCAACATTCTAAGGTAAAGTTGGTGTTCTTCTTTATGCAAAAGAGTTGATACTTTTAAACATGGATTCTTTAGTAAAGACATTAGAGTTTCACTGTCTTCTTCCATCACTGCCTTATTAATACTATCAATAATAAGGACCACTGAAAAATAAGATAAAAGAATTAAATATTTTGCTATTTGATTGATAATAAAAATATTTGAATTACTACTCACACTCTTCATTGTTGTCGTCTTTCATGTTAACCATGTCAATAGTGTCGCGAATGTCTTCTAATGTAAGCAGAGGACACGCACATTGCTCTTGAACCTTCACCTGCAGTGCAGTGCCCAGGGCGGTGAGGTACCGGCGCCGGCAGTGCGGCCGCAAGCCCTCCAGGTGAACCTGTTTAGAAGTGAGAGAGTGCCACACTGCAGCTTCATCACCTCTGTCGACGGCCTGAGATATAGCAGCTATAGCTGTCAAATAGGATACAGATGCAGCAATTTCACTTTCATTGAGATTCTTCTCCAACTCACACTTTTCTAGTCTCATTTCCTCAAACAACAGTGGAACAGCAAACTTATCAACTTTTAAATTAAGCTCCAAATGGGGATTTCTCAAAGCTTCATATAAATCATCAGGATTACCATCATCTAATGCTCTATTCACATAACTAATAGCATTTTTATGGTCAACATGTTCTAAGGATTTTCTATTGCCCTCATTCACAATATTTTGAAATATTTTATGCCAATTTGTAACACTTTCAACATCAACATCTTTATTACAATCCATTATTTCCCTAACAACATCACAATAGAAATCTATGTTATTATCATCATAATCTTTAATTTTAACCCAATCTTCATTAAATATTTTATGCAAAGCATTGAAATCATTGTTCTGTGAAGCCATACATAAAGACTTCCACAAAAACTTGTAATTGACAGAAGTAACATGTCCCTGAATCTCCACTTGTGTAAGTAATTCTTCATATTCATCTGGAATGTAGCTATCATTGAGGGAATGATTATGTGCAGCTTTAATTTTCTCTGATCTTGCTGCTTGCAATACTCTCTTGTATTCATTAATAAGTCTATTTTGAACATATTTTAATTTCAGTTGTGGATTAAGAATAGCTGAAGTTATTGACTTCTCAGTTTCAAGTAGCTTATTTAATTCAACAACAGCTTCATGAAGGGCTTCAGAGTCATCTGCATTATTTTTTGACAATATTCCACCAATCTTTTGGAACATTGGCAAAGGGTGTTCACATCTTTGTAAATCTTTTGAAACTGAATCAAGTTCTTCATCTGAAATTAGATTTCAAAAACAATAAGTTCTGACAAATTTCACTCACAAAGGAGAAACTATTTGTATTGCTAAGTTTTTTTTTTACCTGTGAATATAGCTGTCCCAAATACATCCTGTATAAGAGGAGCTTTGCCCAGTTTAAACAGATGTGAGCTCAGGGCATGTATGCAGTAGATGACGCGAGGCATATTCTTTTTGTCATATATATCTGTAGTTTCTGGTTGGAATGTCTAAAAAAATATTTTCAAATCTCTATTATATAAATTTTACAAATTAACAAAAAAATTTCATACTTAAGGATACTTAGGTAACGTCGTAAGACCCAAAAGCCTTTTAAAAGGCATAAACAATTGATTTTCCATTGTGTCTGCTGTCTGGGCCTTATGACGTTAAAGTTTTAATATTTAAATAGCCACTAAAATAATCATTGGAAGCCATTTAAATTAGGCAAATGCAAAAAGTTTTCTTATAGAGAACTAAAGACAAAAAATAATTACCACAGGTAGTTCAGTTTTTTTCAACACTTGGAGAAATTTATTGATGTTGTCAGTATGTTTAAATTGTAGCCCCATTACCTGAAATTACTTTTATTATCAATTCAACATAAGACGCAGATTAAAAGTACTAAGGAAATCAGAACGGCCTGACTGATTACTACCAATGTCAAGAATCTAGAGAAGATGGTGATAGGTAACATTACTACTCACTTCATCATTTACTATAAAGTACATGACACTGCAAATGAGATGATAAAACAACTTTTGTAAACAGTGTAAATAATATAAAAAAACTGCATGAACCTCATAATAGTAGGTAATATTTAAAAAATCATAATTACTTTATAACGTCTTTGATCAATGTCGTATATTTTATTCAAGGGCAGCATCTCTGGAGATATAAAATGACCAAGTTTGGCCAAATATACTCCGTTGCGTAGATTCTCTTCAAATTCAGTTGGGTGGGGTAATTTTTCCTTAATACATGCTTCAATCCAGGTTTTGGCCTCTTCCAAACGACAAAGATATTCATAAGCAATAGTTCTCTGTCGAATAATATCCATTTCCTGCCCTGTTTTACGTATGTCAGTATCACCTACGGAAAAAACACATATTTATAAAAGTAGTAATAAAACAGATATCTACCAGTACGGACGTAAATTCTTTTACGTCCGTGTCTACCAGTAATAATACCAAATAATCTGATTGGCAAGTGAAAATATAAACAGTACCTACTGATCATACACATACAAAAAACAGTGGTACTGTTCATACACAGGTTTTTACTGATAAATTGAGCCTAAATATTAAAGATTTACAAGCAGTTAGTATGAATTTCAATAAAAAACGTAAGGATTACATAAAACCAACTCACAATCGTCAATTTTCCCAATGTGTTTTTCATCAGGATCTTTTCCCATGATGGTTAACATTTTTAGATCACACCACAAGACCAAATGACTTGAAAACTAACTGGATATTAGATCATTGAGCATTATTGTTAATGCAATTTACTGAGATATTGTATTTTTTAGTCGAATTCACTAGTAAATATTCACAATCAGTCATGAATTTCTTGAATGATTTCAACACAATTTCAATTTTCAAAACATTTGTCGGTTACCTATTTTTTTTCTTAACAAACTTTTTTATTGAGCCTTGGAATTCATATTTTGGCTGGCAGTTCAGAAATCAACATTAATTTATAGCGCGCTTTACACTTATACGCCCGAAACCGCGAACGCGAAGTAAAGTGAGCAAAGGACCTATGTCGACCGAAGCCGCGAAAAATTGGCGAATCGCGGCCGCCCCCCACACTTCACGTTCGCCGCGGTCGCGTTTTTCGCAGATTGTGGGCTGGGCTTTACACACAGATTTATTATTTTGCACAGTGAGAGTGCTGGCAACGCAGTGTTAGGTAAATATAAAAAGAAAACATTCAATTGCTTGACTCTTTGTTGCTTGACTGAATGATTTGAAAGTTGTTTGAAACATTTGAAAGCATTTTGAGTGTTTATTGGTGTTTATGAAAAATAAATTTTACAAAATACAAATGGATGAGAAGTTCATGCACGAGGAGGATATTAATGTATTTGAACCTGATCCTGGATATCAACCCATATCTGTTTGTAAATGTCTCATCGATGCTCCTTCGTCTGAGGAAGTTTTTATTTCTGAAAGGAAACAACATATTTTATCAACTGTAGCTCGAACAGAAAGCTACTTACGAGAACGTCGCATACCTGAACTTGTGCGTTTTCTCCTTACTAAATTAATTACAACTGCCCCAAATAAACCCATAATTTACATGGAAAAACTGATGAACGACTGTATGTTATTCCGGGCAGGTCATGGAGCTGCACCTGTTCTCTACAAGGATATGTAAGCCTCTAACATTAATCACTGCATATGTACCTACTCGTATAGCAAGCTCTCAGATACACCTACCGAAATATCGTGACGTCCTTCGTGTATATTATTTTCACAAGCCACAAAAGAGAGACAAAGAGAATAAATAATTCCTGGTTCAGTGGATGTGCTGTTCTCTGAATTAAGTATTCTTATATTTTCCAGGCATTTGAAAGCAGTAGTAAAAAGTTTCGATCCTGGCCAACGTGGATGGATGAGTGCTGGACAAGTACGAAGAGCTTTTATTACACTTGGGCTTACACCTGAGGATGATCTTGACGACCGTATTCCATGCGATATTGTGTTAGAAAAATTGAAGAGAACTCAAGAGCTAGAGCTTTTTTCTTTACTATCAGCAGGAACCGAGACTGTAACTGAGAATAGCGAAAATAGTTCAAAATCCGATAGTGATTTGTAATATTATTAAAAATTGCTTATCACAAGGCATTCAATTATTAATTACTAGCGGCCGCCCGCGACTTCGTTCGCGCGGAAAAGTAACTTTTTACCCCCTTTTTAACCCCTTACAACCCCCTTTTCGCAATAAAAAGTACCCTATGTTCTTTCTCAGGGTCTAGATCATCTGTATACCAAATTTCATTTAAATCCGTTCGGTAGTTTTGGCGTGAAAGAGTAACAGACAGACAGACAGACAGACAGACAGACAGACAGAGTTACTTTCGCATTTATAATATTAGTTAGGATCTATCTAATACCTAACTTAATCTACATTGATTATGTTCTTACAAAATATTATTTTGCTTATTCATTGTTTAAAAGGGAATCCTGAGCTAGCTCTTTCCATCACTGTACGCTTTAGATATCTAAGGTAACAAAGAATCCAATGCAAGTAAAGCCCAACCTTAGAATAATAACTCTATAGAAACCTAACGCGTCCGCACAATTTAAGCTTAGTGGGTGGTACCCTTATTGGCGAAGGGTACCACCGAGCTCCTTAGTGTCAAATGTCACAGCGACCCGAACGTGTCTCCCGAAATAAAAATATTTATGACGGTTTGTGCGGTTAAATCGTGTCACAATAGAAATTAAAGGGAGAATAAGAATAATATTATCACTTTTCACACGTAAGCTTTCAATATTCATTGTATCTTGTAATTTTTTAATTTTTTCATCAAACGTATATTTTCAATGTTCAGTGTTGCCCAATTAAGAAAATATTTTCCCATTTTACCTGACTTTTATCCAGCTACTTAATTTTTAAAACAATTATTGCTAAAATATTTTCCTAATGTAAGTACCGACGACATATTCGTTGACTGAGGGGCATTTCTCGTGCGCTCGACATTGAAGTCGAATTAGATAAGTATTCGTATAAACGAATGTATGAAATTTCATAATTCGACTTCAATGTCGAGTCCTCGCGAAATAAATTATACAAAAAATACTTTCATTTTCCTCTATTCATATCAGTTTAATAATTTTCTATTTATACCACATAAAAACATTACCTACCCCAACCAACACTATTATTAATTGTGTTTGCCTGATGGTTGTGTGGTATGTACCACCGAAGTTGTACGTTAAATTTCTATAATACCTAGTTTTTGTAAACGTATCTATTAAATCTATCTCGCAATAAACTTTACATTACTTGTTCATACCAAACTGACCAACATTTTACGACACATTAGAAATCACTATTGAGGCGTCCGATTTATTTCCCAGTTTTCGGGGAAACTGTACCTTCACAAGCAACATTACAAAAGTGTCAGTACGGTGCGCAGTAGGCTGCGTGAATTTTATTGTGACTCATTTTTGACAGAGCTCTAGTATGGAGACTCTCCTTCTATAGAGTTATTATTCTAAGAGCCCAACTAACCCCCTTTTCACTATAATCTGTCAATGAAGTCGTGAAAAGTGTATTCTTTAGGAAACCAACGGGGCTACCATACTCTATGACGTAAGTGGCAGTGGCGCCACCAATAAATTTCATGATGACTTTATTGACGCATTATTTACTTAGAGCAGACAGCCACTGGAGATGCCCTAACGTCCGCGCTTCTAACAATTTTTTTCACCATTTTTTGCGGGGGACGAGGTAAACACGTACAGCACACCACCAAAAATTTTAATACTCAACAGTCACAAATTTTGCTGTCACGATAAACGCACACTACAGAAAAATTTAACACATCAAAAAATACACGCTCACAAATAAAGATTTCACGTAACTATGCAGCATACATACGAAAAAGACAGTGATGGGACACAAAGAATGAGTCAAATCAGTTTGGTGAATGAACTTTATTATATAAAATTGTAAGTGTAAAATTCTGCACATTGAAGATAAATAAATATTTATTTAGTCAGTTTGTAAAATAAAACCGGCCAAGAGCGTGTCGGACACGCACATGAAGGTGTTCCGTATCTAAAAGATGGGCCTTAAACCTTATTTTCATAGTTAAGTTAGGTAGTTATTTCCATACATTACCATTTAGTTAGGGCAACTGCACGTCATAAGTTGGTTAAGTTGTATTAAAAATACTATGTATGATACAGAGTCCGCTAAAGTTTTCGTTAAAAGTACAGTCAGCCACACATCAGGTTACCACAATCTGTCAAATTTCCTCAACTGATATTCAACTTAATGTGTATGACAGTATTTACTGTGAAGTTGGGGGGGGGGGGGGGGGGGGGAGAGGAAGCTCTAATTTTAACTTTGTATTAATATATCTCGAAACTGGGGGGTTTGATCCACATTATGTCAAGGCAATTTTTGTTGTATTTAAAGATACCTTTTTAACGATACCGACCAGACGATGGGGTAAGTCGAATTTATTTTTCGAATTAACTTTTCGCTGTATGGAAAGGGGGGGTGAAAAATAATTATTTTTCAATAATGTTAAAAACCAATTTTTGGATTATCAGTATACATCTCTTTACCAATTTTCAGTGGCAATCGGTGCAGAAACGGCGGAGAACGAGCCAGGACAGACAGACAGACAGACGGACAGACATTACGAGTAGACTTCGGAACCCTAAAAAATGGTGAAGTTGTGCAATACATACTAAAACGTAAAAAATTACAAATGTGCGCTAGTTTGGGGTTAAACATTTGGACAAACAAAGGGAGAGTAAATGAAACAATATATTTTTAATTAGAATGATTTATTGAAATATTACAAAAATTCCTTATTACGCATTTATATTGATTTTCAAAATGAATAAGTTTATTGTACACGTGTCGAATATATTTCTGGGGGTCTAATTTTTTTGAAATCCATACTAATATTATAAATGCGAAAGTAACTCTGTCTGTCTGTCTGTCTGTCTGTTACTCTTTCACGCCAAAACTACTGAACGGATTTAAATGAAATTTGGTATACAGATGATCTAGACCCTGAGAAAGAACATAGGCTACTTTTTATTGCGAAAAGGGGGTAGTAAGGGGTTAAAAGGGGGTAAAAAGTTACTTTTCCACGCGGACGAAGTCGCGGGCGGCCGCTAGTATTGGATAAACGAACATTCGTATACTTTTCTATATTAAAATTAGCGAGCTCCAATTATGGTTTACTATCTACTCCGTTATCATGCATGATACTCCCGGACCACATATTTTATTCCTTTTACCTCGAAATATTTTATAGCCACCAATTCTTTTTATTTTTAGAATAAATTCCAACATCGTATGACCAGAAGAAAGGACAGTAATTTCTCTAATTCACTTTACAATGTTTTAATATTATAATATACGTCTATACTATTTTATTCAAAATATAATGAAAAGAACGGATTTTGAAACTAACTGCAGTGAGTGAATGATTCATTCAAATGTCGAGTTGATTTTAATTGGTCCCATCACTAGGACCGATACCACGATATCATTATTAAATTTTTCTGTCGTTTACGTATCGTAACGGTTTTTTATTAAAATAGATTTTCTAGTTTAATACACATTTAATAATTAATAAAAGTCATTACTTATGATAGGAAACGCGATCTTGTTGCGAATTTTAGCTGTCAGATCGCCTTTGACATGAAAATACTGCACAATTCACCATTTTTAAGAGAAACGTCACGCGACACGGAGCGATGCAAAATGGCGATGTAGCGACATCCAAGTAGTTTTGTATAACTTAGTTGACCAGTTCCGAAAGTTGACCAATGTACTTTGCCGGAGGGGAAACGCCCGGTATGGCATCTCCAGTGGCTATATACTCAAAGATTATTTACGACCTCTGTCTAAATATTGCTAACGTTTTTCTTTCGTTTATGTATTTTTGAACGAAACTGTAAACGTCAAGTTGACATTGACATTATAAATAAATAAATAAATGGAATTGATAGTAATCGGAGCAAGTGGTGTTTATATTTTATTAAATATTTTTAAATCACTATTAGGTAAATTGTCTTACGGCAGCATAGTCCTCCCTAAATAGCGTTATTTTTTTTCTCTGGTGTATTTGGTTTTATGAATTGTTATGTTTGTCGTAGCGATTTGTCTGCACATAGTTTTTCTATTCTCAATTTTTGATATTTATTTTAAATCACCTATTGTACGAGATGTGATTCCGTATCAGCCGCAGCATGAGGCTCTTGCTGACCGTCTGGTTCTTTTCGTTGTGGACGGGCTTCGAGCCGAATCATTTGTTAATTACACCACTATGCCATACTTAAGGTAAACATAGAATAAGTAACATTGTATAATAACAGCTGTCATTTTAATAATAAGTAAGATCGTTAGTGTAAGCGTAGCACTGTACATTAACAGGAGCACCTTTTTTTTTATTCTAGGTCTGTAGCAAATACACATGGTAGATGGGGTATATCAAACACACGCATGCCTACCGAATCACGACCTGGACATGTTGCAGTGATTGCTGGCTTTTATGAGGACCCTTCTGCTATACTCAAAGGCTGGAAAGAAAACCCCGTTGATTTTGATTCAGTTTTCAATCAAAGTGCCTACACTTGGAGTTGGGGTGCCTATGACATAGTCCAAATATTCACAAAAGGAGACGTAGAAGGACACATTTTTGTAAACATGTTTGATCCTTATGATCAAACCTTCAGCACAGACAAAAATACAACCCTTTTAGATGCCTGGGTTTTTGATAATGTTAAAAACTTCTTCAATAATGCAAAAAAAGACCCTGCTGTAAATTCAATGTTGCATAAACCTAAAGTTGTGTTCTTCTTACATTTATTGGGTACTGACACTTCAGGGCATACACACAAACCAAAAACACCGTAGGTATCATCTTAATAATACATTTAATTGGGTATTACAAGTGAACAGCAATTTAATGAATTTTGCTTTTCAACAGTAACTTTCTGACAACTTTGAGACATGTAGATGAAGGTATCAAAGATATTGAAAAAATCATCAGAGATTTTTATTCTAATGATGATAGAACAGCATTTTTAATGACTTCAGATCATGGCATGACTGATTGGGGTAAGATAACTACTAATGAGTAATATTTAAATAATTCAAAGAAGATAAATTAATTTCTGCTCTTTTAATTTCCAGGTTCTCATGGGGCCGGGCAGGATCATGAAACTCAAACCCCGTATGTGTTATGGGGTTCTGGTGTTCAGAAAGTAGATGGCAGTTTAGTTGATCCTGAAGCCATTGACATGTCATTAGAACATAGATTTGATATAAATCAGGCAGATTTAACACCAATTATGTCCACCATCTTGTCCATTCCTGTTCCTGTTAATTCTGTGGTGGGTGACATCAATTAAATTAACTCATAAATACTACTTCCAAGTTCAAATGCCTAGACCTCAATTTAAATGTTTTGTTTCCAGGGAAAATTATGTACAGAAATATTGAACATGTCATTACCTAATAAAGCCAAAGCTGTTTATAGTAACAGCAGGCAGCTAGCTGCACAATATGATAAGAAAAGACAGGATGTTGAGAGCAGTGCCCTAAGAATCCTGTACAAACCTTATGAATCATTGAATGAAGACAAATATCAAGCAGCAATTCAGTTTACAGAAGCAATTCTTGAAAAGGAAAGTAGAGATCCAGAAGAATATAGGAAACTTATTCTTTTAAGTGAAGAAATCATGGAACTCAGCTTAGGAGGTTTAGATTATTACCAAAACTATTATCAAAGGCCTTTGTTAGTTTTAGTAACATTATCATTTATAGGATGGATATTGTGTTTGGTAAAAGCTCTAACAGAACAAAAAAATTATGCTCAAGCAGGGTCATCTAATACAAAGAAATGTAATTACAGAAAAAATGAAAAATTCGTAAAACATTTTACCGCTACAAATATACTTTTTTCAACACTGTCTATTATATCAGCATACTTAGTATTTGGTAAGTTGTTTATTTTGTTATTCAATTATAAATAATGTTCATCAATACATTACATGACTAATCTTTTTGTGTTATTCGTAGCTCAAAGTTTACCATTGCAGTATTATATTTATTTTTTACTGCCTATTTTTCTGTGGTGGTCAGCAGTAACACCATTTAGCACTTGGGTCCAAATGATAAGACAGTTGATGGGTACTCAAGGAGGTTGGAGTGTATGCATAGAAGCATTATGTTACATTTTAGGATCATTTGCACTGGTAAGGCTTACTTTACCTCTATTTTTCCATTGAATATCTACCCATCAGTCATTCTGTGGCAATGGGTAACCATGTTTTTATGTTTCAGGGAATTTCATTTACTTATAGATGGATGCTGAGTGTACCTTTGTTAGGGATGGCAGTATGGCCCTTCCTTTCTTCAACAAGACACCATTTAACAATACCAATTCTCTTTACCTGGTCTGCTGGGTGTATTCTACTTAGTGCATTCTCTTTCATGCCTGTAGTTGGAAAGGAAACATTTATTCAATTAGTGTAAGTTTCTGCACAAAGATTCTTGAGTTCTAAAAAATTTCTTAACATGTCAGGTTAAAATTCTTTCATTTCTTTTTCCAGAATGTCTGCTGGAATCATCTGGCTAATACTTTTAGTAGTATATAATTGGAGAGTGTTAACACCGCTATATCGTAATGGAGAAGAGCCTAGGACGGAAATTATGTTAAATACCATGCAGATATTATTATTGCTTATATCTCTTCAAAATATTTTTGTACAGTCTGAAAGGTTTAGGAAGGGAACCCCAGTTTCGCTAATCTATCAAGGAATGGCTTGGTTTATTGCATGTAAGTATAAATATCATTTCCCAATGATGGAGTACTAAGGATGGATACAGCCACACGTCAAAATATACAATACTGTAAAATTTCTTCAATCAACTCTTATCTTACTGTCATACACATTAGGTTGAATATCAATTGTGGAAATTTGACACGTTGTAACCTGATGTGTGGCTGACTGTACATAAATACTAAAATGTTAATAAATTTTCCTTCCTTTCAGTAATTTCATTAGTAGTGCCCCTTGCTTTTTCAAGAAGATTGATTTGTCGACTCACAGCAATATATACTTCAATTTTAAATTTCTATTTATTGCTATCAGTTTCTCATGAAGGTCTATTCATGGTAACTTTAACTTCAAATGTGGCATGTTGGATGTATATCGAATTCAAACTGCTTCCCGTTGGTGCAAAAGGGGTATGTATAAATAAAATATTCTTAATGTTGTGTTAGTGGAACTTAGATGAGATGCTTATAGTTTATCTTTTGCAGATGTCCTCATTCATATTTGATAATTATAACGAATCATCCAAAGGTTTAATAACTTACGAAAGAGGTATAAGCAGGCAGGATTTTAGAAGAGCATTTATATTTGTATCCTTTTTAACCAACATCAAAAAAGGAAGGAGGTGGTTCTCAATTTCATCTGTAATTCTGTATGCTATTTTATTAAACATAAGGAAGCTTATAGTTGTTTTATAAAAAAAAAATAAGTACCTACATTGATCTGATGTATATTCCTTAGCTTTATTTTGCAGACTTTGTATATTATTTTAGCATTTTTTGGCACAGGAAATATAGCATCACTTAACTCATTTGAAGTTAGATGGGTGACATGTTTTATTACATCTTTCAAACCATTTATTATTACTGGACTGATACTATTAAAAACTCTATCGCCGTTCTTAACCGTAGCTTGCACTTTTAGAGCTATTCAACAATTGACGAAGGTAAACTTATTTAAAATTTCATCTTTTTTATGTGATAGGTGGCAGACGAGCAGATGGATCATCTTGATGGTGCGTTTGCCGCCGCCCATAGACACCTGCAACACCAGTAGAGTCACAAGTGCGCTGCCAACTTTTAACCCCCCACTCACTCTTTCGACGAACGCCAGTCTTCTATGAGGCCGTTCTATCGCTCCGGTGGAGCCGGCCCATTCATGCCGAAGCGTTACTCTCCCACATAAAAAGGGCTGGGCAAAAGGGGCTGTACCTACATTAATCACGTGATTTTTAAGCAACGATCTGGGGCCAGGTTTTGCATAACACAAGCTATAAGTAGTAACTTAATCTTTCACTTTTTAAAGCTTTTTTTCTTTTCAGGCGCCAACTGGATATTTACATATCATAGTATTAATATATTCCAATATAATGGGAATCCAGTTATTGTATTACGTGAAGAACTACGGCAGTTGGCTGGATATCGGGACTTCGATATCACAATTTGTGATTGTTCAAGTGATAACATTGTTTATTGTATTGATAAATGAAATTGCTAAGATTTTAACAGATATTAGTATACAAAAGTTTATTGGACGTTTATTAGGAGAAAATATCAAAAAATATGTTTAAGAATAAAGAACTCACAATGCTATTCCAGTAAACCTAAACCAATTCTATAAAAAAAGACAAAGACAAGACTAATATTATTAAGTAGCAAAAACATGTATGCATTTTTATAGCCTGTAAAATAACACCTTCCGTGTTACAAAGTATATTCTTAGACTATTATTATAATATGGTACCTACATTCAGTATCAAAAGTAGCTGAACACTTTAGCACTATGTCAAATTAACATTTTGTCCGCACCCCTTGGAAAATGGTGGCTTAAAAATAAAATTAAACCGTGTACCATTGCGCACGACGCCCAGTGCGTTTGAAAGGGAGAACTACGATTCAGTCGTAATGTCCGTCCGGTTCGTTTTAGGCCCTCTAACTAGGCAAGTTACTTTACATGGTACATACTAAAGTGTTAAGCTACTTTTGATGATGACTGTACTATTCGAGACAACTGTACCACATGTTTATTCAAACAGCCCAAGACTTAAGTATTAGGGTTAAATTATTATGTAAGCCTTTATGTAAATTCGCTTCATTCCATAATGTATACCATAATTTGTTTATATAATAATTTTAAGTAGGCTTAAAGCTACAGGACCTAGTCATATAGGCTAAGAAACTTCCAGGTACGAGTATTACACTAATAAAAGTAGGTTAAGCCTTTTGTGATTTGGTATAATGCATCAAGAAAGTCATGAAATTAATTGATAGCGACACTGCCGCTTACTTCATAGTATAACTAGTGGCCCGCCCTCACTTCGCTTCGGGACCGTAATTCAGAAATGAACCAATAGATGGCGCTGTGTCCAATTACATCGCGCAAGCGTTTCTATAAGCCTTGTCGTTGTCTATAGAAGTTATCTATACTAATATTATAAATGCGAAAGTAACTCTGTCTGTCTGTCTGTCTGTTACTCTTTCACGCCAAAACTACTGAACGGATTTAAATGAAATTTGGTATACAGATGGTCTAGACCCTGAGAAAGGACATAGGCTACTTTTTATTGCGAAAAAGAGGTTGTAAGGGGTTAAAAGTGGGGTAAAAAGTTACTTTTCCACGCGGACGAAGTCGCGGGCGGCCGCTAGTCTCTTTATAAATAGTATAGAAAAACTCCATTGGATAGAACATGAGAAAAAACTCTGTTAGTTACTCGAAAATCCGTTTTCATGATTTTCTTGACACATTAAAGGCACATACCTACTTATAATAAGACTACAGGTTTTTTTTATTGTTAATAAATATTTTTTCACCCAACTCCCTAAAGTGTCGCCATGTATAAAAAAAATCACTTTGAAATTTCCAAAAATTTTTCAAATTCACAAAATGGCCGCCAGCCAGTCCGCCATCTTGTTTTTTTTGACAGCGCGTCCCCTGACCATAGACTACATTATTTAGCAATACAAAGACAATTTTTATTTTTTTTTCATCTATGATACTCTCGTCCCAGGAGCCCCTCAAAGCCGGCGACACCCGAAAATTTATTTCCGCCGCCGTTTCCAGTGTTGCCAGGTTTTTTCCAAAAAATTACCCTGAGGACATTGCGAGTCTAAATAGCTACCAAACTGCATACTCGGATTTTGCAAGCATGGCAACTTTTTTTTTCTACCATTCGGGGCCGTGGCCCAAAAACTACCATGAATTTGGTAGAAATTCTCAGTCGTGGCAACACTGCAATAAATTACCCCCCGACGGTCTGAACATACCGACCCTCTCCAGAGTTGCCATCACCCCGCAAAATCCGTTTGAAAAACACCAATTTTTTTCTCCAAACAAAATGGCCGCCAGGGGCGGCGCCATCTTGGATTTTGAAAAAACGCAACTGACGTTTGAAAATAGAACATGTCCGCCACAGATGCAAAAAAGAATTTTGAAAATCGAGCGGCGCCCCCCCCAGCTACGATCTGTCAAATAACGGTCGAAATGAAATTTTCAATCCAAGATGGCGGCGCCGCCATTTTGTTTTTTCAACTTTTTTCCCCCTCCACTCGCACAACTCCAACGGGCGATTCTCAGACACTTTTCAAAACATGACCATTCGATAGAAAAAAAAAAGTGAATATCGCAAAAAACGGCGGCCATTTTGTTTTTTTTTTCACCAACCACAAAAACCTGCTTTGATTAAACCAATAATGTTGACAGATTAAAAAAACCCAGAAAAAAAACCCGGCAACCACCCCAAAAACAGCCCTGATCAGTGAGTGAGTCAGTCAGTGGTAATCTAACTTTATATAATATAGACTAGCTTTTTGCCGCCCCGCGCTTTGCGCGGGTGCGCCTTCAAGCTAGGTCTGCGACGCTTAGCCGCTACGGGCTGCGCCCTGCGCGGCGACGCTACGGGCTTCGCCCTCCGCGGAGCTCGGCCTGCGGCCTCGCGAAGATGCACGGGGCGGTTCTCTGTCTGTCACGGCTGCTCTTATACTTTTTTGCCAACAGAAAGATAAATCAAATGTATGATCTTGGGATCTCCTCTTAGTTTGTCGATAAGCCTTGTGATGGAATAGCCGCTTCGGTTATTATTATGGTTTTCCCCAAAATAGCAGAAGATTAATGATGAATAGTAGTAGTAGTAATATTGGACTACTAGTGCACTTGCGTTTACTCTAAAGGACTAAGAGTGATCCCACAAAACTTTATTCACGAATTTTAGGCTAATGAGGAATTCAATTATTAGTTACATCTATCTAAAAATCAAATGGAAAATGAATAAAGATGAAAGATATTCAATAATTTATGTGCAGTATAATTTCTATAAAATAATTATTACAGTATTTAGGAATGCAATTTATCTATGAAGCTTTTTATAACATTAGTTTAGGCACCTATGGGAAAAAGGATACTTAAATATTGCATACAAAATTAAACAAAACTCCATCATAGCATTTTTTGGCAGTATTGTTCTGGGCAGTATGTATGTTTCTTTGCCCACCTTGTCACTTCAGTATGTGAATTCTTTAATTTTTCTTCCATATCAAAGTCTTATTATTTGAAGGCATTTCTATTGTATCAATAAGTGATAAACCATTTTCTTCTCCTAATTTTATTAAATCTGCAATATCTCGCAGACCCCATGATGGATCTCTAGCTCTAAGAGACGCATCAAAATCAATGTTACTTTGAGGTGTTATGACTCCATCTTTACTGTATGGGCCATAAGTAATCATGAGTGCATCACCCTTTAGGTATGTGCCAGCATTTTCAAATAAACCTACAGTACATTCATAAGGGCTAATGTGCATCATGTTTGCATTGTACAAATAGTCAACAGAGTTTTCCATAAAACCATAGTATGAAAGCTTATTGCATATATCAAGCAAAATTGGCTTTTGAATATTTTTTGTTGGACAGTTATTTGCATAGTAGGTTATGCTTCCAAATAAATTCTCATCTACTTCAGACGGTTGAAATTTCACGCCTGGGAAATAAGGGGCAAAGTGAGCCAAATGTTGCCCAGACCCTGATGATACTTCCAAAAATAAGGGACTTTCATCTTCTATGTTGTCGGTGTCTGACAATATGAATCGTTTCAAAACTTGTAGGATTGGTTCTTTATTCCTATTCGCAGCTGGGTAGATTAACTTTTCTCCTCTGTAACTGAAAATATGTTAAGGTTAGCAAAGCCGCAACATAATGACAGATTTTAGTTCAGAAAATTGTAAATATATACCTCTCATTATTTTGGTAAGAACAAGCGATATCTTGTGCCTTCGACATAGGCTTCCTTATTATAACTTTTATTGAAAGTATACACCTGCTGAAAGGATATTAAAATTAAAATAGGTTAGAACTTGACCAAGTCTTGAAAAGTAGGGCACTTGTAAGTATTTTTAATACACAATACTTATGGCCGATTAATTATTTTTACGATATCGTTGGGTATTACACAAACTCCCAATTTTTAAATCTAATTTACGAAGATGATCTGTCAAAATTCACTCACTTCCAAAACTGCATTATTTTACCGTTTAGTTTCACACATCCACTGTGGATACGTTTAAGGCGCATCTGGAACCCAATTCTCGTGAACTCGATATACATAATTTTATCGAATTATTAAACATCTATTTGATGGAATGTATGGAAGAACTAGATCTCTCATTCTCGGACTAATTAGCTCTCATTCAATATGTAGGTGTCGTAGCCGGATCCGCCGAATTACATCACGGCTAGCTGTTTTCTAACACAGGGCCGTTTTGAAATGCGGCGGATCAACGATTAGCCGCATTGTCATTGAGATACGTTTTTCAATAAGGCGGGCGACGTTTAGCAACATCGAACTATAACTTATTATGAGAAGTGTTGCCACAACACAAAGGTTAGGTTAGGGTTTTCTTATGGCCACCCAGAAATCCTTAATTTTATTCCGGGTGGTCATAAAAAAATTATCTTAACCTAACCTATCCTAATTAAAGGTGAACATAAAACAAAGTCTGGCAGCGCCAAGTCGGACCTAAAATCTGCCAAAGAGAGAGTAATCTCCCGCCTAATTACATAATGGCTAGCCGAATTGAATGATGTACGGTAGCGCCGTATACATTCCGGCCGTTTTCTATTCAGCCGCATTCAATCCAGCAATCGTTAAACCGCCGCATTACAAAACGGCCCTGTGTTGGAAAACAGCGCCATACATCATTCAATGCGGCTAGCCATTATGTAATTAGGCGGGAGATTACTTCCTCTTTGACAGTTTTTAGGTGCGATTCTTAATACTCTTGGCGCTGCACTGCCAGACTTTGTTTTATGTTCACCTGCACCTCTTTGGTAGTTTTTAGTTCCAAGCTAGCCCTGATGTTTCGGCAGATTATACGATCCGGCTGCGACATAATTATATATCGAGTGCACGAGAATTGGACTCCCAGATGCGCCTTATATGATTGTTATGCTTTTGACAGTCGGTCAAATAGGAAATTGTTTGTTTGTTTTTAAACGTTTTATTCGATCGATTGTTGTGATTTTTTATTTTAATTCGCAATATTTAATGAACTCACTGAAATAAAAGAAAAGATCCTGCTTTTTAAACATGCATTAAAATGTATTCTATGCATCCTTGGGTGCAAATTATTCATTAGAGAAATGGATTGTTTTGACAAGCAATTTATAACCCAAATGTTTCTGGATACTGATAGTGTTTCCTCAATGAATAGATTGGTGGTAGCAGTCGCAAATGTAATAAATGAAAACAATGAAAACATGAACGTGTATAATGAAGCACTTAAGGAAGAATTTGGTCAGTTGCTAGAAGTAGCCGACAGTGATTTCGATGCCTGCCCATTTAGCCAGAAAAATAATGGCTATTACGAACATGTTATACAGAACTTTGACGATGACGATTATTTAACAAGGCTTCAAATTAAAAAGTCGACTGTTCAGGTAAACATACATATTATTAATATACATAACTCTTGGTAGTGACCCTTCCTTATTAGATCAAAGGTTTAATTATGAAGGAGGCGCCTTTACCAAATGCATTATAGTAGAAAGGATCTATAATTTTTTTAAATGTTTATACCGTCCTACACTTATTATTCTGTATGTATGTCACACCTGTGGGTATTTACAGCATAAAGCTGGTCCTTTTGGAAGGCCCGAGGCTCCTTTGAAGCTCAATAATGAAAGTGGGGTTGTGTGTACCTAGCTAATACTGTTATTATTATAACTTACACGTTTTTAACATATTTTAGGCACAACTTGTAAACTCTGACTAAGTATTTTAGTTTATTTTGTTGACCAATATTTTACTTTTAATTTTCAGACTCTAATAAATTATTTGAAGGATCATATTCAAAATTCAAGCAGCATAGTTCCTCTGGATAAAAAGGTACATATATTTTTATGGCTTTTGACTAGTGATTCATCTTACAATGAAATTGCAAGTTTATTTGGCATACACAAATCATCTGTGGGTTACCTTTTCCATGAGATGGCATCCTTAATTGCTGAATTAAGGTATAATTTTATTAGCTGGCCTTCAATTGAAGAACAACATGTCACTAGAATAAAAGTTAATAGTAGGTATAAATTCCCTAATTGTGTGGGTTTCATTGATGCTTGTCGATTCAAAATTGGGTTATGGCGCAATAAGAAGGACAATACAGATGATTCTACTGTTCTTTTGCAAGCAGTTTGCGATGAGTCCTTCTTGTTTATAGATGTACATGTAGGAGAAATTGGAAATACGAAGAAAAGTAAAGTTTATAAAGACAGCCCTCTGGCCAAAGAATTGAAAAACTTTGTGAGTTTTGAAAACCATATACTTGGAGATGTGGAGTATAAGTTGCGGAAGAACCTAGTTACTCCATTTTCTAGTGAAGAATTATTGACAAGTGAAGAAATGAAGTTTAATGAAGTTCATTGGAAAGCTCATAGTTACATCGGCCATGCATTTGAAATGCTCAAAGAGAGGTTCAAAAAGCTAAATCACATGGATGTGGTCAAGTCTGATGGCTGTTGCAACACTGATTACGGCTGCATGTGTTCTGCACAATTTCATTTTGTTGCATGAAGGATGTGCACAAATAAAAGAAGAAGTGGTCTTGTGCGACGATGGTGTTACAATTGACACCAATATTGTCAAATCTGCTTTAGAAAAGCGCCAATTTTTATGTAATTATGTGAACTATATTGATCTAGACGTTTCAACAGGGGGCAGTATCTCATCATTTAATGAATTATGAAGAAAGGAAACACATTGTTTAATTTAATAATACTTTTATTTCTCCACTATTATGGGAAATCGATAATGTTGCTAAGTATTAAATTGATTTTTTGTAATATAAAAAATATAAATAAAATATTGAACATCCTTCAAATATTGAGTTCTGCAATTAATTTACATTTTTATGAAATTTACACTAAGAGCTGCCATAAAAAACACAAATTCATTATTATTTAAAACATATCTATTACAAAATAAAGCTTTACTGAAATCATGCTTAGCTTTATAGCAAATATATTATTATAATCCTACTGCCTGTGTAGTAGGTATTTACAGAAAGATAATAATTTCTGCTTAACTTAACAGACTTTGATAATTTTACGGTGGGAATACTTGATTTTTATTTCTGGTGGTTACTTCAATCAGTATTTGAATCCACATGTTAGTTAATCACATTCATTATGGAGATAAATGTAGGGTCTAAACTTAAAATAAGCTATAAAATATTTTTTCTAACAATTTCAAGTTTGTATAACTATATTTACAAAGCTTGTCAAGCTTTATTCAGGTCATCAAATATGCACTGAAGTTAACAAGAGCCTAATAAACACAATAATTATATTCTCTTCCTGATGTATTCTAAATTACATTAGGCACTAAATTGGCAACCTACAAGGCACTATGCATTTAGCACAGCAATTTATGCTATATAATATTATATTCATCATCTTCATTATTTTTTAACAATATTTATATGATTTTCTTTTCTGAAAATGAAGTATTTTTTTACATATTTAATTACACAGCCAGTTATACCACTGTGTAAAATTTATACTACTTCTGAGAATAATAAAATTAAGTGCCAATAGTATGTACTGTGTAAAATATGTATGGGTAAATGTTACAGCCATAAAAAAACTATCCAAGACAAGCTTTACATATAATATATATCGGTAATTTTTCTATAATTTATTTAATTGAAAATAAACTAACTATGTGAACCGTACATCCCTTGATTGCATAGGGCTTAAGATTATCATTATATACAGATTGTTTATTTATTTACAGTAGCTGTGCTGATACTTAACATACTTATATGACCATGGAATGTAAAAAATACCTAATACTACATCTGAAATCAGTATCTCAATACGTTATATTAATAAATACATTTGTCAGAAGTAGTATTTAGTCAACCAGTCCACTCATACAACCAGTGGATTCAAAATGATTAAATTTAAATGCAATCTTCACTACGAGAGTAAAGAATATTGTAAAAGTCCCTTATAACTGCACTGTACAATTATTTAATAACAACAATATTTACACAAACACCAACAGAGCCACCACACTGAACATAGTGTCCTAGCCGAGGTACTCGGAAGACTTGGCACACGCGACGCGTACTAAATTGTCTCAGTCATTTATTTATTGAACCGTACATAGTTTGTTTGGGTATTTTTCAAATGTAAGTCTTTTTCACTTTTTGTAAGGTTCCGCACTTGAGATCCTTGTCGAGCGATTCTGTGGAGTTCCGCAAGTCGAGTGTGCGCTCTTTGCCCAGGTCCATGTGCAAGTTGTCTTGCTTGGCGAGTGGGCATACATTTGCCACCATGTTCACATTTTTAGATCTGGTGGGCATGTATGCGGAGTTAGCATTCAACGGCGTCTCTAATGGACTCAGTCTGAAATTAAATTGGACAAGAATTAGATATAAAGTTATTAACTTCATAATGCCATCCAATTACGTCCCGCTATGTTCAAATAATGAGGAAAAGCTACTTTTCATACATACCTGTTTAAATGATTATGTTGTTCATTGAACGGTGAGGTATCGGTAAAAAACGGGTGTCGAAATCGCCTGGAGAAGAGATACCCGATGACGAAGCCGACCATGAGCGTTACTAGGCACGATGCTACCACTGCTGTTAGTAATGCTTGTGCACTGTAGATGTTCCCATCAGCGGCTTCAACAGTCAGCAAATCTGAACAAGTAATAAAACATTTTAAAAATATTGTACAGAGAGAGAAAATAGTTGTACCTAGATCGTCGTTATATTGATATTTTGTGTTTAGTTGTATACCAACCTGTTTCATGTTTGTTATTACTGGGAGATTTCTCTTCACTTAAAACATTTGTTTCTACAACTTCTATTAGTATCTCATTTTGGATATCATCAGTCTTCTGACGCATGTCCGACTCAGGTAGTGATGGTTTCTTAGTGCCAGGGTTCCTATTGCTATTTCTCTCCCCAGACATTAGAGGTGGTAACTTATTACATATATCAGTCTTTCCATACTCTACATTCTGTAGAAATCTCTCGGGATTTGGGAATTGTCTATTTCCAACCCAAGCACATTGCTGTTGCTTAGCGTCCCACGCACAATGAGGATCTTGTAATAAAACGCATTCCCTGAAAAAAATATAATATGTTAGTTCAGATCTGGATAAACATTACATAGCTGCACATATGTGCCGATTTAATTGTAGTTTATTAAGCTATTCAATTCATAGTTACCTGCAAGTTTGCACATTTCCACAATGTGACAATGTTACGGATTTGATAATATCACTGGACGCAACTATCAGTTTCTCAGTTGTTAGAGCAACGTGCATTTGTTTGATTGGCACGCCTTGAGGTAGAACTTGCACTTCTGATATGACGGCTGTTCTCACAGGGCTTCTGTTGTATTCATCACTCGCGTCAATAACACCCTCATTGGCAGCAACATTAACGGCTTTGATTACCCTTCCGTCATCAGTGCCGACGTATATTACGTCATATTTGTTTCCGTTCATCGCTTGAACTTGTGGATGGACAGCTATTGCTGAGAATCTGTATTGTAAGCTAACTCTAATGAGGAGAGGACGTGCTAAAAACGACGGTACAGCTTTGTCCATTAGAGGGTGTGTTTTGATAAAATTCACTGCAGAATCTGAAAGTGTTCGACTATCCTCAACACAAGATCCAGGTTGCGGTGTTGGTACTTTTTCTTTTTCGAGTGGCAACCAGTTGGAGTTCATACTCTCTTGACCTTTGAAAGGTCCTTCAAATGCGTCGATGATGTCCCTCATTGCAAAAGCACACACAGCTGAACCTCCTATTGCGTTCTGAGGAGTAGTGAAGACCGCATAAACTATATCGTTTCGATTTCCCGCCACTGCCATACAGTCCACTTATTAGTTCAGTGGTCGCCTCTGAAATATACAGATATCATTAATATTTTGAATTTTAAATGTTTGATTTTAACGACATTATTAATAAGTTGATTGATTACTTACGTATTTCGTCAAAGTAGAATGGATATTCTCCAGGCATCGAGCAATTTAGTCGTGTTTTTAAGAAGGATGTCCATCTATCGCTAAAAGTGTGAGGGCCACCCTTATCATTTAGGCAAATCCTTGCAACTCGAGAGTAAACAGACTGTAACATAATAAAGATATTTTATTCATGCTATATTTAAACATAAACTTGATATTTATTGTTAGAAAAAATAACGAAAGATACTAACTTTGCCACAGTTCATGTATTCTACGGCAGTTTCACGGTAGAAGAAATATACATGGCTCGTTGTGGCAGTCGCTCCCACAAATGAAGGATCGTTGAGTAACCGAAGATCCGATCGTTCTGTTCGTACAGGTTCTCTGTAAATTAGCGGATCCGTCCCAGAGAAGTCCGCTGCTGTTGCCGTGTATAAATGACCATCTGCAACAATAAATGGTTTTGTTTAAATCCGTTGTAAAAAGTTAAAACAAAAAATTGGAACGTAACGTTTAGGTATGTATTTGATATCAGGAACTGTACAATTTTAACTCTTAGCTCACTCATAGTGTAACCATTAGAAGCAACATAGCACGAAGATTAGAAGTTATGCGGGTGATTATGTGGTTTCTTCATCCCATTCGTGGCTGATGCACTTTACCTATGTGTAGCTGTCGTCATTACCGAGTGTAATTTGAATGTGGTTTCCTAATAGCTGGAGAGAAGTTAGCGCCATGCCATTTACCTACCATTGTGAAAACTTAACTGCACGTATTTGTTACTAAGAAAGTCTAGTAAACGGCATTCGTGGACCTGACCGGGAAGAGTTAACTGTAAAGGTAATAAATCGATCGGTATCGCGCGCGTCGCGTCGTGTTCGGCTCAACCCCTCACAGAGATGCGCGCGCGCTGGTTCGTGCCATCTCCGTGAAATGATCATGGTAACGTGAACTAATGTGTGATCACGCCGAATACAAGAAATTATTTCTAACTAATAGCTTTGAATGCCACGATATTGTTTATATTCTTGGAATACCATCTTTGAATCTGTATACACTTATCGCATTGCGGTTCCTGGTTTCTGATGCCATTTTAACACGTTGACTTCTAGCATTTTGATGTTACTTAGGTAGATCAAAATATACTTACCAGCATAAATAGCTGTAGAATTATGCTGTGGGTCGTACGGACATCGCCCTGATCCATCGAATTCTTCGAGGTGGTGACTCGTGGAGTGACTAGCATATCGACGACAGAGCGGCTTGAAGGCGTTGGTGCCGCATACGAGCAGCCTGCCGTGGGCTCGGGCTGCCACGCGAGGGAAATTCTGGCATTCGTCTGCCGACTTTCCCTTTAACTGGCATAGTTCTCGATGCGCATCTGTCGATTGCCATTCTAACCTCTGGAGGACAATAAAATTATTATTAATAATGATATCTACTTTTTTTTAACATATTCTACACGCTAAAATAACTTTGGCTTGTCTTATAGTTTCATATACCTCCTGGGGGTTTAGAACCTAAAATACAAGTACCTATTGGCTGGCGTCAGCACAAGAACAATATTACTCTAAGCAGGTATTAGGTGCGACTAATTCGTAGAAATAAAAAAAAATACACCTGTTTTCGCAAACAATTCGTAGGTTTCCGGCCAAGGCGACAGACTCATTTTGGTGAAAATGTCAATCTGTAGGTAAAGATCGAAATGTGGGCGACAGACTACTCGTATCGGGGTAACGTTGACTCATGAAGCAGAGAGGTCCGTATTCGGTGTCCGCATTTCATTATAACGTTTCGAAATCGATGAATGTGTACAAAAACACCGGACCATTATGTAAGTGGATAGGTACCTGCAAATTTTCCTCTGGGCGAACTGTAAAATTGCGAATAGAATAAAACTGATATTACACTATCAGAAGATAAATTAAGTGAACTATCAGTACCTAATATTTTTTTACATGGAGTTATTATTGTGAGTGAACATAGAACGTTTTCAATGAAGCCCGTACACTTGGTCAACAATATTATTATACCTACGTGTAAACACACATTCTGAAGCATTTTTATGAATGAAATTATGAACGGCTTAAAAAACCAGTGTGTGTGAGGAAGAAACATGAGTAAATTTGAAACCTAGGGAGACCTAGGGAACCTAGGGATCAAAAACTTTTAGTATTCTATCCTTAGCTTTATTTGTGACGAAAGGGTAAATGAGGAAAAAGTCGGCACAGGAGTGATTAGTATTCGAAAGCGGACCAGTGGACGCGGCGTACTGGTACTGGTATCCGTGAATAATTCAAAACACCACCACACGCCTCTAATATTATGTGACGAGTAATTTAAAATGTCAAGCTTGATGTCTAAATAAAGCCTTATGAATATATATATCGTATAGAAACATTTTTTTAGGAAATTAATGGAGTTTATAGTTGGAAACCTCTAAAATAATATTGCTTTTTGTTTCTTTGATCTTTTAGACTAGACTGTTAATGTTTTCTTTGTAACATTATTGTGAACGACGAATTGATTTCGCTGTAAAGTAGATACGTTATTGAAACGTATTGGAGATTTTTTGTTAAATCATACTATAGTTGAATAAAATAACTCCTGTTTCGCCTGGTCAAACTTTAGCAATAACGGCTCGGAGATGGCAGAGAGCCAAACAACCTTGCGCCCTACGTACGCGCCGGTTCGTATCGTATTTTTATTTCATGCTTGCATTGTGAGGGCATTAATCGTAGCTTGAAATGAATTATAAATGTCAGATTTCGAATATCCAATTGCAAATTCAGTTGCTAATTTTGGTAATATCTAGTCAAATATTGTAGTTCTATAGTTATTTCCAGAGAAGTAGGATTATTTTTTTATTATACTATAGGCCAACGCTTGACCACAATCGCACCTGATGGAAAGTGACGACGAGGTCTTGGTGATTATTAGACTTCCAATACAATTTATTAGGGGTTAAGCATAAGTTGGCTACATAAGTAAATAATTTATTGAAGCTGTACATTCAAGGGAAATCATGCCCTGTTAATGATTTGGATGAGATGGTAGAGCCATTGATTTTACTCTCTTGTGAAAAAGCACACATTTTTTCGAGTAATATAAATAAACAGGCACTTAGTTCTGATTATGACATCTCTGTATTTGTTACCTTTAATATGATATTAAGTAGTCATTTACGTGAAGTAAATGCAACATTTGTAAAATAAACACAGTGCAAGCCGAGCTAAATGGCTCGTAACTAAGAATAAACACGGAGAGTGCAGCGAGAAGCGGGGGCGCGGGGATTGTAGTAGTTGTTTGCGTAAGATTAGATACATAAACCTGTATTTAACTGTGCTGGCTGCTGGTACCATATCTACGAGGACTGTCGCACGCAGGTCGCCGACCGCGACAACCAGCAAGCACTTCGCAAAAACTCCAATCGTAGTAGGTAATCTCAAGTAGCTGGCTACCGCTTTGCAGACGGTCGTTATCAATGCCCCGTATTTTTTGTGAAAATTTACGATTAAAATGTTTACTCACTGATTACCTACTTTTCGGCTATTATGAGTACCTAATATTTGTTTAAGAGGTATAAAAGAGTATGTTTTTTATAACGCTGTGAATATTACCTATCAAGATAGACTATCTTTAATTTTAGAAAGTGCGAGCAGAGGTATATGAAACTAACGAGACATATCCGTTAATTACGTACTACACGCAAGGTGACTATTTCATACAACTACATATCTTTATAATTATCTCTGAACGAGAAATTACCTGTTCCACATTTTCTGATAAGTCGTAGAGGCTGAGATTGTAGACAGTGTTCCTGTAACGAAATAAAAATGTATATACTAAACCGATGGCTGCAATTAAATATGCGCATTTCAATGAGGCTGCTTTGCGCGGTAAATCTGTGGACCGGCTCGCTGTGCCGCGACACCTGCCCAAATACGACTTGATATTCCTGAGAGCACCTTCTATGGAAATTACTCTATTCGATGCTAATTTTGCGTAATCGACACGCTTAGCGTTTTATAGCATGAATGAATTTGAAATAGTATCCCAGCGCATCTAGTAGCGCAGCGCATCTTTACACTTTTTAAGTAAAAAACAAACAAAGTTAACTCACCTGCCACCCACTATAATAGATAGGTTATCTTTGTCTAAAATACGGAAGTGGTGCGGCGCCGTCGCGTTGCCCACGAACTGTTCTGAAGTTTCATCGCCTGTAACAAACCAATTCATTAAAAGTTTCACCGAGTCACTACGATTTAATAGAACTAAGCGCACCCCGGGATTATTAAGTAACAGTTTATGATATTACGTGAATGACCAAGTAAACGCGCGAGTTAGCCGTGAGTTGGCCGTGAGTTGGCATGACCCGCAACTTGCGACTGCTCCTAATCTAACCTGTGTTCTGCTTTCCTTTTTTATTGCAATAGCTGTCATTTTATGCGTCTGCGCTTATATCGGGGGATTCATATTAAATTACAGTACAGCTCCCATAAATCGATCCAGATTTGGTTTAAGATGTACCAAGGAGATATGGAATTACATTTCAGAGAAATCGACATCCATTTTTTTGGGCTACCGTAAATGTTCTTTCTTTATGTACAGATCAAACGAACAATGTTCCCATTGTACTGCGATTAAACAACAACGAGGATTTGCGATTTCATAACAATCGGTTGGGAAATTCTCACGTGTTCGTCAACCACATCTGTTGTACACTCTTGCACCTGTGATTTAGCACTTATTACGGCGAGGAGTATAGGAGTGGAAAATATATTTCCTGTTCTAAATAACTAGATAACTTTTTTGTTAGACACGACTGTACCGCGCGTGTAGTGAACATTTATCTATCCGGTTTTCGAAGCTAATGGTGGTGATAATTACAACTTAGATATTCAAACCCAAGTCAATTAAATTTAAAAGCAATTTTATTTCATTTAACATGAAGATTTTTTATCTATTAATGAGCGGGTGTGGATCTCAATCACTTATTCTTTGTATAAAGTCATTTAAATTCCAGTTTTATACACGTTCGTTCAATTTTGGACTAAAATAAGTCATCGCAGCATTATTTATGGACGTAGGCGGCTACTCGGGTTGGCTTGGCTAAAATTGTTTTTAACCGACTCCATTGATATTTTCCATAGAATATTAATATCTAAATAATTGATGGGAACTATCGTACACATTTTCTACAAGGCTGTAAAGGTTTTGGGTCCGATTCCAAATCAGAAAACATGATTTTTTGTAAGTTGTATTTTGTCAGTGTCTGCGTACTTATTCTCTGTTGATACTAAGTAATACATATATGCCCAATAAAAGCTACTTAGTTTGAAATTCAGACGATATATTATATGACATAATATATCTGACATTTACATATATTGATAAATAAAGACAGCGTCAGGTCAAGTTGCTTCCCGCAGTCCAAAAATAGCAATTGTTGTGTCTCAGGCATAAGGATAGTTCAAAGTCCAAAAAGGGTAACTCCACGTGAGGCCATGGTACATTATTTCATATGACAACATTGAGTCACCAAAGATAGACTTACCATATTTGACATGGATTCTTGCGTTGGCATCCGGCATCCAAGCTTGGGCCGTAGATGCCAGTAGGACCAGGACAGCGCGAGCGACCGCCATTTTGGCTTAGAACCGTCTCCTTTCTATGCACGCCATCTTCCTCTGCCCACTAGAATAAAAGAAAAACGAACATGTACTCAATCATTTATTGCAAAACCATAATGTGATGGGATGTAGGTAGGTATAGCTTAATGGACTTAAACTTATTTAGATACAATTTCAGTCTTTCAGCTACCTATTAGCTTATATTGGAGCACTACCCAAAAAGTAGAATTAAAAGCTTTCCGAATATGGCAGTAAAATCTGTGCATCGGCTCAGGTCTGCGAACGTTTCGATCCCAATGATTACCACTGGTACTGGTTTATGTAGGCGCAAATAAAACCTTATCATTAAATAGCCTTCGATTTAATCTCTGAAAAAGTTCGTGTAGGAATACGTAATTAGTTATAATTACGCCGGAGGATGTCGTTGCGCACGCGGGTAGTCAGGTTCCCGTTCACACGGCCCGATGCACGCAGTATGCATCCGCGCAGGATTCGCATTCTATTTTTTTATATTTTTAACTATTCTCATGATCGTGAGAAGAAGAACCCGTTGTCTCGTCTCGATCGTGATCTCAGCGTCAACCACTTTGTAACGATATCGTTTTAATCCACCTTTTATGCTTCGATACGGTTTATTGCAAGACATTTACGTTTTTTATGCAGATCTTTTACTTTGAATTACTCTCGTAAACTGGATAACGCAGCGCAATGGGTTATAAATGGTTTACGATTATATTGAGGCTGGCGTATGCGACATGCGTATCATCAAGTTGCTGATATATTATGTAAATAGATAGCGATTCTTATTTAGCTTTACATACATAAATCCATTTTCTTTTAGGAGCGGTATAGGTAGGCGTTTCTCACGCGTCTTTTTATGGCTCTTGGCGGGTGTTGATGTTGAGAGAGACACTAAGGAGATTGGCTGATCTCGAGCGTCTCTACTATACCTACGCAAGTACGCATAGCTAAGTGAATCTCAAGATTGAAACCACAACGTTGAGTTAGAATGGTGTTCTGATGTTGAGGTTATATATTGTTCATGACCTGTAGAACTTGATTACCCACCTACAATTTAGTATGTTCATGTTGGATACATTAGGTTATCATCATTTCAGTCAATAGACGTCCACTGCTGGACTTAGGGCTCCCTTAATGTTCATATAGATCGGTTCTATATCGCCCAGATGCAAGAAATTCCCACGACCTTCACCAAATCGTCGGTCTACCTTGTGGGCTTACCACGGAGCTGCGGCTTCTTGTATGCGGCCTCCATTCGAAGACCTTTCCGCCCCACTCCTTTACCAAATTGGACTTTTTATCTGAGGTAAATATTTTACTCTTACACAACTTTTAGTGTAAGTACAGCTTCCAAATTAATTTACAGGAGTAGGTACGACAATTAGTTATCATGATATGTTATAGAGTTAATAAAAAACATTTTTAAATTATTTTCATTGTCAAGAAATAAAAGCACCAGAAACATTCAAAATCGATCAACAAGCAAGGATCGCAAAACATGTTTATATAATAATGCCACCGCACCGTTCCGCCAGTACCGTTACTTCAAGCTACTTCTATAGAGACGTGTTATCACGTCCCTCCTCATAATAACACAGGCATTATTTTTATTTTACATTGTAACGTGTGTTAAAATAGATCGTGAATATAGTATCGTGTGTATGTAACGGTAAACCAGACGTGTATTTTCTGAATTGGGTCGATTGGATTGGCGGACGCTAAAGTCCACGTTCACAGTATAATTTGTAACTGCAAGCTTTTTACATTATTGCCGTTACGAATTTTGCTAGCAATATTTTTTATCTTAAACTTCCACGGTAACTATACGTTGATGTGTACCAAGTAGGCGTGGTAATTGATAAACGAGTGACTAGATTTTGTTTTGCTTTCCGCGGAATCAACAATGAAGATTTCCTATTTTATATATCAGGCAATCGAAGCATCATCAAAAGTAACGCAATTAGGGACCTAAATCACATTTATTTTTATAATGTTGGTAATTGTTTTTATATTACACAAAATTATGTTTCCTATTTTAATAACAACCTGCTATTGTTCCTTTTTCCGTTTGGTCCCTGCACATGTTATCGGATCCAACCGAACAAAAAACTTTCAAACCGGTAGGATTATTACCATAGTGACCTTTTGGGTCGGGAATGACCTGATCCATTGGCAGGTGTAGAATCCTTTTTATACTATACACCCTTTAGTTGTAATTTAACCACATGGTTAAATTTTATTCGTATGCAGTATTTGTTGGCGCAGAATGAATCTGCTGGATACATTCCAGTGGACTAACATGAATAATATACAGAACTGTTTTACAGTCGCAAAATAAACTTATATTATGCTTGTGACACATTTTGATACATAATATTATTTGATTTTTTATCAATGCGATCGTTTTATTAACATCATTTTCTGTATCTTCATCTTCGTAGTTATCCTGTGTAATATAGACGATAGATTTGATTAATAATATTGAGAACCAATTTTTGATGTGTACGATTATAGTAAAAAAACAAGGACCAAAACAAAAAATTAACTAACAAAACATTCCTAATTGTAAAAAGCTTAACATATTGGCGATCGCAGCCAACCCTTTGAAAAGCAGTTCAGCGAACGTAATGCAATAACACATTTGTTTCAAATGTGAGCATCGCAGCTAAAAGGGTTGAGGATTACATGTAACGGGAGGCGTGGCGTGCATTTGCACAGATGGGACACAAAGGCGCTGCACGTAATGTAACACAATGCCGAACCTCTCCATCCATCTGTTCTGGGAGTGCAGCTCCCGGCCGATTGCTGCTGTTACATACGTCACGCCGAAACTTGTTAGGGTGAATTCCGCCATCGCTGTATATTACGCTTCGAACCTGTAATTTATCGGGGCCCGATCTGGCGGCACAATTACTACGCTAAACAAACGGGCGGTTATCGAGTGGAAGGCAATAGCAATAGCGTCGTTATTTCAACGAAATTCCAATGTGCTTTACGGAACCATACGGGTGAAGGTAGCTGCACTGTATCTGTATGGGCTTATTGCTTCTTCTTTAAAATTCAATTTTATGGCACTTGTTTGAGTAAGTGTTCGGTGAAAGTATACATCGTATTGGTATTGAGATGTATTTTCTTGAGACTATCTACATTGAATATTATTTGTTTCAGACTCGCGTGTTTATTTTCATCCAATGTTTATTCTATCGAAACTGTTATTGTCGATATAAGTTTTTTTATTAATTGTACATATTGTACTCTCATGTATTTATCTTTATGGTAGTCAAATGAGATCTTGATTCAATTCTTTAAAGTCAGTCTACAGCAATGTTAAGCTTACAAATGAACAAACGTAGCATACTAACTGTTGTAAAGAAGAGCTAATAAAAAAGACATCGTCCACATACATCGAATACAAAATAAGAACGATATCAAAATATAATGGACGCATTCGTATGAATATTTTACTGCGAGAGCGGAGGTACTAACAAGTATATTGTAAATAAAATATGTGCCGTGGTCACTTCTCAGGAGGATTGTGTCGCTTGTTATTAAAATAAGCAGGTAACTTAGTCCGACATCCCGTATACAAGCGGGTTTTATAAGTTGGAGTGGTCTTGATGTGGACTGGTCGGGGACGGGTGTGTGGTATATACGAGATAAGGCTGCAATTACGCAGACGCGGTTGTCATTTGAGCCTCGGGCAGCGAGCGTCTTGAGCACGGTCCCACGCAACTCGGGAAGCTGCGGTTCTTTTTCTGTCGACCGCAATAAATAATCCCCGCTGAGAAGCCGCGGGCTGACATACGGCTAGGACTACGCTAAGACGATAAAAGACAGTTTTGCGCCATTTTTCCATATCAGCATACAATTTATAGCTGCTTCTGGCGACGTCACGTGTGAGATGTGTTTCACAAAACGACGTGATAGGGATAGAAGGATAACTACGTGATGAGACTTGAAAACGTGGATTGGAACATCATTCATGATAAATATTATTTCCGTAGCAATGTTTTTATACGCACCGGGAATAGAAATACGATGGATTATTTTTATTATGTTGTGTTTTTATGGTGTCATCACATGATTATCTTTTTTTACAAAGGAGAAGTCGTTTTCGTAGCTGATAGTAGATTGGGATACAACCATTGTAGAACCTATATAGGTAGATTTTTGCATTTTTACCACGTACACAATCTTTGAAAATTAATTTGTTCAAATTAAGATATATTATGTACGTTTTGATAGTTTTGAGAAAATAATTGTATTAGGGTGTCCATTTCTCACTGATTTCAATTGCATAAATATTAGGTTTATAGATTACAACAAAAATACAAACACGTTCGTGTAAATTAGGCAATTCAATGGATTAAGCCTGTTAAAATAGCGCTTATTCGCCTGATGATCAGGCATTAATATTTTCATTTGGTCCTAAACTAAATTAGTTTCAATTGTTAATTTTGGTAAGTATTGATACTATTTTAGTTGATTTTCAATCCTGTTTATACTTTACAATATCAGCAAATAAATTTTTAGCTATACTCCATGAATAATATCTTTGGAAGTCACTAAGTACCTTGAAGAAGAAGCCCTACCAAGAGGGTTTCTATTTTTTGTGTCTAGTATTATAAATTCATCAATAGCCTGTAAAATCTTTTAAACATCATAATTTTTAAATATTTATTAACGTCGTAACGCCCAGACAGCAGACACAATGGAAAATCAATTGTTTTATGCCTTTTAAAAGGCTTATGGGCCTTACGACGTTAAAGTAATATCTCTGTCTGACTGGCCGCGGGCGGTTGTAGTTCTCGTAGTATGGAGAGTTCAACCACATCGACGGACTCTACATTAAGAACGGCACGTTCATAGAGTTCTCGAGAGATGGCGTTAGTAGTGTGGTTGCAGCGCGACTATGTGTGATGAGGCGTAATATTATTTATTTATGTTTTCTGGCAAAATATCGTCTTACATATTTTATGCATTAGTACTTTTTTTTAATATGAACTATTAGGTAAGAAACCTAAGATTTAAGCATTTGTTATTTGAAGGTCTATATGAGGAGTTTGGAGCCTTGTATTTCTCCGAAATAAGATACAGTCGTAGAATAATAATTTGTAATAGAGTTTGACAGTCCACTGTGTCAATACTTAAATATCGTTTAAAATTGTAATTAAAACGTAACGGTGACCGTAGAAAATGAAACCAACTAGTTTGTATGTTCAAATAAAAAACGATAAAATGTAGATGTACCGTTGATATTTTGTGCATCTGGAACGGGACGATTTCTTTTAGTAATAAGTCCGCTCTAGATTACATACGACGAGTATAAATGTGGCCAATTACTATGAGTGGATAGGTTGACTCGACCCGCTGTCGTTGGAATTATTAAGTTAATTTGACTGCGCCTGAGCATCTGTTATTAGTATCTCCGTGCGTTTGTAGATACCTTAAATTATCCAGGCGTATGATGCATGACGCAGAGTGCAGACGCAATTACGCAGGATGCGATAATGTCGTTCATTCATTACATTTGTAATTTACTAACTAAAATACTAATTGAGTCTTCTATTTATAAGCAAAGGACGCGAGGAAGGAAATTGATGAATCAGGCTGTTAATATTTGCTCTCGGTGAATACCATTTTCTGAATCAACAACGCTGTGCTACAGCAAATTTCCTCTCATGTAGAACATCATCGTAACTGTTAAGTTTTTTTGATTATGAATATTGTTGTGGGCTGCCTAAATCACCTCTGGGATTCATCTTCCTCATCCTGAACTGTTCCCTGGTTATCGGTCTTCGTCTTTCTCTTTGAGATTATGGACCATGATTATTTATCATTGTTTAAAACTGCGTATTGTTGCCTTCTTTTTAGGTCTAAACATTGAAACGATAGGACTGGACAAATTTTGTGATTATAAGTTTTTATTTACAGCCACTCCAATTATGCGTAAAATAGTATATCCGGTGTGAATTATATTTATACCCTCAAGTTTATTATCAATTTCTTGCTTCTTATCACATAAAGGAAATATAACGAGCTTGTTATCTTCACCGGCTTAGAAGCAATTTGTTCATTTATCATTTACATTGTACAGTGACGAAAGTAGTGATAAATTATGTATTATAGTTACGAATTGTAATACAAACATGTGCCAGTTTGTGCTCAAAATTAGCACGTTGCTACTTTCCAAATGATAGCCTACATCCAGAGCGCGGCTTACACACAACAAAAGAGGATAGAGACAGTGTGCTTTTGACTGTACAATTTACTCCGTGGAGTCGTCGACTCGTCCGCGGAGCGGGCGCGCTTGCTTGCCGTGTCAACAATGGCGCTCTCTCCTTCGCTCCCCTATTCGACGAGTTTTTGTTTGTGCCGCCTCCACAATGCCCCGCGCCTATGCGCCTCGCCACTACACGCACTCATACGCGTACCCCCAAGTGGACACTTACCGTTTATTATTCAGTAGTTTAGGTAATCCAATCTCTGTTGTGATCATAAGTCATCGCATGATGAAAACATAAAATCCAAATGCACTTATAAAAACACTTATTCCCATAGATCTGTTTCGGGCACAGTAAAAGTAGTCACAACGGGCACTGATCACGGAAACCACAATCGGCGGCTGTCACTCGTATCGTATCACAAAGTAGAAACCGGTTCTGTAAGGAGTGCAACAGAAACTGGTGTTGCAGTGTTTACAGAGGGCGCGTTAGCCGCAGCGTGTCGCACGTAGAGCCGGGGCGCGCGCGGCTGGGGCACTGGCGGCCGGAGGGAACCCCTCCACTCGCGCGCCACAAACTTGCCCGGCAAGCTCTTTGCTTCCTTCTCTAACATGCGCGTGCGCCGATGCTAGCGTTTCGATACAAAGCAAGCTTACCGAGCGTTCCTAGTCCGAAGTTGTTTTTTGTTTTGTATTGACGCTTCCAAATGAGGGGCCATAAAATAGAAATGTTGAAAAAATTTAAGGGTAAGACTGGACTGAACAGAATTGGTTAGTTGTCGACTTATTCAGAATTTAAGAGCACTTTAACAGATAAGAAATTGACTTGGCGTTGGTATGGCTTGGGTCGTGTTGTAATATAAACCATGGACCAAAAATCGGACAAGTTTTTAAGATTACGTTGTTGACGTTAAGTTTGTTGGCAACTGAAGCTTTACTACCTATAGTCATCGTATAATTGAAAACTGTCACAATATTGAGTATACTGATTTTATGCATACAAAATTATTCAACAATGGTTGACGATATTCATCACAACGACGACTCTACCACATGTGGCAATCCCAGTTTATTCTACGCTAGCACCCCTCGCTGTGCGTTCAGGTAGAGACGTCGAGGCAACAAAAAATATATTGTGTATTCGCCCATGGATATACTAGGGAAGGGGCTATTGTGAAGTTAAAACAATGATTTCAAATTCGTTCTGCCTGCTTTCAAATTTGTAAAAATAATAACTTCGTACATATTCTATGGGGTTTTACATTTACCCACACTTAAAATCGTTTGAGAAATAAGTTCCTTAAACATTTAAATATGTTAAGTCATAATATAACAGTAATTTTCAACGTGTTATTAAATATCTGCTCTTGCGTGTTTTAGGCGATGTAGAGTTCAAGCGTGGGAAGCAGTATTATCGCATTACTCGTAAGTGCATTATAATGAAATTGCTCCTTTGGTATAACTATCTACCTAATTACTTAGCAAATGGAACAGAATAATTAATGAGGGATAAATGTGAATTAGGCAAGATACTATTAGGTGGCTCTACATAGTTGCTATACTTTCATAAACTCTGGCAAGTTGGAAGCAATAAATTTGTAGAAACTTATTTAACGAGAAGAACGAAAGCGAGCAATAAAAATGGTTTTTGTGTATTGTGGGAATATTTGTACGTGACAGGTGATGTCTGGGACGTTACCTGCGATAATGCTATTGTGCACTAACAACCTTACTACGACGGCTACGGACTCTACTATTATAAATGTGCAAGTTATTTGTAATATATTAGAACTTATGAAAATGAATCTACAAACGATTACGATAACTATAATATACTGGCCAAAATAAGCACGAGTATACTCGTAAAGTTATACATTTAATATGACTACGAGATTGAAGTTAGTAAAATATTTACATACAATAATAACGTGAAAAATAGTGTTTCCTGTTTACAAATTGTCATTTTGTCATTATTTATTTTTATTCCCGGAAATATACTTTTTTAAGTATTTTACGTTTAATGTCATTATGTGTTACTTGATGGTGTCTAAATTGTATGAACTACCATGAGGCATCCTAAGCTTGATTTCAGCATAATTTGATTGCGTCTTCATTATTTTTTTAGTTTAGTTGTCAATAAAATTTACCTCTGTGACCTGTCTGTTTTGTAGGTATAATCTTAGCAAATTTAATGGTAATCGAAAAAGCAAAAGCCCTCGTAATCTCATGTGTTCTAAGTCTAACATATTAAAAAGTATCGAGCACAAAAAATCGATAGCTTATGAGACGTCCAAAAGTATAGCTGTTGCAGGAGTTCTTGTATCTACGGAAACTAGTATATCCTTAGATAATTCATTCTGAACGTAGCGTGAGCTACCATAGCTCTCAATTCATATCAGATCACCGGAATATTATTAGTCTACTTATTGCAAGATTTCACGAATTAGGTATGTTACGTATTTATACCTAATGTGAATTGCTAACCTGAGCAAATGCAAACCCACATTTATTACAAACTGTTGGTTCTTTTAATTTCCGTTGTACACTGCGTCAAAATCACGACGTTGCTCTCATTATGTATTACAGAGCAACTTATTTTAGGCTAAGCCATGCTTACGGGAAAGCTCGCTCATGACATGGGCGGACCACGCGCGCCAGAATATCTAACTCATGATGTGACATGACAGACAGAGCTTGTGCTCGGCGATCCACGTGCGCTGTGGGCGGTCGCGTTTGTATGTACTTATTTACTCACTTATACGACTTGTGGGTCACTGTAGAACCGTGTTACTGGGCCTAGAGACGTTGTTACGTTTCCTGTGGTCCCTTCAAGAAACCTGACATTGGCACGTGACAGCGAAGTTTCGTTTGACTGCAATTTGTATGAATTTTGATTTCAGTAAATTGCTGAGTGAGTCAACTCACGGTTGTCGACCTCAATCAGTAGATACGTATGTATGTATGAAGTTATTTACAAAACCAAAATGGTTAATCATTTCTTAATAAATATCATAATTCACACCGATGCGAATGTGTTACATACCATTTTTGTGCATATTTTACTATTCAGGTATGTATATGTTCATTTCCAGACTACGTTCTAAAGCTAATTATATTTTATACCTACCTAAGATCATTTGTGTACCTACATTTTATATTTTAATAAAACTCCACACCTTATCTCTGTTATATACAGGGTGTATCTGTGAACATTTACATCCCTTTAACCACGTGTTCTATGACTTTCGAAAATTCGCAAAAAAAATTTCATCTTTCCATACAAAGTCGGTCACGTGACTTGGTCATTTTGTATGGGGAGTCGAAAATTTTTTCGAAGAATTTGGAAAAGTTGTTGAACAAATGTTGTTCAGAATGGTTGATAGAACACGTGGTTAAAGGGATGTAAATGTTCACAGATACACCCTGTATTATTTACATACTTTCAAATACATGCTCCAATACCCATTGGATCATTTATCTTACGTTCAACTTTGTAAAAAAGGACCTACTTACCATTTTTCTCATACCTATAATTAATTTTTATGTGCCATTAAAATGGATCGTATTTTTAGACGGTTCACCTACCGCAAGTATCACGAAAGTCTCTGTTTATTTATAATTCCTAACATTGTAGAGTCAACATAGTCTCGCCATGTCAAATGCCAACAGTCAGCCCGACAGGACCCATCTGTTTTTAGAGATAAAAATAATAAAGTTATGTTAGCAGATTCTTCAATGAATCAAACCTTTGTATTGTGTAAGATTTTTAACAAGGATAAATTTTGATAGTTCAAATAAGTCCTCACAGAGAAGACTAAATTTCAAAATAAACCATGGAAATGACGATGTTATTAGTAGTAGGTGCAAACAAATTCTTATGACTGAATGAATATGACTCGATATAATATCAATATGTAATACAGAAACCGCAGTTAGATACGCTGCTGTAGGTATAGGTACTCGCACTCAACAAAAGGTTATATCATCGTAGAGCGATATTCGCTTATGGCGACACAGCGTCGGACTTTCTCCAGAATAACGTATTACGTCAGATAAGCGGGAAGAGGTCCGCCGAAGATGGCCGATAGGCGGGCAGGTAGGCGCACCCGTATCGCGAACATTTGTCACTCGCATAATGCCTCCACACAATTGCTTTAGACCAAAGATGTTTCAATTTACTTTCCGTAATTGTTAGCTTGCCGGTTGTTTATGTTTCACTGCGGGGATTTAGTCTACCCCTAATGATGTGGCCAAACTCTGCATGTCCATAATGAAAGTACCACATACTATTTGATTAGTGAATGAATTATCGATCGTGAAATTGTCTCTTAAGAAATAAAATCAGCGACAAATCATCGTCTGTTGAGTCACGGTTCCGCGTGATCAGTCTCAAGAATACTTCAATCGTTCAGTCAGTCTTTAGTCATAAGTAATGAAAACAAAAGCATTCGATTAGAGTTTACTCATGGAACTGACATTACTATAACCCGATGTAGGTACTTTAGCTCCGAATTACGTTATCTGATAGACACGGTTTACGATCTAGCCAGAGCTTATTTGCATATCAGTGGCCGGGTGTGGGTGCGGAGCGCGCCGCAAGCCAGGACAATATATTTCAGCGAAAGACGACGTCGCTATCTCCGCCTATTGTACATAACAAGAAAGGTACTCTGTTACTGGCGGCCTGCCATTTCTGAATGTAAGAAACCGTGAAACGTAGTCTCAAATATAACACATTTTTTCCATTTCCTACAAATTGTGCGCCGTTGTTCAAATTTGATTGCATTTGCCGCAATTCAGGGCGCTGACGACAAAACAAGCACTTTAAAAGTTGCGCACTTTGCAATATCTTCGATAAGGCGAAAATAGTTATCTCCGGCGCGCTGTGAGCCAGGAAGGGTAGCAAGGGAGATATCAGCTGAATGAGGCTTTGCTAACGACATTGCTCGACATTTCACTACGCCGGGAAAACGGCTACAATTTTGCTTCTCAAACCGCTCTGATAAAACGTGCATAAAGTGCAGTTTGACATTTGCATCTCATGTTTCAACGATGTCCGGACGTTGTAAAAACTAAGTTACAAAACGAACCAAGTTATGCTAATTGTCGGTAGGAAATTACCGAGTCGGTTATTAGATTTTGTGGATCAGTTTTATCTGATGAAGATTATGGATAAAATGGACGTCATGGGACCGCGTGTGTTCTTCTTTTCCATTATAGTTACCGTAATACGAGTTGCGTGACCGTAGAGTTGCCCTGGTATGGTAATTGTTATCTATTGTATAATTCACCGCATACGTCTCGTGTGCGTGTAACTATTCTCTGTATGACCGTGAATTTCAAAGAATTTTGGAAACAAATTATCCGAAACATACCTTATCGTACTTTAATTCATTCTACGATTTATGGAAAAGTTTATCGTAGGTACTCAGCCAATAAGGTATAAAAAGGAAAGGTAGAACCAGCCTCCATAGCCCTGCTCACATCAATCATATGAATTCGCCTGCGAACAACATTTTGCGTCACAGCTCATAATTGCGCTGGTCGTATTTAGAATCTGTCTACAATGGCAACGATTAGGCTGACCGCACGGTGCGTATGCGAGATCATTAAAACGGGCCTCGGCTCAACACATTGCGCCAGGGACATTACAGGTGACATAAAGCTGGACGTGGACGAGGCCGGTGACGATCTAATTCCAAACAAATGCAAATTGAGCGGGCGCGGGGACGTCGGGCTGGACATCCGCTTAATGGCACCGTATTGTGCTCGCCGCGATAATGGCCGCGTAATTGGCACGAGGTCAGCGGCGGTCACCTGAACCGTGATGTTTTATCCCGCGTCGGCCCGATCTCGCGTCCCATCGCAGATCGCCTCTCAAGCGTAAGATTTAATCACGCACGTAATTAAATCCAATCGAGCCGCCGATTCATAACAACTGCTGTTTACCGGAACCTAACCGTCGTTACACATGGTCTGCTGCGTATTACGAGATTAGCGAACTTAGCGCTGATTGGGAGGCGGTGGCGTTGCGTGGGTAGTCTTGTGTATCGGAGATTGCGAGTGCAAGTTGGGGATAAGGTTGGAGTGAGCGGAGGAAATGGGGCGGCCACGGTTGTGTGACGTGTCCTCTCGGTCGGTCGGCCGCGCGATGTGGCTCGCAGGAAGTGGCTCGTTTGTACCGCGCTGACCCGTGACCAATGTTGATATTCACGCGGATTATTCTAGACTTCTTTGCCTGTCTCAATGTATATAGAAGTACCTACTCGAGTAGTCTTGTGTTTAGTACTATGATTCGCTACTAATGTGTA
This sequence comes from Cnaphalocrocis medinalis, assembly GCA_014851415.1. Taxonomy (NCBI): domain Eukaryota; kingdom Metazoa; phylum Arthropoda; class Insecta; order Lepidoptera; family Crambidae; genus Cnaphalocrocis; species Cnaphalocrocis medinalis. Next base: position 8,677,313 of record CM026275.1, on the reverse strand, counting down.
TTTCAGAAAGCATCTACAACAAACGAATAAGATCATAGAACTTTATTTGAATTCAATTGTGTTTCGTAAAAATACCTGTTGAGAGTTAATAATGTTTTTGCGCATTTGTACCTACGTGTTATTTTAGTATCCACTCCGCAGTTTACCATATAAAAGTGTCAATAAGTAGATTGGTGCGTGTGTGTTTGTACGCAAACAATAAAATATGCACCCACAGCGGAACGTGGCCTGAGAAGTGTGTAAAATATTTACGTCCACTCACGTGTTCAGAACTTCAGAAACTCTATATCTAAGTTTGCATACAAAAAACAAAGGACTAGGCATATCGTCTATTAGCATTTTAATAACTATATCTATGAGAAAAACATTCAAAAGGTAACGGAATGCTACCCCGCATTTATTATACTTAGATGGAAATGTAAGCTAAGCATGAGTATTTCAAACAGCGACTTCACCATAATGGAGTAGTGATCACTCATTCTTATTGTAAGCAAGTATTACACTGTCTGTACTGTCATACAAACGAGTGTTGTTTTAGAGCAGGGTTTCTCAAACTTATGGCTCCACATATAAAAGTTTCGAAACAACTGTGGACCACTAACATCGTCGTAGTGCTGAAGGAAATAAAAAACCCAGCTTTGGACCTGGAAACCTGAAATGTATCTCAGTTCCTCAGAGAAATAATGTGCCAACATATACGGAAAAATATAGCCTTAATGTTGGAAGCCTCGGTTAGGAGGGCTCGCGTAGTTAGGTACTGTCATGCGTGTCGCACGCACGTGACATATATCCAGCCGCCATTAGACGAAATTTGTTGCGAACCTCTTAAGAGTGCCGTGCCCTACTTTGAGAAACCCTGCTTCTGTGAAAGGGGAGTGCGAGTCTGGAGGCCGAGCAATTAGTGCAGTGACGTCACACTTGGCCGGGCTCCCACGCGACTTCCCGCCCACTGTCGCGACAATTAAATCACACAGCCTGCCTCTGTTGACCTGCCCTCCTGTGCCCTTCAACTTGCTCATATTCAGAGGCTTAACACCTGTCTTTTATTTGAAGAAATAAATGCTATCTTAGTGTTACGTCTAGATTAGTTCGAAGATGACACCAGATAGTTAAAGCCTCTTAGTTAGTCTAGGTTACTAGTAGTTAGTGCCACAATATGGATAGCGAAATACTTATGGTAGAGTCAGTCCGGATCAGCTGTTTAACATTTAAACAACAGATAATATTTCATACTTTAATCAAGATGTCAAGTTTTGCTAAACAGCTACTTCAAAAGTCAGCTCCACCCATATTGGCTGAATCAACTGATTTTAGTTTGCCCTAATGTTAGAACTAGCCGTGACCGTCAAATACGCAAGTTTTGTCTGGTAACGGCGACTAGTTAAGTACCTCTGCAGTGCATCTTTGAAATATTGTAGTGACTAAACAACAATCTTCGATTTTTTTCGTGTGGTTACGAGTACCTATCTACTTACCTAGTTCCATGACCTCATGCAATGTGTTTCTTAATTGATTTCACGCCCTTTGTCCTGCTAATTAGATACATTGCATTCATAACGGCCTCAGTTGACCTACTGTCATCTAACTGAGATAAAAGGCGACGAAGAACTTGGGTAAGTAGGTAGGTATTTGTGGGATTCTAAGTAGTGATTCCTCTTGCTCTAGTGACGTGGTTTCCCTGTCTAATACGAGTAACTAGGTAAGCCGTAGGTATACCAATATCTTCAACCATATTGGCCAAATGCTGGATCATGATCCAAGTATACTTAGTCGTATTATGAATTAGCAGATAGAAGAAAGGTCATGGAGCATTTAACTAGAAAAGAATAATAATTAGTTCAGAATGGAAAATAATAGAATAAGTTAAGTTTTGACGTCAAACTTTACTATAACCCTTATATTACGTGACTATGCCCATTGTGACGAAATTAAATCACACAGTCTCACTTGAAATTGCACAATAAAAGATAATGGAATAGTTTAAGCATCTAAAAATAAAGTGAGCCTGTCTTGAAGTTGATGGAAGGAATGTTGGTACGAGTATGTGCGATCTCGGTAGAATTGCGTAGCGCCCGTCTTGACGACACTTTTGTACTGGTGACGTAACATTATGACTCTTTCGGTTATCTAATCGTACAGTTATCATAAGTTGAATAGGTATTTTCCCTCCTGACTTCCTAAGCAGAGGCTGATGATGTTATTTAATAAGTTAGAAATCTCTATTGAACTAAATAATAAGGCCGGGAACGCATCAGGGACATTGATCATGCAAATGTTCATTGGCGGCGGTGATTAGTGATGATCACCGTCAGGTGATCCGCTGGCTCGCTTTACGCCCGTAGAAAAAAAAATAGACAGCGCCCGTACCTCGGAAGAATTAGACCCGTGACGTCACATATAATTCTTACGTGAGTAAATGTCCACTCTTTTAAATCACTCCGTCCGCCTTGGGTATCCCGGCCGTCCCTTACACTTAGTTTGCTTCGTTATTTATACGAGGACTACGGCTGATGTACAGAAAGAGCTCCGAGCATTGTACACTGGTGATACTGTTTATGATTCTTGTCTGATTTGGCTTTGTTTTCATTCGATTCTGTAGCATAAACATGTCACTGATATTGATGTGAAAGATATCCGCGTGAAGCCGACAGGGTGCGATTTAATGCTTATATATTAGATTGGTATTTGATTAGGTATATATCTACGTAATGTTAAGTGAGCATATGAAAACTTGGTAATCGCATCTTTTGATAATATCTATACAAATAACAGGTGTGGGATTATCTGGGCCTGGCCGTTCATTTAAAAATGTTAAAATTATATCATTTAAGTAGGTATTTCAATTTGTGATAATTCTAAATAACCTAACCTATTCTACGAGAGTGATATTTTTATTTTAATGTTATTTGAATTAATTATTAACCTAATCATGGATTCTGATTGTTATTCTTTAACAACCACCTAAAACATCAGTTAAGTATGTTGGTTGACCTGAGTTCAGCTATTTTTATAATGATTAATGTATGTGTACCTACTTATCTATGTGAAATTTCCAAAGCAAATCTCTTTTAATATAAAATCAAAGAGTAGGTAATATTACCTAGAGTGTATCGCGTGACGCTTAAAACATTTGCGACTGATTAAAAACCAAGTTACGTGGTTACGGTCTGATGCACACGCTTGATAAGATAAGGTACAGGACATAAAAACTGTATGTCTGCGATTTACTAGGAAAATTATTGAATTTCTTAACTACGCCGTCCTGTCTGTCAAAGAAGCCGGTAGAGCATTGGCACGTGAGTAGTTGGTTGAGACATTGAGTTGTTTTCGTTTGCGATTAAATCATACACATACACGGCGCAATAAAACAAGGAACCGTTTGATAATTAAACGTTCACAGTTTCAGTTCCGTATTATTGAAGCCGCCATCGCCGCGCGCCTCGCTCACCTACTGCGCTGCGGAACAAAACCGAGCAATTAATCTCAACCAAGTATCTAGTGTGAGAACACATGAATGTGCGGGTGTCGTGAGATCGGAACAACAAAAGTCGCCTCCGACTCGTAAAATGCTGTTTCCCAGCACTACAGCATTTGTTGGGAATCGCTTTGTGTCAACGATAAAAACATGGTGTCAGTTACTAATCAGCTAGGACAGCAGGTCTAAGGACAATAGGCAATTTTGTTTAAATGTTCCCAACGCACAATAGCATATGCAGTACTCAAGAAAGATTTCGCACGATATGCAACGTTGCATGGGAATTCGCAATCATAGTATTTTAGGTAAACGTAAATAAGGTTTTTTTATTGTTTCCGTCTAAAGAAGGGAACTTTAAATTAAAATAATTATTACCGAAAGATTAATTAGGAATAAATTAAGATATTTAAATAATTAATTCTTAATTGTATTGCCCAGATTGTAGCGTTCGATAATTTTCTTTCATAACAAATGGTGAAATATACGTAATTCATTACGAATAAATAAGAATCGTACAGTATTAATAAAATTACGTTATACCTATACCACCAAAAATAAATTAGCAACTTATCAATTCATTACATAAAGCTGCTATAATTCGCTAGACAGGTACACTGATAGGTTGGTGGTTGTGGAAAAGTCTCAGAAGAAGTTTTCGTAACGTTATGGTATTCGAACTGTGTTTACAATAAAACCACAACAAAATAAATAACAGTGTGGAATATTTGGCATACACGTTTTGAGCGGAGAACTGTTTACTTTAGTATGTCAGCTGACAGCATGTTTATAACATCGCATGCTACGGGTGGCTACCATAATTATGCATGTTATTGTACGCTACGGGACCGCCCAAGTGCCCGAGATATTATGCTACGAATACTACGACCGGCGTCAATGTAGTTTACAGTTTCACTGGTTTTTTTGTAGACTATGTTAAATGTACAGGTAACATGGCGCAAGTAACGGGGTTAAAGAGTTCGCCACAAACATGTGTTTACACAAGCCCTCAACACGAATAAAAAGGCCATAAAACACGGCGGTAATTTCCACCTTAAAATGAGAATATCGCTATTTAATTAAAAACACACAATGGTTAACCTTCGGCCGGCTTCCTCGTTGACCGCATTGTTAGCGGCTAGCGTTCAATGGGAAATATTTTTTAAAGTTATATTACCTACTTACATTTTTTATAGAATGCAATTTAATAATTGTTAAAGGCCCTAAAGAGATTGTGGCTAAATCGAATATTTTTCCAAGAATAATCCATTTAGGTTACTACTAACTGTCCTGAGTCCTGCTGAGAGAGGAATGGAGGAGAGTCTATGGATTGATTTAGTTATTTATTTTTGAGGCCTATCTGTAATTTCTTTTGGCTACCATAAGGTATCATCTTTACTGAAGGGGCACAATTTTATACCTACAGCTATTCGGAAAGTTTCACACACACTTTAGAATTTCTTCTTCAACGACCATTTATCCTTACATTCGTTGTTATATCTAGTATGTGCGCAGGTTTCTTCATGATCTTTTTTTTCACTGAATAGCTGAAGGTAGGTATTAAGAAAATCCTATTATTTTCTAGAATGAAGGAATGATCGTTCAGGTAAACTAAATATAATTAAACTCAAGGCTGGTCATATACCGAACAATGAAAACATTATTATTTGTCCTGAACCCATTATACCTATCTATCTCTACTAACTAGTTAGTAAATATTGCGCTGAGTACGTACTAAGTACAAACCATTTTGTCAGCGTAAAAACCGACTGATCACGTAATGTACAACATCCTGAACGCATGCTCTTTGTGACATGTCTGAAAGGGTTGCCACATTTTGCAAACAAATCAACAGCAACATTTCAAATTAAGATCTAAAGCCTACATTTTCTGACGGAAAGCTGACGGTTGTTACGGCGGAAAGGTCCTCGAGTGAAGGCCGACTACCGGGATTCGCAGCCGCCTGGTGCCTCTCACAAGTTGAACCGATGACCTGGTGAAGTTTGCAAGAATCGCTTGTTGGTTGCGAACGGAAGGTACAGAACCGATTCCTATTATCGAATAGAGATCCTTGGGGAAAAGATACACTTTCATGATAGGTAAATGGAAATTATCTTGCTTGAATTCTAACGCCATCTCCGGTGTATGGAAAAAAGTATTTCTACAATATTTTCGCCAATATCCCTTAATGATATAATTATGTATCCACTAAAAATATAAACTGGAGAAATTAAATCTGTCGTGTTGTCGTTTATAACCCAGTCCGGCTGTTAACTACTCGTATAATTAAGACATAAAACCAGCAGGTGCTGTTCTACTTGAGCAATTAAATATAAATCTACTAAGTGTTTATAAATAAATATAGATTTAGACCACAAACAGGCGCCAGTCTTCATATTCAAAACTTGATAAAAAATAGTATGGTATCATTTTGTCCGCTATGGTATCATTTATGTCCAGTGTATGCTTAATTTAATATTAATGGGACTGACAATATTTTATCGTTGCTGTTATTGGAGTTTTCAGTATTATTAAATAAATAAATTCATACAACACATCATACCTTGACCTGATTTTGTACTGAATTGGTTAAGCACTTGTGTTTAAATACCAAACCATATTATTAAAAAAAATGTTTTATTACTGTTGGCATCCCTATTAGCGTTTTGCGATGTTTTGTGTTTTTGAGCCGCGGACGCCGGACATCCGGCGCGCAATAATACCTAACCTACTATAGGCAATTCTCATATTGTACCACAATTGTACTGTGGTACAGCTATATCCCCTACCTATACTCACAGATTTTCCTACCGCTAAGTGTTCCGTGAAAGCGTTAGCTAGTGTTAGTGTTTCGTTTTCTGAGTATCTTCACATTAGTCGTAAAATTAGTTTTGTTAAAACATTTTTCCAGGTGCATTAGACCAACATGTTATAATAATAATAAACGTGACTAATTTTCATTCGAATTAGGTTTCGTGCTAAAGCTAAAACAGAAAGTACACCAATGCCGTGTTCAAAGAAACAAGGAATTTTAAAGCTAAAGAGATAGCCATCGTCAAACGCCTACCTATATGTATTATTTTTGTTAGTTAAGAAACACGTTAGAACTATAGAATTAACTACTTTAAGGAAGGTATTTAACTGCACAGGGATTTCGCAACGTGTAAAAATGGCTTGGCAATTAGCATATAAATGAGGTGATTTGGGTCTAGTCAATTATGCACGTTATGCTTTAGTTGCATCAAGAATTTCAATTTGAAACGAGGAGTGTAATTGGTGTAACTGTAAGTATATGTAGCGGGGCTGTTAGGAAATCGTGGACACGAACAAGACTCAAGACGGTGCGTAGCGGCGGCGTTTAACCTAAATTGTTTGATTGCCTATCGCGTCGCCGCGGACCCTATCGCGATCGAGACCAATAGACCGCCCGTCTTCACAATTATTATCCCTAAATGCCCACTCAGTGTCGCAATATTTTCCTCCAGTCACAAACTACTTTTCAAAATAAATTATATCGTTATAAATTGAAACGGAGCATAAATCAGCTGGCGCACATTTCTCATAATACGTTTTAAGCGCCGCCATAATTTACGAACATTTTAAGATTTATCTCCCGATTTATCGACGTAATTTCACGTTCAATTTTTCGTCGCACAAAATTCTAGGAACGAACAAACAAACCGTGTTTATCTAACCTTGCGTCCAAAAGCTCGGCAAACAAACGAATAACTTATTTGCATAAGTGAATTCGGCGAACAACACCACCCGGGGATTATTTAATGAGGCTCACCTAACATGACAACCGACAATAAAACACGCCTGTGAAATATTCACGCGCCGGTGCTAACCTAAACATCAGATACACTACGAAACTCGGGTTATGACTCCAGCCCTCACGGGTCGCTGTGATACGAAAGCAGTAGGGCCTATAATTCCATACATAGTTTCGACACTGACGAAGGTGGAGGTGTTGTTTTGTGTACCCTATACATAGTACTACGCCTAAGCCGCTGTAGTACTCGGCCCGATCGGAATATTCGATTCTGTTCTACCAACAACATTGAGTTAACTAAATATCCGAGATTGAAAGATAAACTATCTAGACGCAGCCTTTTGAATGGGTTTATGCTTTAAACCCTCACCGTGGCCATATATAATTCAATGTTGAGATACTGTGTTAGGTATTTCCTAAGGGAGAACCTCGAATCTCAGGCGCGTTCCTCTTGGACGCGATAATAATGAGGCTGACTTTATCTTAAAATAACGTAACCGAGAATATTCGTGGTAAAATTTATCAAAATATCAATGCAGAGATACTTCCAGACCTAGAAAATCAGTACCGCAAAACCGCGCGAAATCGCCCCGCCAAGTTCGCAGAATATTCAAAATAGTCGATGTACCTATCTGATTGTTGACGTTTCCTTATGAGCACACGGAGGAGTGGGTGGTGGGGCTTGGTGCGCATTCGCTAGTTTATGCTTCCCGAGCCCGAAATACTCCACAATCGGCGGCATCCGTTATTGAACGGTGAGTATACCGACCGGCATGTGCAGGCCATGCTTCAAAAATAACACGCGTCTTGCTTGACGCCGTTGTATTTTGATTAGCCCATGATTCGTTTACGAGCGACTTTGATTGTGCGTTCGATTCCACCGAGCCCGCTGCTAAATACTTGAGTCAAGAGTTGTGGTGTTGTAGGCGTAGTGTTGATGAAATCTATGAATGCCTCGTTACGCTTGGTGTTTATTTAGATACCTTGTCATTTGTTCGAAATTTGCTAGAGCATAAATAAATTTAGATAAATGGTTACTGATTTGTTCCCCATAAATTTTATTGCTTTAGCTTGGGTTTTCCATCTCATTATTTCTGACACAGTCATGAATGATAAAAATGGAAATTGCTTCACCGACGAAAGCTTGCTTGAATAGTGATGATGATGAAGCTTTTATACAAATCTACTTAGTACACTTCCAAGATTAATTAAATTTTAAGTATCTCGTATAAGTAAGTATGTACCACATACAACCAAAATAAAAAGGTATAGGTACATAAGAGAATCATGCTTATAGAATTTGATTCCGGAAATCTTAAAGTGTAGCACTTGAACGAAATGAAAGCTTTAATATATTATTTGTGGAGTGATCACTACAGATGCACCGAGGTGGAGTGGTCGATCGAATATGCCTAAGGAGCACAGTCAGTTCGATGACGCGGCTGGTCGGCCACTGCGTCGGAAGTGCGACCGGTTCTCAGCATTCCTATAAAGTCCCGCGAACTATTTCTGAGATTACGACCATTAATGTATAGTTGGCTTCAAAGTCGCTTGACAACGCGGATACTGGTCTGTAATCCTGGGTCCAGTGCCTATTACATACACGCATGATGAGCGGTCATGAGAGTGGGTGGGTGATCTAAAATAAGATTCCTTTCTGTTCAATATTAAATTTTTCTGTATACTTGATACATGTCGATGGCGTTGGACTAGCTAGGTATTTATTTTCATTGCTATCTGCTTGGATTGAATTGAGTTTATCCAAACACGGAAGATCTTGGCGTCTACCTATACTCGTATAAGCTTTGGTTGGGTTTGGTTATTTAAGTGGTGTGGTTTAGAAAATGGAAAAACGTTTTGCATTTACATTTCATATTGAAAGACTATCACGGAGAGAAGCGGCATAGAAATTGTTAACGTTATGATTTTTCAAAGTGTCTTTATTGACTGAATGCAGAAATATTTTTATCATAAATAAATTAAGTAAGTACCTACACTTTATGTTTCATGTTATTCTTATTATACGTACTTAGATTAAGAATAATCCTGGTTTAAACGTCGCGCACGTGCAGCCGTTGCGTGACCTATCATCCGGCTTTGTTCCTCTAATATGCTTATAACTAACCGTGACATTTGTAATTATTCGGCACACGGAAAATAACTGATTAGATAAAGCCCATTCTGGTTTCCGGCTTAGTTGCCCGGCTTAGTGGAGAGTTCATTATCAGGTACAAACTTTTTCGAGGACTTTACTACAAGTTTTGTTTGAAACAAAATGTCCCAGTAGTAAAGTTCTAATTACACTTCACTTAGAGACAGGATTGTGTTGAAATTAGTTTAGCTAATATGATTTGATTCTGGGCTTTTGTTTGAGATGGAATATTATGTTGTCTTCGAAGACAGCACAGACTATAGAAAGAATTAATGAAGATGTGTATAATATGTTTTGATAAGAAATATGTATTGTAGTACTCTTATTTAGTGCCATATGTAAGACGATTTTTAGGGGGTCTACTACCTATGTTTTATTTTTCTTTATAAAATGGTGATCTAATACGTAAGGTATCAAAAATATGTATGCTTTCTTCTTATCTGAAGTTGGATAGGTACCTACTTATATACAAAAGTTGAATCTCCCAATAGTGCTTACATGAAAATGAACGGCCCCCTGCTTACCACAGTATTTAGGTCACACGGTGTGATCTGACAAAATAATCACATCAAGACAAAATAATGATGACGAATTCGGATTTCATCGATTCATAAAACTATTTTATTAGATCGATAAATGGCAGAATCTTACTTCAAACAAAAAGCTCATGAAAATAGAAGAGCAATAAATATCTTGTTTCACACGTATTGGTTATTCAAGGTTATTGTTAACGTCGAACTTAATGTGGGAGTAGGTAGGTACCTACATTCATTGTTTTTACTGCATAAAGATTATCGTCGCATGAGACACGAAACACATTTTCCAATTACTTAACTAGGCATGCATTATATACCGTTAAATAGAATTTAATGCTGTTTTAATGTTTGCTGCGAAGCGGAAAGTCGATTACCCGCACAATCGCTGCTCCAACAGTCGCGTGTTGCTATTGCAATACACAAATTGACGGACAAAGACAATAGAGTAGCCTCCGCCATCAGACAACAAAAAGATCCATCCGGTGCCAATTTTGATTTAGGACAGGTATGTAGATTGCCTCACATAATTGTAGCTGAATGCCGCTGATCAAATGTTACGCAGCAGATTATTACCTTTGGGCTTAATATACCGTACTTAATGTGCTATTTCGCTAAATAGTATCTTTCGTAAACGCATTACTTATGCTGTAAGTTTGGACTAATGTTTTAAAATTACTTTTACCTTGTAAAATAAATGAAGTAATTTGAAAATCGTTGTTATGCAAAATTCCGTGATGAATTCAGCAATAGACATAGAAACAGATGTTACACTTTGAATAATTCCATTCCATTCTCCGATGCTATTGGTAATACGTCCATTTGAGAATAACCCATCACGCATGCAGCACCTAATAATGATTTTACAGGTAAATAGAGAATCATGTGAATTGGAAATAAACTAGCTACAACTGGAATCACGCAGTTGCGGAATAGTGGTTTTGACGAGGATACTAACAGTGTGCAACAAAGTGATACACACAGTTGATTGTGTTATTTATTGCCAAGAAAAAGTACCTAACAATGTTTCGCAGTTTCACAATCGGTAAGGAGTGAGTGACATAATCGTAACGAGGCAACTAAAATAGTCTGGCATTCGTTCTCGTAGTTATTGAATGAAGACGGTAGCTGTTTGTCGAGTAGCGGCACAAATTGTTGATTACAAAAGAGCAGCAATTGAGACGTCAGCGACGCAGGAAGCGACCATATTGAAACTTATGTCTGTAATGCAAGGCTAGTGCTGTGAGGCGACCTACGTACGTGTTAACATCTTGGGACTTCTAACACATGAGTTTTACTTGGTTCGTGCAAGTGCTTATACTGTTCGAAAGTAAACGAACGTGTGTCGAATCGTAAGCGATAACAACTAGCGCATCGCTTTGTAAATATTAACAGTGCCGTGTTCGAGTTAGTTAGAACGAGAGCACTGTGTACCCAACTAAAATAATGTGAGCAGGCAGATGGGCAAATTTATTTCTGACCAAAAATGCAATAGACAAATAAAGTCAAAGCAAACAATAAAAGTTTTTAACGTACCTACCTACAAAGTTAGAATGAGATCATCGCTGTGAAAATTGCGTCTGTATAATATCTTCCTTGGTTTCAGCAAGTTTTCTTTCATATCGAAGCGAAGGATTCAATTTCCCCTAACTGTTTGAATAATATTAGTTATATCCTATAATTTGTATCAAACCATTAAGCAGAGCCATCATCAGACAATGCGCCTTAGAAACGAAAGTCGTATGAGTAAATCATGCCAACAATCGTATTATTCGTAACAATGATATCTAACAAGAAATCATCATGGCAGAGAAAGTTAAGCACGTATTAATGATGTACCTTACTATTGTTTCCGGTACTGTACTGTTTGTTAATGAGTCATGGGTAGGTACTACAATGAAAGAATGGTTTTGAACTTCGCAAGAAAAGCATCGGCGATTAGGAATTTGAACCTTGTATAACCGAGGAAGAACAATATTTTAATAGGCAATCAGTTTTTGTAGACTTATATTGGCTGTAATTATTTACGATGTTTTTAAGATTGTTTAAAGTTAACGGATTCTATTTGGGTTTGTTTACATTATGCCAGTTGGAGGTATCGCTTGACTTTGTTTACTAATGAAGGGATTTCCGCGTGTAATAAATCAAATCGGAGAAGTTGTTAATTGGTAGTTGGAAAGCGATGCGTTGCAGCGGCTGCGGCTGCGGCTGTGGGCAGCGGTGAAAGCGCGGTCGGAGGTCGCGCCCCGTCCGAATGCGATATCGAATGACATAGTAGTCGGTTTAATCTAATCGGCCAATAAATCGATTGGTTACATAGCAAGATTCTGGCTGTATCAGTAGATAGGTAGGTTTTAGTTCCGCAAGCATCTGCACGCTATAAAAATACTTATTTACTATACTTACACTAACGAACTTGGCCTTGTGAAACAATTGAAAACTTTGCATTCTTTGCAATAAGCGCTCTGCAGTAAAGATTTAATCGTTTGATACGACATGTAAGTAGATAGTAGAATGGTAGGTAAATAACATTTCACTAATACAGCATGTGCTTAAATTATGGCAGGGACTAAGAAAGTAAGATAAGACGAGTAGATAAGGGCTAAGGACCTTCAAATCTTTTACCAAATGAAATATCTGCGCACGAGAATAGAATCTAATTTAAGGGACCAGAGCAAATTAGCATAGATAGGAGCGCAAACGGATAATTCTGATTGCATTAGTGTAGTCACCGAGTCTTTATTAAAACGATATTGAAGACGTTTGACCGTCGAGGCGGGAGCTTTCAGCCTCCTGATGTACTCGTAGCGTTTCATTAAAACGGCATCGGAGTACAAATTGTCAACGCGATCGCCGCCGAATCTCATTAAACAGGCCAGATTGATGCCCTCGGAAAATGCTTCAAATTATTTCATGCTACATTAATAATGAATTTTCGTGCTGGCTGCAATATTGCACCTGGTGGAATAACGTGCCTCTATACTTATCGGTTACTTATAGTTTCGGGTCCTTTATGATCGACGCGCAGGGAATAATTTAATTTTCTCAAACATAGTTACATGCATACTTGATTAATATTAAAATTCAGTCTATTGGGGTTCGGCGATTCAATGCAGCTGAAAATTTGCGCTTTATTTGTTTACTTACTCAACTCTGAATCATTTAATAAATTTTTTGGTAATATGTACCAAATTGTGTTTTATATCCAGTACAAGCATAATTATGTTTCTACCTAATTCATAAAAGTATTTGCTCTAATAAGGGAGACAAATCGCAGTCGCGCTCTTATGCGATCTGTCGATATCAGTCTTGGCTGTGACGTGTAATGCCGAGCGGCGGTCAGCAGGCACGTACCCAATATGTAATCTGTTGGTTATTGTACTAGCACTGAGTCGAGACGAATATCTTACCGCCCAAGGGGCCGGAGCGTCCCCGCAGTGGGCACATCAAATTTATCCGAACCCAATTTAAACAGATAGGTAACGGCTTGTTGCGCAATGAACCATCGACCCGTTCCGACCGAGTGTAGTTCATTTTGATCACTTATGCATCAAACACGTTCCGACACTCCCCTCGCCTCGCACCATAACAGGCTGGCATCGTACCAAACTTAATAACACTTAATAGCTCCAGTCAAGTTCAAAATGTTTTAAATTTAATAGTAGGTTAGTGCCATAGTTGTATATCAATCAGTTTTATATCTCTAACTCTGGTTATAAAAAAGAACCTTGAAACTTTGTAAGAAGATATCGGGAGATTAGATCTTTAACGAGCTGAGTATTTTTATGTCATGCTTAACAACAAATAAACGCATACCTATCGTGTTAGGGACTCTTTCGGAATACGATCTTGATGTATTCCCGGGGAATTCTGGGAAACACGGTGGGGAAATTTCTTTTCCCATTTTCGTCAGATCCAAAATAAGTCACGATTTTTGTTAGAGACTAAAAAATTGCTTATTCGTTCGACACCTACGTAAGTTTACACACATACACAATCGTAAATTAGGACACGTAGATCTTTGAACCCGTAAATAAAAATGTGTCAATAATACCTAGTTATGAAGGCATTAGTCAAAACAGAAAGAAGCAAACAAGTTGAGTTGTAGGCATAATTTTAAAACACGGTTCCACATAGATATACATAACGAGCGCATTCCTCATTGCCATAGATCAAGCTGATATAAGACCTACCAAGTTCACATTTGTCAACGAAAAATGGTTATAATAATGTTGAAATTCGTTGAAAGGCCTACCGCATTATGGCAACTTCTGTAGCTAAGCACCTTGGTCTTAAGGTTAATTGATGGTTTACGGTAAATGCGTGCGAGAATGCCTCCCTTGCAGATTTAATGCTGTTTGTGTTACTATAAATCGTTTATCCACGTCTGTCGGCCGGCTCCTCCGCACCCGGCCGATCGAGATCTATTACCTCTGGAGCGGCAAAGCCTACACAAACTATTTATTTTTTGCAATTACGTCTAATGGCTTTAGAGTACACTAAACATTCTGTATTTAACATTCTTTTCAATTAGTTTCTGGATTGGTTTAAGAATTTTAACAGTAAAACTAACTGTACAAAAATTGGTGCAATTGACTGCCAGGTTACTTCAGGTTATTTTATCCATATTTTGAATAGTTATTGTAGTAAAGATATGAATGTTTGGTCGTATTTTCTGTTTACTCTGTCGGCCTTTTGGGTATGCACGTCTATTGTTTATACAAACATAAGTGATGTGGTAGGGGTAGAAATTGAACAGGGCAACAGTTGGCCTAAAGATTGTTAAAACCTACGATTATTTTATAATAATTTCAAAAATTAAAACTTAGATACTTCTTATGTAAAAAAAGGTTGCAGAGTTGTTTGGGATAGGTGACTTTGGAGCACGGAGCGTGTCGGTCGTTACGCTGCTGCACTCCTCTCCGAATCACTACTAGAAAAGTTCGTTGATTTGAATATTGTTGTCCATTCATTCGCCGAAAAATCCCCTGTCTATAAGATAACAGACTAATTTAGATTTCCGTTAATACATCGCATATACATTACCATGTTATCGAGACCAGGGGCGAAATTGGAAAGCACGAAGTCACCCAAATGCATTTACGGATTACCTAATCATTCCCCGAGGGAAATAATATTATGAACCATGCCGACGTTTTCACGCACGTACTGAACAAATGGACTCCGAATTTTGTGAGATGCGTGAGGTCACGAGGCTCACGCGTGCGACCACTGCGTCCCCAACAGTGACGTTTTAGGTAAAACTCATTCATCACTCGGCAAGCAACAAAAAACCACAGTCGTAAGCGGACCATTATCAGTGGGCGACAACATCAACTGATGTGATTTTTTCGCTTTCTCTGGAGTATCATGAATATTAAACTCGAAGCTTTGTAAGCAAATGAGGCGGTTCCATTTACACAGAAAGTAGATTTACTAGAACTATTTTATTTTTGCACCATTACAATGTTACATATTCATCTTCATCTACATATTTGAAAAAAATTGTTTCCAAAATCCCAGTCACCATTTTTTATAATTTTATTTACCTATAATCATCCAAATTTGATACAGTATGATAGCTATTGGTGAAATATACTTGTGATGTAATACTCGCATAGCTGAAGCATGATTGACTTTTATGGGAATTCGTAGGGCACACTTTAGTTGTACTAGGAAAAAATACAAAGTGTCACGTTGTAAGAAAAGCCATCAATCAACCGTAGCAAAAAAGAGAGAACCCGCCCGGGAGAATAACAGCTCCAACAAACTTTATAAAAAATGAAATGTTTCTTTTCCGCAGCGTTGACACAAGGAATTGAAATATAGATGCGGAGATATTTCGAGGAGAAATTAGACGCGAGGATTCGAGTCAAACGTTTTTATTGGCGAGGCGAAGATTAATCATGTTTGCCGATCTACGCAACTCTTCCGAACAATGTCTTCACCGGAGGAGGTTTGAAATATCGCCTGCGCGTTATGTAGCAATACGTATGTATACCTCACTATGTGGCCTGCTACACTAGTAATAGGATTGAATATTTTTTCGATTGCGTTGTTTTTGTTTGTCTGTCATTGACATTAGCACATCGCTGGGTGTCACCTGACTGCGGGCGCGTGCTCCCACGACTCGCTTGCAACACGCCGAACCGCCCGATTACTTGCTAAGCGTTGTGAAATGTGTATGAAGGCAAAAAAAGCCACTCCTTCACCCACCGCATAGGAGCATTTTAAGTATCTATAAGTTCATTAATTAGCGCATTACAAGTGAAGGTTATGCAATTACTGCGCAAACATGCGAGCTTCATATTTATCATATCTCCATACAGCGGGTGTCGTTCGCAATATGACCTGCATTGCTTTAGGTACTGGCTCAGTGCACGTGTGAAATGTGATCGGAATAAATATTGACCATAGTAACCGACGGCCGAGCGCGTTCCAGGACAGCAGCCGTTATGGTTATATCATCGTTGTTGATTCCCGCTAAACAGTTTAATTAATATGAGTAGCAATACGCCGAACTGATATTGCGCAGATTTAGGTACTTCTATCTCAGCATGTTCGTGTTCGAAATGATGTTAAATTGTTCTTTTGTTTGTTGTTAGCGGTGCTTTATGATTGTTACCAAATTGCGGCCACCTTGGCTGTCCATACAATTGGTCATTTTAGATGTTTCGACATTCAATCTGTTAAGCATACGCACGTTCGAATAGTTTCAATTTATTTAACAATCGTAAAATAAAATAAAATGGAGTCCATTTACGACAATCACGACGTATTGTCTCAATATATGATGAAAGAGAATGTGTTCGTTTAACAGTAGCTAGCTGAATAGTTTCGTAAAAATGTCGATAAGATGATAGGCTTTATTAACGAGGTTTTCGTGCAATGTGACGCGGGTGCTCCGGGTGCGTCCGCGCGGGCCCGTATCATTTGTTACGGGCCCGCCGCGTCGCGAGTCACCAGCCACCAGCGCGGAGTGTTGCTACCTCGCAAGTTTTTTAGAGGTGGTTTTGGTTCTACAGAATTTGTCTATAATAATGATTTCAAAAAAATATTTTATAACAAATTTCATGTCATCCTTTTTACACCCCCCATAATTTGTGTGTACGTGAAGAAAATTTGAAAGCTTCAAA
Organism: Cnaphalocrocis medinalis; assembly: GCA_014851415.1. Lineage (NCBI taxonomy): Eukaryota > Metazoa > Arthropoda > Insecta > Lepidoptera > Crambidae > Cnaphalocrocis > Cnaphalocrocis medinalis. Next base: position 8,660,248 of record CM026275.1, on the reverse strand, counting down.
TATTGTTCGGAACAATTAAATTAGACCCCCAAACAAAAAACAGGAAAGTTACAATAATGTATTTGCAATCACTGTATCCAATAACCTAAAAGACTACCCCGATTTTTAGAAAATTTGATATGTATTCTAAAAACATGAACGAGGCATGTTCTGGGATCCATACGAAATATTTTAGCAGGTCTAGATTTTAGCAAATTGGAATGGCAGCAGTGGCAACACCCGCCGGCAGAGGCCGGGCCACGCGCCGTCATTACTCTGCCGCGACTCCGACGACTCTTTGTTACCGGATATCTGAAACGTCGCGATCACTCAACTGACTATTATTTATAGAGGGAGAGATTACCTTCAGCTCTGTTTCTTTTAGTGAACGGAAATGTTTTGTCAACGTAAAATACTGCGGAAAATATTTCCGATGTATTTTTATGGCATGATCGTGTGTTTTATGGATCTGACAAACGTGTGTGCTGTTTGAAATGTTTTCTCAACAAACTTTTGGAAACTCGCTCCGGGGTTCTGTGTCTTTGATAGCGGGGGCAATTAACGAATGGATCGTTAAAGTTGATACATGTTGAATGACTGTATTTTATTTTTATTTAAATAAGAAAAGATAGTGGCCACCAAATTTAGAGAATGAGCGATTGGAGAAGCTAGATTGCAGTGCAGTCCATCACATCCGCTGGAGGCGGTTATCTTGAACACACCATTAGGTTACCCGCTTTGTTCATATGCCTGTCTTTCTCATAAAAAGTTTTTTTCTTCATATACTTTACAGGGGTAAAAAGTGATCTCCATTTATAAAAATCATTTTACTTGCCTCATTCGAGTCACTGACTTAGGTACCTATGAGTACCAAATTTTAGATCTATTAGTTTAGTTTCGTGAGATATCGATTCACGTACCTATAACAGTCACATAAATGGTCATGTAACCGTTTTATTTGGTTCTTTTCAGATTAGGAACCCGAAAACTGCAAAGAAGAACCTCAAAAAGCAAAGAATAGAACACAGGTGACTCCCACCGATAAGAAGGTGAATCTGCAAGGGCCGTACCTACATTATTTATGAATAGGTAAATTAGCCGAACAACTAAAGTAGTAATTTGAATTCACAAACACGCGGCGCGTAAGAGAAGTTTTGAAACGCTAGTGATCGCTCACGGCGGTAACTCTCTAATTCAGTTAGTTCCCTAATTAAACCAATTAATGTGAACCTGTTAATTCCCTCGCTCTAAGAATGTTTTAAGTTCGCTGGAACTTTTCGTTCGAATAACACAACTATAGAAATACCCAGGTACCTACTCTTACCTACGAGTTGAATATTTATTTAAAATAGGTACCTACCTACTGATTGTGATTTAAGAGTAACCAAAGAAATTTTGCTAGGTCATTCTACCATTGCATGTATATTGTATACCCCTGATAACAAACATAAACATTTTGAGAACAGAAAAAGTTATTTTTAGTGATAAGTGACAGAGAAGTAGTTAGATCTTCTAATGGTAAACAGTTTCTGTCGCTTTTAGACACGTGCAAAACCAGTGGAATCACAAAGTGCGCCAACTCCCATTTCCCATTTTATTTTCCTATATCAGGTTGTAGGGCTTCATCAATTGAATTCAGCTGGAATAATCAGGTGTGCAATGTTCTGGACAGTAATTATTATTAGTCTGTAAGTGTATATTTGAAAATAAAAGCTCGGTGTATCTATTTATGTATATCCGTGTGAGTATATTCCGCCTGTGGAGTTACGGCCGGTTTACAATAGCTGGCTCTCCAGCCGCTTCACGATTTATAACTCCAATCTCGAGTTCGTTACTGTTTATTGCATTAATTAAACCAATATTATGTTATGAGTTTAGTGATTGGAAGTTCGTTGAAGTGAGCTTCTTCGTTTACAGTTGCTAAGGGCTCTTAACGATTTCACGCTTTCTGTTTTGAATCACAGAGACAGCAATCAGTACAATAAAATTGGTACAGCCTACACACATTTGCTCGTAAATATTCGATATTACACAAGAAACAGAAGTTATTAATAGTCCGTGAAGGATACCTTATGATAAATTGCCCCGATAAAATAAATTTCGAAGCACAAAAATGATCTGTATTACCAATATTATTAGACATTAAATAGTAATTAAATCCTTGTACTCGTATGCCCCATGAATAGAGATTAAACTCGATCCTGTGCTCGAATGAGCAAGTTTGCCCGAGGCGCGAAGGAGAATGCCAGCGGACGCTCTCCGCTAATGTTGCCAACTGAATATTGCCAGCTTTTAGGATAACATCTTGAGCCTATTGTGCTGTTTCTGCGCTCAAATGATTAATTAATAGAGAAATGCTTCGTGCATTAAGGATGCTTGCTCATCGTTTGAAAAAATGTTTATCAGCGACCATTAACATCATCTTCTGACTGATCGCAATGCCAATTAAGATGGTAGCAACGATAAATTCCGAACAGTCAATGACACATTCGTACAATTTTAACACTTGCATATCGTTACTGTATAAAGTATATGCGGTAGGATATAAGGTAGGTAAGGTAGAATAAAAGAAGTACATATATAAGGTAGGATAGAACAGATTGGAGAAAAGTGATTGAACAGATATACTTACTAGTTAGTAAAATGACCAATCAATATGTGAATTGAAACCTATATTATTGCCGAGGAAGGTAGACGACGAGATGAAAATGTCAGTGCCCTTTTAAAAGACTTCAATCTAGCTTAACCCTGTTGATAGTGCAAACTCTACGGAGTAAATTCTGATATGCAAGCTGGCAAGTTTGGCAACACTGCACTCTGCCAGTATGAAGATGCTCCGAAGCTCTATAGTTGCAGCAAGCATTTTTGCATAATACTCGCTTTATTGCAGCGCGCTGAATGTCAGCCGCGAGGCCAAATCCTTTTCATATAGCACACCCGCCTGACATTTCTTAACTTGCGCCTCGTCTATTGAAGTCTGATTCGTTTTGCGAATACAAAATAATTCTTAAATATGATTTCTTAAAGTTTAAATTGGTATTACATATTTTGCTTTCAGTTCCCCCACATTGTGGCGCATTGTAAAGATTTATATAATATTTTGTTGAACGAGTTGGTGTTGAAGTTTTAGATGGATATTTTTCATATTTCAGTGTCTGTTCTTGGGTGTGGGTTTAATTATATCCCTATATTAATAATCTGTTATTATTACTGTTTTAAATATTATTTCCTGCTCAAAATCAATTACGCATTCAATGCCAATTTGAAATCCACCTTTAATATAATCTACCAGGTTATCTTTATAACATTAAGGATTTCCCAAAATGCCAAAATGTTAAATTTCCTGCAGCGTTTATTTTGGACCTTTTTTGTCCAAGTTAAAAGACCATCCTCGACCATAAAAGTAAAGTTACTAACTAAATCCCGGCTACCTGCGAGAAAGGGTCTGCGGGCCCTACGGTTAGTAGCACCCATTGATATGAATCACGTGCCGAAGGACCTAATGATTAATATTTATCTATCAATCAATCTACGTTAAGTCCAACTTTTTAAACTCTACTTATCATCATTTACTGTTGAACACATGGCTCTGCTGTTTAATCGTTTTCAATCAAACATCATCATAGCACAAGTCAAAGGTAGGAGTTGAATCACTATTAACATATGTAGTTATATGTATAAGTACCTAGATTTAGTCATGATGATCTATTGCTTGCAATTTGTTTTCGTTAATTTCTGTAAATTCGGCATGGTATAGATATGCGTCTTCTATTTTAATAAGTATTACTCACGGTTTTGTTAATAGTAAAATATCCGAATAAGTTTTCCTTATAAGCATTTTTACAAAGTTGTTGTATTGAATTCATCGTAATTAAATAAAAACAACAACAGTCCATAATTTAAAATGTATTGGTCTGATCTATAGACTAACCTTGAAAGTTCACAGTGTCAATTAAACTGAACATGCTTTATTTGTTTAATCAATATAAGTGCATACTGTAGTGTGATACAGAATAAACCAGCTTATTGCCACATTGGAGTGTGAAAGTGGTTGGTCATGACCTTATCGGTGCCAACACTGCCAACTGAAACCGTGTGTTCTGTGACAAACTGCACAGAGCGAGACAAAAGAATTGCACCAATTGTTCTGAGGTATTTAAACGGATCGGTAAAAGAACAAATTATCAGGAAACAATCGAGTGATGTATAGCAACTGAGTCATGAGTACCGAGACGACTGACTCACGAATGGCGCTAACAGACATTCTCAGAATAGCAAATAACCTTGACATTCAGATTAAAAGTAGGTAAGGGACACTTATGTCTTCTTAATTATAGGTAAACCCGATTAAATACTTTCGTGAGTTTCCTTTAAACTACGTGAGGTTTCTATCTAGTCATAACATGAAACTGGGGACATTCGTCAATTGAATTTCTATTTTAAACCTATTGGTTAAGTGAATTGTTGACTGGATTCCAAAACGCACTAGCTACTTTACACACTTGTTAACTTATTCTATCTACTTTTAGATACTAAAAATCTATAAACAATAATATTAATAAGTTTTGCCTTAAGCGTGATAATTACAATAATTAATGATAGTTAATAAATAAAATAGTAGGTAATAACTACAAGTTAGCTCGTTGACTTAATGTGTCTTGTCGTAACGGAACTTGAAAATAAAATACTATAAGGTTGGTTTCTCACGCTAAATTAATAGGTAGGAGCATACTGAAGACACCTGGTGAAACATAAAACGAGTCATCTTATGCAGTGTAATCATTTTACAATTATGTTTATTATTTCAAGATGGCTTCGAATTTTTAATTACCTAAATGTTATTGGTTTTGTTTTGCCAAGATCCTTCCTAAATTATGAGCCGAAGGTTCGTTATGTTCAACAATAATATTGATACCATCAAAATTTATAATGCCTTTCATTTGAATGAATTGTTAAATTTGTACCTAAATACACGGTCTTTATTGTTTTAATAGGGCATTTTAAGTAGCACTGTTTGTAATTTATATTTCTTGCTTCCGTTCTGATTTAAGAGTATGTAGCTGCCTAATAATATATAGAGGACATTCATTCAGGTCATCATCATTATCATCTAAGCCTACTCTCTACCAAGTTGGTATAGGCTTCCTTCAATTTGCTTCACTCAGATTTATTGTGAGTAACCTGGAACCAGTTTGTGCCCACCAGTCTTATCACATCGTCCTTCCAACGCATCTTCGGTCTCTTTTGACCCCATGTGCATCTACACATTCAGGTATCTAACAATATTTAAGTCTCACCTATACTAAACCTGAAATAAACCCGGAAATATAACCAATAAAGTAACAATGCTCAAACTTTTTGTCGTTTTGATTTTACTCTCACGACGCTAACGAGAGAAGTGTTAGGCAAATCGGTATCGTATCAGTACCAGTAGGATTGAATGCGTCAGTGCGGGCCGATTCTGTCGAATAAAGATAAATGGGTCTATGAGTGCGGGTTAGGGGCGCGGGAAGTGGGGGAGGAGGGAGCATGGGGCTAATTGGCTGTCAGCGATGAGTCCGGTTTCTGCGTACTCTGGCACAGAGTGGCATGGACGGCTCACCGTCACCGGCGGCGTTCTCGTGACACGATCAGAACAAACGTACAAAACAATGATTCGCAGCATGGACGAGAAAAAATACGACGGTCACGACACGAATATCGATCACGAACAAATGATGACGGAAGGTTAAGCCCTGATTTGTTTTGAATACAGCTACGTAGCTAATAGGGCCTCTATCTTATTATTTTTCTTTATCAGCTAAAATTCTTAATTTCTCTTTTGAATTTCAAATTGGAGGATCCTTTATAAAGGTGTAATTAGAAAATTTTCCAAAGATCAGAGATCAAAGAAATTGGGTCTTGCTCTTTCTTCAATACTGATTATGTACTTATAAATAAAAAGGCGTTAATCTTCCTCGATAAGTGTTTCAAATTTTTTGTGGGCTCTGTATCTTTTAAGACCTAAAAGTAAGTAGGTACTTATTCAATAGCTAGCTAAGCTGACATATTTTTTTATTCGAATTTTCGAATCCCTAGTCACGCAGATATTACAATCTATATTATTTCAAAGTGAACCGATAAAGGATAATAGTGATGTGTACAGAGAGCCTATCACGAACGTTCTCGTAACGAACAAAAATACACCTGCCTCATTCAAACATAAGAGAAGCACTGCGTGTGTGATGGTGACAAATACGATCGTGATTTGTGTTTCGTCGTAGCCTTCATATTTGTGCGACAGGTAATAGTTGCTTCAGAACTAACAGCGGGTGCGACTGACAAGCCTAGCGGCCTACAGCTCGGCCTGTGTAGCCATCTTTTGTTGTAATTTTTCCCTTAACCCATATGATAAGTATGCTAAGAATTTCATGTTTTACATCACGGGTCAATGATCAATTTTCGATGCGTCAACCGGGTCAAAAAGCCGGGAGTCGAGTCAGGTCAGCCAGGTATGCACATCCGTGGGTAAATAGATAAGTGCGAAAACGACATTTTGGGCGAAGTGGATACCTGTGCCTAGGGTTGCCAGGTCTTATTAATGTTAAGCCGTAAAATCCAACCAGTTTAGACGGATAACCGGATTTATCCGGACGCCTGGCAACCCTACTAGTACCTAGTGATAGGCTTTGCCACAATGTGACTGTCTTTTAATTTGAGCTATCCTTTATCTATAGTTAAGTAGTGTGTCATATTTATTGAGACGTATTCAGATACAGGATGTATCAGTGGACATTTATATCCCTTAAAAGTAGATAATCGTGCCACGTCTTCTGCCAACCATTCCGAACAACATTGATTTTTTTATGACTTTGGAAAATTCACATAGGTACTAAAAATTTCAAATATTCATACAAAGTCGGTCACGTGACTTGTACATTTTGTATGGGGTGTCGAAAACAAAAGGCAAACTTTCAAAAGTCGTAATAAAAATGTTATTAAGAATGGTGGTAGAAGACGTGGTTAAAGGGATGTAATGTTCACAGATACACCCTGTATTTTCGGTTCAAACAACTCTACGAGCTGCACAGCAGGCATTTGGATTCGAGATAAACAGATTAATGCTCAGCCTCTACCTGTCGCATTAATGTGTTTTGTATCACGTTAAACCCGTCGGAGTGAGTGCGACGGATGCGGCTAGCGGTACGGCCAGTGTACGTACAGCCACACATCAAAGTATACAAAACTGTCAATTTTCGTCAATCGATTTTAATTTTACTGTCATACACATTAGGTTGAATATCAATTGAGGAAATTTGACAATTTGTGGTAACCTGATGTGTGGCTGACTGTACCCAACTTCTGATTTTGGTTTCTTCTGATATTTATTTATTTATGCTAGTCACGTTATGTAGTTGGTACATACAAATTATATCAGTGCATTGATTACGTGAGTGCAATTAAGCGCACTTCATTGAATAACCATAAGGACAACACTTTATAATATTTGACATCTAACTACTCAAATAAAGTAAGTAAGTAAGAAGTAAATCCACATTGATTTCAGCCGTAATAATATCTAATAATTTTTTTGCAACAAAATAAACCTATCTAACGCGTGTCATCCTAGACCTCATCGTCACTTTCCATCAGGTGCGATTGTGGTCAAGCGTTGGCCTATAGTCTAATAAAAAAAAATCTAGGTATCTTTAATAGATTACTGAGCCTTTCTATTTTTAAATAAGTTTTATTATTCTTAGGGTTGATAATTTTGCTTCTACATAATTTTCCCTACGACCCATTCTCAGCTTACATTATTATTATATCACGATTAACCTTACCCCGAATTCAGGGGAAAATATCCTAAGATGGGGACACCCACATGCTCGCGACCGTCCCACGATCGCGGCCAGGTGTAGCTTCATTAGCATTATGCATTCATTAACGGGACACTCCACTCCCGGCACTAATCAAACCCGTATTACAAACTTGATCTCCTGCACCAAACTGTTTTTGTTTTGTAACCTCCACAAAAAGCGAACAAATATCTGTTAATGTAATTTGATTATTTACTAACCTATAATAAGTTTTTGTGTATTGTTTTTGTGGAATAACGTAACACTGGGTAATTCAAGGTTCGCTGATTTTATTTTCCAAGGTTTGTTGTATTGAAAGGACAAAAACTGACCAGCTGTTTTTGTAAATTTTATATAATTAAACGCCTCAATTCAACAGGATCTTAAAATAATATTCAATTATATAATGAACATAAACCCGATCTGGTAGCGGGCTACGAGAAAAGCGGAGTAAAAACAAATGTTTGTTTCGCGTTAATCCCTTAATCTGATTCATTCTGGGCTTATTACTGCGTGCATTTCGACAATTTGGAGGCAAAAAAAGTCCATTTTCGCATTCACGTCCGCAGAAAAACAACTCGACTCTCATAAATCTGGGGAGACATACAAAGCGGCCGTCCCGGGACAAAGTAATGAACTAATTACATTAGGGACATCGCGGGACGCGGCTAAAATGGATAAACCGCAACTATTAGTTGCTTCATGCTTTGAGTGAGAATCGTTCTCTGTTTCTATTAAGCTCATTATTATGGCGCCTTTGTAGTTACGCTTCTTTGTAGTGATTTTTTGTGCAAGCATATTAAGATCTGCATTAATCGACGTTAACTTCCTAAGCAGTCCTACATCATAAACAGCAGTAGAAGCTTTAAACAAGAGTCTTTGTTATAAACTCCTTTCAAACTAATCATAATTTAAATTTTTAATAAAATGTCAATAAGTTAATAATAGAGATACGACAAGAGTTAACTATATTATTGATAAAAAGCGATTTCAAACCCAACTCTGTAGCTTGTATTAGGCCAATGACCTCCTCCTCATAGATCCATTTCGTAGTGTTATCGAAACTGATTGGTAAATCCGTTCCACATGCATGATCTCCGACAACAGATTTCAGTGCACACCAAATTGGTTACATGAATCAATCACATGAACGTGAATGTTTTTACATACTAGGTATATTCTACTGTTGCATCCGCCAGTTTTGAATCACAAAATAAATATCAGGTAGGTTACATCACATAGATCGAGTTGTCCCGAAAGTATTCATAACTATCACAAACACCTACGTTATGTGTAACTTCACTAAACAGTCTTAAAATTACTTATATTGATAAAGAACATGTTTAGTTTTTAGCATCAAAAGACATTTTTACTACCTATACTACCTCTGTAGGTAGGAGTAACATTGTCTGTACATACCATTGTATGCACACAAACAGGCCAATTTCCAACTTCAGGTCTTAAAATTAAGGTAAGGTAAGGTAAATGACTGATTGAAGAAGTTTGACTGACTTGGATTAATCTCGTGCTGACGTGTATGCCTAATAACAACTCTACAAACGGAAAAGGATAGGTATATGAGATTTTTTTTTGCCATTCGAGTTTGGATGTCAATTTCATGGAACCACATTACTGGTACAAATTGTTACGGAGAGAGCTACACAAAAGCTTGCAAAAAAGGTTACAAAGTTGATGCAGATAAGTGGCTATAAACACACATATTTTTATAGCCACTAAAGCTATCACCTAGCGCCAATTGTCGCAAGTCCTGTAAGCCTTAGATGGCAGGTTTCCGCTATCTCAGACTTTTCTTAAATGGTAATGGCGCAGATACTTTCGTAACACAGTTGCTTCTAGGGTGTGCAATGTCATTATCATACAAATTCCTATCTTTGTGGTTATTATCGTTGGCTTAGAGATCTCGTGGTACCTCCGCCAGGATCATTTGTTAAGATTTCACTTGTGCTTAGTGTTGTTAATATTTAAACGTTTTACTACGGAAAGTATCTGTATACTTTCCGTAATGGTGATTTAGGAATTTACATTGATATTATCTTTGTCATCTAATTGGATAGGTGCTAAACGACATACTTTACTTAATATTTCCATACGGGTTCTGTTTATTTATTTTTATTAAGGAATCTAAAAAGTAAGTAAAAAGTGTATGTCTGTCATCTATTATTGCCTTTTGGCACCGGAAAGGATAGGTAACCAATTTTGATAGTTTATTTGTTTGAATGGTGACGTGGTGTAAAGTGTCATTCTTACCAGCGCAGTGACAGTGCAGTGCGCAATGGTTGAAAATCTTCGCTTCATTTCTAGTAATAGATGAGAGAATCACCAATATGCTAACTAAAGGATTATATCTAATGACCGCCTGAGAAGATACTACCCTCTAATGAACATGGACGTAATTCTAGATCAGGAACTATCTAATAATTTAATTATCGTGGTAATTATTGCCTTAATTGTGCGCTTGACATAGAGTTACACGGGCGCTAATTGAGTAGTGTTAACATTAAACTAATGATGGGTGTAATGGTAATACAATAAGTTAAGTACTGTGAGCTGGTTTACTATGGAGTAAATCTCTGTTAGGTACTTATCCGTAACCAGGCATACATTTTATGTTTTAATGATAATTTAAGCCCTGTTCAAGTTATTAATGCTATCAGTAAAGTCGTGAAAATAAATGATGGCGCTATTGATGCTTAGGCCATACGGTACCTATGGTAGCCATTGGTTAAAAATATGGCCTAACTCTATTTTAGTTCATCAAACATCCGTAGGCACGACTCTCTTGACGCATTTTATATGTAATGGTAGTTCAGGTTATTTGATATAGGTTTTTTAGATATCGCATTCGAAAACTATATTTGAGTCTTTGCAGAAACATTCTCTTATGACGTATAAACTGATCTCTGACGCACTTGTGGCGATCATTGAATGTCTTTACGTTAATCGGCTAATCTTTTGATTGGTAAGTTGCCAGCGTTATGTCAAGAATATTTCTTTTGTGTTGGGAAATTGTACCAAGGTCAAAAATTTCATATTTTGTATCAGATGATCTACACAAAACACAAACACACATTTTGGTTTTAAATGTTGTCTTCATATAACACGCTTACTGTGTGAACATTAGTGTCGAAAGCTAACTTGCTAATTGCATGAAATGGATGCGGTCCCTTGGATGTGGGTGGCACAGGACCGATCTGTGTGGAGAACTTTGGGGGAGGCCTATGTCCAGGACGTCTATTGGCTGCAATGACTGATGATGAAATGGAAAATTCCAGATTTGCTAGGCTTTATATGCACTAGGATTCACCTGAGTAAGTTTCGCTTTCTAACGCCATCGTGGTGTCATAACAATGCACTGTTGGTACCCATCGCCTCGCTGAGAGGTACTTCCACCGCAAGATGCGGAAGATGGTGATGTCCCGTTGTAAACTAAGGTTAATGTTCAGGAGCAACGCGTTGTCGTGCGTTCTCACCGCAGCCCGGCGTCGACCGCAGCCGGCATGCTTCCAGAGGTTTTTCGACCGCTCTTTTATGGTTCCCTCGCTAACGGTACAGTTGAACTTGCTCAATATAATCTCGATCACAGAACCCCAAACTTTCAAAGGTGCACACGTGTGTTTGATGTTTGGTAGTGAGCTTAAAACTGCGTGACCCACTCTGGCTTGCCTGACCTATATGAATAGGGAAGGGACGAATGATATAACACACTCTGAACCTTTCATTTTTGTGCAGAGATAGAGACATGTAAAATGAATAATCATTCTGAAGAATCCTTCCTTATTTTACTTAGAATACTTACATAGTTACCCAAATGTTAGGTTTATTTATAGTCTGAACGATTTGTCCGGATACCCACTCTGCAAGAAGTACATAATCCAATGGTAGCCTCTATAATGGACTTGCCAAAAACCTACATGTAATAAACTGAATAATAGAGTCTCCAAAAGTGAAACATTTAGTAGTAAGTATGGACTTAAAGAGAACGGCCTACCCACCTATTTAAGAAGTTATAAGCTGCGGTAGATTTGAGTGAAATCGACGAGGAAACTGTCCGCTCATTTTTGAATTTAAACCTACAAAAGTTGTTATTTAGGAGCGAACATTAAAATAAATCTAACGAAACAGGCCAACGAGCTCGTCTACGTTTTCACCTCGTCAATAAAGCTTAACTAAAAGTTAACAGCTTTTATGGTTTATTGAATATAGAACGTGTTTACAAGACTTGCTAGAACAGTTGGCTTTGGCGGCTATACTAAATTATAGTATCATCTAAGTTTCGCTGAATTGGTATCGTACATTTTGGTTTTCGACGAATGCTAACATAAAATAATAACCTAGATGGTATCATAAGTTAGACATGACACGACACGTAATAAAACCATGTAGAATGGATGCAAATTAGTTGGTAGAGGTTGTATTATTAAAATGTGGAAATTGTTATTTAAATTAGTCGAGTATGATTCTAGACTTAACGTACACGTAAGTCCAGTTGGTAGAGTTTAGGAACGAATTTTGAACTTTTTGAACGAAAAATAGTATCTATGTATGGATAAGATATACCTAATTGTCGTAAGTTTACTATGGTGATACGGTTTCAGCGTCGTCAGCCGTTATATTTCCATCTGAGTTTCCAATCATGACTTGAAGAGCTGCTTGTAGTTGGACTATTATTCTCCGAGATTCCCCACCCAAAAAGTTTTTTTATGGTTTAACTAGACTGCGTACGACTCGCATATGATATGGTGATTATCAATTAGCAACGTTATTTTTTTGCGTCGATCGCGAGATTTTTTTGGACTGTCCTTCAAACATCGTTTTTAGATGCGAATGGAATAATGGTCTTGAATATATTATGTTTAATGGCGAGTGGGATTGTTTTTTACAAAGGGTCAGACCGCTGTGAGGCTTTTTTATGTAATTAATTTTAGATTTGGAGTGTAGTCGTGACGCGAGCGCGTGAGCCTCGCAGGCTTCCGCGCAATTTGTTTCCGATCGAATATTACTTTCAAGGCAGCATTTAGTTTCGATAAGCCACTTTGTAACGTTCGAATAAGAGCTATAATCGATAAGGACGGAATAGTCGTTGTTTCAATGTTATACCCCTACACAAGCAGCCCACTGTCCTGAACTAGACCTGTCCCTACATTTATAGACAAATCAATCAGCAACGTTCTGCTGATTTGCATACGTGAAGGCAGTCTGAATACGAGTAATAGTTACCACATACAATATACAGTCTAATTATGGTGATGTTAATTGGATTTCCTTTTAAACAAGTTTTAGAAATGTTAATCATCCTTATTCGAAATTAAAAAGGTAAACTCATTCATAACGTCATTTTCAACGACCCATTTCACATGTACCTACTTACAATACCTAATACGAATATATTATTATGTATGTTATGCGCGTGGAGGGTTTTTGCGGTTACTTAATCAACATTAATTGTGATGACTAGTGAGTATGTCAAGTTGTGTGAATCACAAAAAAGTGTGTGGTTGCTGTTATCGAAAAAGTTAATACATATGTAGATACAAAAAGCGTGTAGACAGCTACCTACATAGGACATGGCGTAACTACATACATAATACATATCTCTATCTATACCTACTATTTATAAAGATATAACTTCTGTAAATGACCACAAGGCTTAAATGTAACCCGAAAAAAAGAAATACGGGTGCGATGTAATCGATACCCAGCGCAAAGATCTGTTGGCGAAGATTCGACTACTTACTACAAAAATAGCAAAACTTTGTCCCGAAACAAAGTGAGGTCGGGTCACTACCCATAATAAACACATCAGTAAATTACGAATAAAATGAATTGACGTATGTTATTTAAATATGGTGTTATATATAAGTAAATTTCGTATTTAATCACTCTCCGAAATTGATATTAATCGAATTATTAATTTCTTGTTATGAAAGGGCACTACCGATTACCAACTTATCAACACTATCTAGAATTGGAAAAGCTGGATAAACATTGAGGTCAAATTAGACATAGGGTTGCGACGAGAAAATCCGTCTGGGTCCCAAATTAAGATCCACCTAGGATATAGGCGGCTAAAACAAGACAAATCACTGGATCTCAGCAGATTGGTATGGATGTGCGAAGTAAGCCTCGAGTCCACTACCTACTTTTACCTGTTTCACCTTTTGGTATTACCTATAAGGTTATATTCTATGTAATAGGTCTACATAACGCTAATGTATATTGAAATAAATACTGCTATATACTCGTAGGATTGGTTCTTTTTATACAAGCCCTGTTGGTCTAGTGGTTTTACTAGCAGATCGTGACCTCAGGGTACGATTCCCGGGTCGAGCAAAAAGTAGATGTGTGTTTCGAATTTTTCGAACGTAGGTCGGGTTTGTGATCACCAATGCGCATTAGGCAAGCGATGGTGATTAAATCTAATTTATTTTATTTTATCCTAATAAAACCATGAAGGTTGTCAACCAAATGTAACGCACACGCATTAGGTATATGTATATATAGTATGGAACCTTTATTTGGATATCCTGCCGGATAAAAACCAGACAAATTGAGAACCCGACGCGTCGCGGATTAGCTTTTAATGAGGGTTTTATTTTAGCCGACAAAGCGACAGGAACCCGCTGATCACTGTGAAATGTATGAAATTGTTTAGGCAAAATATTAAACCGACATTATTTACATTGATTGTGGACTATTTTTATGGTAAAGTTGGCAAACGAGCAAGCGACCCGATGGTAAGTAACCTCAGCCCATAAACATCGGCGAGATCAGAGGAGTCACTGATGCGTTGCCGACATTTAAGGAAAACCTCGTCGCTTGGAACAGGTATTCTTTGAAACAGGCTTGTCATTTGAAATTACCTAAGTCATAAACCCAAAACCGTCAAGAAATACTGTTGTAGTCGAACCTTTCTTCCAAATAAGGGTATGTAATACAAAGAGCTACTTCAGATCGTTATATCTAGATAATACTACGGTTTAAGAGCCAATTTTACGGCTTATACGACCATTTTAGAGGAAATAAATCATCATTTACAACAATATACGTAAGACAATTTACCAGCCCTATTATGGCGTATACTGAAGGCGGAAAAATCATGAAATACAGCTGTGGGTATTAGAGCTAACACGTAAGGATTGCCGGCAATCCGCATTACGGCGCTGTCATAATATGGGTAGCTAATGGCTTAAGCTTCACCAAAATACCACCTCAGTCGTTTCAGAATATATTGTCAGTGATACTGCAACGAGAAATATTAATAATACGAGTATGTCAATAGTTTTATATTATAGACCCTTAACCACTAGAGTTCCACTAGGGGGGCTATTCCCGTGCACTCGACATTGAAGTAGAATTAAGTGATTTCATACATTCGTCCATACAATATTCTAATTCGACTTCAATGTTCTTCAGACCGCATTAGGCCTCCGTTTACCCTTGCTTCCTTAGGCGCACACACACACAGCGCAGGCACGCGGTTTTTTGAGGACTGCTGTTTTGTGGGAAATTCTACACGATAAAAAATGTGGTCCAAATTCTAACAGAATACAAAAAAAATTTAGAGGTTGCCCCCTAAGTATTTTTAATATGGTACCAAAGCTGTGGGGTCTAGCTAGGTTTTAATTGAGTAAAAACATTTGAAATCTTCATAAATGTGATGCTGTGTGGTTGACCGTAATTTGATATAGGACACCTACCAGTAAATCCAGATAAGTAAGTGTGCTTGATTAGATGATTTAAAGATTTTGCTGCTACGACAGTTTTGGATTCTTTACTATCCAGGTGATAAGACTACCTACCTGCTGGTTGAAATATACAATAGCTCTAACAATAAAATGTTTTGTTCTTTTTACAAAAATATTTTACGATGGTCCCCAAGAAGAGGTTCATGGCAATAAACATTTCGCAAGAATCAATGTAGGTACAAATAGCCACTCGTACAGTTACCTACTACAATCTGTTAAATTTCCTAAATATTAAACCGAACGTGATTGTTATAACGCTGAGTACTTATTGTATAAGTAGGTATACATCGATGTGTGACTTCTCGTATATAAATATGCTATCTTAAATATTTTGGTACTTTTATAGTACCTAAGGCATCATGTTTTATAATTGTTGGTTAGTACTATATTTATTGATCTATGTGTGTAAAGAAGTTAATTAGGTACCTACCTAACATGTGTTCAAAACTTTGAGCGTTCTTGATTTTACATTATTAAATATTTATAGATATATTGTGGCTTGTTTGATGACATAATAAAAACATTCAATTTTTGAATTAACATAAATAATAATTAACATACAATACGTAAGCAATAAGCAAGATCATTCGTATTCGGTATTGTTATGTAGTGTTCTATAAATATTAATTGTTAAATTTAGACAACCCCATAATATAATTATGGAAACCCCGCAAATATGCGGGTTATGACTGTTGTGGTTTAAGTTACAATTAAATAAATTGATTTAAGTGTACACCGACGGATAGAGCTATTAGATCTGAAATTATTCCACGGCATATCATTAGCGTGGAGTGGCTCAATTTGACCTATGATTACCTGAACGGTGGACATGGATGAATTATTGGGATAATAATTAATAATGCCACGGTAGGCGATAAATGTTCTTACTGTAGGCAGATACCTACAGCAAACAGAGCGCAACAAGATGCTGAGCTAACGGTTAATAAGCGTCTGAGATGTTTCGGTGAAGCAGTAGTACATGTTTGATTAATATTATATCTGAAGTATATTAGTTGCATCATAATACTTTTGTTTACCAATTGCGATACCTCTCATGTAGTAAGATAGTAGGTACTTAAGTACCTAAAACTTAGGAATTTACAATACAAAATTAGCTAAATTATACTTACTACTAAGTTGGTATATGCTTGCCTTACACTGCTACTCTAGTCACTACCTGTTATTTTGATAATAAATAAATTGTAGGTATATTCTATGTTCTTGTAATTGTATTAAAATAAAAAAAAGTTGATTTGGTTCGATATATGGTCATTGTTTTTTTAATGATAAATACTAGATACCTCACCAGTAAGATGAATAAAATACAAAAGTACCAACATTATTATAAAAGGAAAAACATGCATATATAAAAGTTTACAAAGGTCACATAATACAACTAAATTGATTTTTAATGCACTTTTAACATTTGTGTGTAGACTGTGTAGTGTTATACCTATTTGTGATCCTATCTTGTCTGATATCTGTAACACAAGTGTTTAAGCTACTTAGTACGAAGTCAGGTTAATGAATGAGATGTATGAATTTATTATTATTTAATAACAATTAAAAATAAGTTACTGGCTTTAAGGCGTGTACTGCGGCCGCGATTCGGCCGCGCGATCGTCCACCTCGGTAGGTATTAATTACAAAAACTTCACTCGGCCCAGACTGCGTGACCGGGAAGTTTTAACCTCTTATTATTCCACCATGCCGTACTTGTCGTAATTAAATGCTCCAACGTTTTAAAATACATTGAACGAGGAATTGAGCTATTAACATATCTAAACTACCAACGGGTTGTTGAAGCTAAATATTAGTAGAGCTACGTAGAATCAACTTGTATAAAAAAGTCCAGACACGTTTTCATTTGTTCCAGTTCATTAGGCACATAATTAATTACCTAGTCACAGTGAAATATAATAAGTCGCGAGTTCTTTTTATCCTCAATTTAAATATTATCCAATTGATTACATTTGCAAGAATGATTAAGATGGTAATTTATTTTTTGTTTCAAGTATTAAATAAAAACCTTATCTAGATGATATTTTTATAAAACAAAACTGGATTTTCTAATTACTGCTGTCTACGAACCTGTTTCGAGATAATATGAAATTAATATTCAGTTTGTATTCATCGATTAATAATAAACAAAAACCGCAAATTTTATATTCTATTTTTGCTAAATTAATATTGGATTGATCTGTGAATGTAAAACCATAGTGTTTCGGCGCTTTTGTTTTTTTCCGTTCGTCGGTTTTATCCACATCTACACTAATATTAAAAGAGGAAATATTTGTATTTGCTTGCGTATATTTGTAATGAATAAGCTTAAAAAAATCTTTCAACACTGGAAAAGTAAATTAACCCTGTGTAACATAGACTGTATTTATAGCTAGAAAACATAAAAATAATAAAAGTATATATCTACCCGTGCAAAGCCGGGACTGGCCGGTAGTTTACTTATATTTAGGTACAAAGTTTCATTTGTAAATGAGACAAGTACCTATATTATTTCCTCAGCAGCAATTCATTTGAATACCACAACAACGTACCTACTCGTATTTGCTTAGAGGAGGAGCAGGCCTATCCATGCAACCATCGTAAATCCTAGCCTATCATATATTAATTAAAATAAATCGACACTCAATTGACCCCATCGATTTCTGTGTATAGGACATAATTGAAATGTAATAGGCGAGGTGCGGGCGCAATGAGTCGCATTCCCGGTTCGACAAACGGCCAGCGACGGGGGTTCTCAATTATTCCACCGGCAATGTCCTGGAATGTCTAATTTGCTCACGTAATTTTGGTCGGAATCCGTCCCGGCCGACGGATGCTCGGAACTATTTTTATTGCTTGTTTCCTATTTGCTCTACTCCACCGGGAACAATATAAGTTGGGACTCGCCAACTCTAACCAAGTTGTCCTGGTACAAGTGTATTGTGAATTGCACGTCGTCTGTGCAGGCGGGATAAACGTGTTTTCTTTGACTACCTCCGGTCTCGTGAGAAAACACATAAAATGCCACCCTCCATCAATCATCACTTCTTCACTATTCTTACTATTTGTGCCCTATGGCAACTTAACAAACAACCGTGGTTAATTCGAATATAATTAATACCTTTGTGTCCTTTACACAGTATTTGTACAAATATAAATGGGTTCACTTACATGCCCAATTATGTGTTGGTTGACGTCGGAGTCTAGTAATGTCCGTTAGCATTTGTCGGCTGCTTCTGACCTGTGGACGAAAATAATTAAAAACATTTAAGTTGCCGGGTATTAACGAGTATGCTAAATCTAAAGATCACGAAATTCTAAACTGAATAGGTAGCTACATAATTTGCACAAGTCATGCTATAAAATAATTACCATTTTTCAAATAATAAAAATACACTAGAACAATAATTAACCTATAAAAAGGTAGTTTGATCATTTAAAAAAAGTAAGATCCCATTAGTATAGGTACAAGTATTCTTTCAAAGGCATTGGGTATCTATTTTTAGAATCTAGTTGAATGCAGGTGTGAAAAAGTTCCGATTTTTGCCACTTTTAGTAATGTAGATGCCATTTGAGTCCCAGGAGACATTTTTAACCATTTTATTGTTAGCTAGAACTAGAACACTAATGTTATTGCGCAAAAGCGAGTACAGTCAAGGCTTGCACAGAAAATATGTTTCTCTTAACAATAATGAGAGTTGTTTTCGCAAAAAAAACCTAACGTAACGTTGTATTCACTTACCTACCTTTAATTTCATTGAAATAAGTAGATACCAAATGCAATGTTATACAGGTGCTTATCACAATAACTATCGAAAGGCGTTATAAATATGAATATAGGGTTCAAAGTAAGGTACCGGGTTCTGTTAACGAAATAAAGGGAGATAAGTGATTTTGGAATGATGCCAGGACATCGCCCGTCGAGCCCCACTCCATTTGCTCTTTACATAACTTCGTATTCGACCGATCATTAATCTTCCTAGTTTCACGCCAGGCCGACTTTAATTTTAATAAACGGCTTTAGCTATACCACGGTATTAATTTACATGCCCTAATGAATGCCGGGCACTTGTTGTTCGCAGTCCTAGATTTATTTTCTTACTTTAATTGTTATAATAGCGCCCAGGAACGAGAAGGTCGCCGACAAGAATGGTCTAACTAAATAAAGCACGTTTCATGAAATTTTAATTAATTCAATGTTGGAGACGCGAGGACGAGGATTAAAACGAGCATACAACTTTTTAAAGTCCTAAATACGATTTCAGTCCTCATTATGGCCTCATTTTTTAATCACCAATTCTAATTACTTATAAATTTTAATTTGTTTCAGCCAGTAGAGGCCGAATTTAGATGAAGTCGCTGAATATAAGTAGTTACATAGACCAGTAAAAATGCCATGAATTTACATTTACAAATAACATAGAGGCACTCGTCATACGATTGGTCTGATTCAGATTTCGTAGTTAAAAAACCGGCCCTAAGAAAGAACCAGACATAAAAGAAGACAGTTGAGCGTTGAGAAAGATTTATCATAGCCATAAAATAAATACCTGGCTACGATGATATTAATATCAAGTTAGTAGCCTAACTTCGTAATTTGCACAACACTCGACCATTTTTTGCACGCGAGCTTCCACTTGAAAAACGATGCACCACTCGCCTAGAAATATTCCTACAAATTATAAACCTCAATTTTTTATCGTCAAGAAGCGGTCATTCTAATATTTTATAGCTCTACGAGGGTCTGGTCTATTCTTGTTCCTATGATGACCGTAAAACCGAATCATAAGTTACTAAAAGCTTGACGCTCGTAACTCGATTAGCGGTCGGACGTCGGTGATGCGTCGCACATAATGCCAGACTTTAGGGGCCCATCGTCCTCCGGGACTGACCCTAAAACGCCCAAATCCGCCCTTCATCAAACCGTGTTTTATGGCAACGGTCCAAACTCTGCCAGAGCCAGGCACAGGTGTGTAGTTTTCTTTTTGCTGAGTGCTGGATATTAGGCCCCATTTTTAGGGTTCCGTTTTCCGGACGCGACAGCGCAACTGTATCGATCCTAAAGTAGATACCTACCCAGAATTCTCACAAAAAGAAAGGTCGTGGATTCAATCCATACCCCGGACAAACATTCCTGTGATATCTGTGTCTGTTTACACTGCTGTGATGAACACTTGTGGTTGTTCTGTGTCTGGGTGTAATTTATGTATTATATTATTTGTGTTTCCTCAGTTGTCTGACAACTGTAACACAAATGCTCACGCTATTAAGTAGTAAAGACTCAGGTCAATATATGATATTTGTGTGAATTTATTACGTATTATATAAACAGTGATCGGAGTAGGTGGAGAACCCACTAACTTAAGGTTCCGTTTTTCGGACGCGAAAACGGAAAGGTACCTAAGGTCTACTTTAGGTCGAAACGTATCGACCTAAAGTAGATCTAAGGTACCTTTCCACTTATGAACGGTGATCGGAGTGAAGTTATTGTGGTTTATTGGTCGCAAACATAGATATTAATATGGACATGCCCCGGAATGCTGACTTCAATCTCGGGATTAAAAAAAAATCTAATATAATTTCTAAGACCGTGAATAGCTTTTGTAATACTTTAAATAACATGAAGTAATTTATTTAAAGCAACTTTTTGCAATCCATTCTTAAGTAATTAAGTAATACTGAAGTATATTTGTGATCCGGTTTGCGGATTGCGGGGATGTCCTTAGTATTACACCATATAACATAGGCTGAGATCTTATTGATAAAACATATTTATTGAAAACGTTTTTTCAGAATTATATCGAAGTAATTGTTAGCACATTATTTTGAACCCGTAAACTTACACAACCTCAACACGCTCCATGCTAGTTTTTTTTTAATTTATAGCTTTGCGTAATATTTACCAACGGTTCACTGCCTCCGATTCTGCAGTCTGGTTAAATGAAATTATATTCCACTAAGTTCCAAAGACGAGTTTATATTACAAGCAAACATTTGCCTCGCCTGTACAAACAATGTTATTAATTGTTTCATTACAAAAGTACATCTATCATACAAGATTAGGTATTAAACAATATAAATAACAACTTGGTAATGGCAAAGTTTGATTCGATACTGCAGTATTTTGCCTACATTCATGTTAATTTATACTGCTTTGCCGTGCTCCGACAACGATAATTTCCCGTAACAATTTCCTACAACTGTTTGTACCTGACGTGAAATGTGTGATTTACTCGTCTCAAGGGAAATATATCCGAACGCCCCGAGCCGATGTCTGCGTAATACCTTAATTCGGCTAATCTCGCTCTGGAGCTGCCTGCGGTTATCCGCGTAGGCGCCGAGATCCCTCCGATGCAACTGGCATTAGCTACGGTTAGGGTACCACCTGTAAAATCACACCAAGGACGAGATACCGTTAATTGGTTTCCTCACATCTATTTATTTTATAGGTTATATACTTAAGACAACGTTTACCATTTCACACTGTGTGGCAACCCTTACCAAAATACGGAACACAGCAATAGTAATACAACGCTCTATGAAAACTTGGCTCGGTACGAGTGGTACGAGTATCTACACTTACTTGTAACAAGTTTTTAGATAAACCGACTTGTTATCTGAAAGTTTTTGAAACACTTAGTCGAAAGATAGGAAAGTTATCCCACAAATAACGCAGATTGCTTCTCGTATTTTTATTTTTAGAATTAAGTTTCATAATTTCCGTATCAAAGTATCAAACTGGATATTAAGGTTATACGCGCAATTTATGTGTTGATTTGTGTAAAGAAGTGGCTACAATAGACATAGGCCATTGCAGGTTTAAATTACCAGGTTCTCTGAAAAAAAGATAAATTCGTAATTTGCATGGTACCTAATGTTCCGTTCTGTAATCGTATCCATCATCGGTTCCGTGATTGGTTCCGTCATTTGATATAAAGCCTTGTCTAACCACATTGGAAGTGTCACAATTAGAAGAAGAATTATGCTAAGTCACCATGCATCTGTGGAAGGATTACTCTAAAGTACGAGTCATTATTCTAGCAAGATATTCTTTGGTCATTTAAAAAAAATTATAGAAAAGGCACCTTAGAAAGCAATATATTTACAAACGCCCCGAAAATCTATATATTTAAATAAATCTTGATTGTACATTCAAAATAAATTTATTTAAGTGTTGCTACGTATATAAGTCATCTGACAATATAATGAACTGGACAATCAGAAAGCGTCCTCAGAAGGCCGCAATAATCATTTAAATAGTGATTAACTTTCTCCACTAGTGTACCTTTTAGGGTACAAAGTGAAACTGCTCCGTCGAGCTCCATTCTAGTGCTTAACAATGGAAACCACAAAGCCATAGCGGTTTATAAACAGTAGGTATGTATAAGGTGGGGACAATCGTTAATATTTTAGGTTTGCTGATGGAACCTCAGTGGGTAAAAATGAACGATCGAATTTGAACCTGCACTTCTGGATTTTTAAAACTAGTGCATATCTCTGCCATTATCTCGGCGGTGAGGGAAAACATCGTGACCAAACCAAACCACTGGCCAGACCAACTGAGCAGGCTTCGTTGTAATTACCAGACTTTGTTGTAAGTACCCCGAAATCCGAAGTGATAGCTTTGGACGCAACTGGAAAATTATGGGGTTCCAAAATATTTTCGAAATGTAGGAAATATTTGTCTTAATATTTCGGGTCCTAAATCCAACGTGGCACGGACAGAGCAAAATGTCTGTTGTTGAACAACCTCGCGTTTCTTTATAGCGGTACTAACATGTTTAGTGTCTGCCCATTCC
The DNA here is from genome assembly GCA_014851415.1 of Cnaphalocrocis medinalis. Taxonomy (NCBI): domain Eukaryota; kingdom Metazoa; phylum Arthropoda; class Insecta; order Lepidoptera; family Crambidae; genus Cnaphalocrocis; species Cnaphalocrocis medinalis. Next base: position 8,636,869 of record CM026275.1, on the reverse strand, counting down.
TCACTAGGACCGTTTCAACAGGACATTTTTATTTGTTGCTCCGTGAAAGCTTGATTTAAACATTTGAAAATTCTCTACGGATTCGGAGTAATGGATAAATAGCTTTTGTGAATTCCGCTTTAAGCGTTCGGTATTTACTAGGCCAGATGCTCAGTGTTCGTTCCCGATTTTATTTTGATGGCGGACGATAACTCTTTTGTATACGTTCGTCCGTGTTATGATGTTTACATTATCTGCTAACTTCAAATGAGTTTTTAAAATAAACTGCGAAATATAATGCTCAGTCTTTAGTAGTTAAATTAGCAAAGTATTTTTGCCAAATTATATCTAAGCTCACAAAATAAATCTAAGATCACGGCATAATATTAAAGTAAGACTGCCACCATCTTGGAAACGTTATGTAAATGCTAGAATAATTACGTTTTAAATATACTATCGGACATAATATTCGATTTTAGAAATTTAATAGCTGTAACAAGGAACTTGAGATAACCTTCTCCGAGCAAAGGTCCACGGTCCTATGCGAAATAAACTGCCGCAGATATAGGAAGTAAGTGGATACATCTATTATAGAACAATATTGGGAAAAAAGGTTGTCATGTGTTGTTTTTCAAACAAATATTGCGTGTAGGAAAACTCGTTTAGAGAGGTTATCTCTTGCAGAAAATTGCTTTGCATCTCCAAGGAAATATCACGGCAAGGAAAATCGCTTTTTCGTAAGTTACGGAGGCACTTGTGACAAATATTCTACAAGTTTCAAAACACGCTCGTTGCGGCTAACAGAGTTACGTGCGTGCTATTGTTCTTTCTCACCCAATCGATGTTTGCTTAATATTTTTTCTAAAAACGTAGAGATGTAGGTGACAAGATTTTTAATGCTAAGGTCTGTTCTTGAGTTTTGATAGGATTATTTGATAAATAGATGCAGAGAAGGATAATATTGCGATGAAGTGTGTTTTAAAATAACTTCGACTACACGAGCTTTAAAAAAAACTACTTTCAAATATGAACGAAAATTCATAAAATTTTAATTACAAATCATCAAATATTGAACGAGGTGAATAACGCAGAGTTAATAAGTATTCATCAATATTTATCTCTTTATTTTTATCGGCGAGAAGTTTATTTAAAGGTCAATAAAATGAACTCTGCAGTCCGCATCAATCATTGGTCCCGAATTCAATATAATTTATAGCTATAATGCAACTTACTTTTTTATATGATAGGTGGCAGACGAATCACTTGATGGTAAGCGATTACCGCCGCTCATAGACACCTGCATCACCAGTGGAGTCACAAGTGCGCTGTCAACATTTTACCCCCTTTGCCCAATGGAGACTCCGGTACCCTAACTCATTCGACAAAACATAGCGCTGGCGCTTCTTCACGCCGGTCTTGTGTGTGTGACCTGTATTTAAAAATACGCGAAACACTATTATCAGATAGTGACTTCTTAAGCCATCCGAATAGCGGCAACAATATTTTTGATAGAGTCGCATCGCCTCATCTTTACGATCCCAGAGTCAATAAAATAAGAGTTGCTCATAAAATAAGGAGAAGCAAATATTACATAAAGAGGGTTCCTAATAAAACCGGGTTGCGTGCGGACAGCGCGCGGCGCGTCCCGCCGCGTCCGTCACGCCATCGCGCCATCGCGCCATGCCAGACATGGATGGCGAATACATATTCATATCTGGGGAAAACTGCTTGATTATTCACGTTAGGAAGAAATATCATACGAGCGCAAAATGTAAGTTTCAAGACTTATATTTGTACGCAATAAATACATAATTGAGGATACATCTACAACTGAACGTTGTGGTTTACGAATACTATAAGGCATCATCATAGACATTAAAGTAGAAGGTTCTGGTTTTGCTGGATTTATAAATGTACATAGATAATGATGTTCCTTGTACTTGTCATGATAATTACCACTACTTATAATTATGATTCTCGTAATAATGGTTGATTGAAACTAGTTATTGTTGTTTTGACCTGGACTTTGAACATACTTGTACCTATAAGAGTCATGAGTAGATACGAAGGTCTCTATTCACTCGTCTATGCCTAGGTATATCATGAAAGTTAATTACGATAGATTTTTGGTCAATATAAAATATTATACTCAGACTACTATAAAGTTAATTAAACTTGAATGAGGACTGAAAGTTTTATAGATAACTCTTGAAATGTTAGGATTTGTACGATGACTATAGACAAAGACTGTTGATAACTTTTGTCATGCGTGATCCAGAGTTCATTTATCTTTCAGTTGGCTATCGTCGAATCATCTTTATTATTCTATTCAGCTTTTAGAAACCACATGTATATGCGAGTCACTTAACCAATCTTATCTTTTTCATGTTTATCTAGGAACTTAGGTATATGAGTTCGGCAGTTTTAGCTTCCAAAGAAAATGAAAATTGTGATTGATTCAAGTATCTAGTATATGTTTATATTTTCTTATCATGAACATTTTGTCGTTTTGTATCGGTCGCATGCCAAGCTGTCGCTTTGCAGCCCGGGGTCCGTTTTCCTGCCACGAGTCCTCTACTTTGCACGGTCTTGGTCATCTATAGTCAGTTTATTGGTATGCATGTCAGCCCTTCGACGTCAAGCTACCCTTTTTGGGTCATGGCCAGGTATTTGTTTCGCACGTAGCTGTCCTGTTTTTGCAGGACACGACCGTATCATTCCAGCGTCGATGATTCTTCTGCAGTTTTTTTGTTATGTCACGGACATGACACTGTGCACGCTATCTTTCTGCGTAACTCCCGACATCTATAGACTCATATTCATCTCCGTAACGTGCAACTCCTGCTAGTGTCGATTAACAGGTCGTACTTGCCGTACAAAAGGACCGGTCTAATGATGGACTTATAGAATCTGTCACTTTAATTTTACCGGGATTTTGGGGTCACAAACGATCCTGTCACTTCACGCGGCTGCGATGAGTGCCTGGACGTCGTAATTGCTGTCTCCGGACGAATAGAATACTGATCTCAGGTACTTAAGTACTAAAATTGATCGGCCAGGACTCAGGCGCTCGACCTTGTCGTCGCTATTACGGACAGACGTAAGATCAGGAGAGTGGCTGACCATGTACCTACCTAGTCGGTCTTTGATAGGTATATTGAGAATCGAATCACCTTTCTCCTTTTTCTTTCTTTCCTCCCTTTTTTACTCGTCTCAGCAATATTCCATTGCCCGAATCCACCAGCGCGATATCGGCAGAAAACATCCGGAAAACGTCAATGTATGCTCCTTGAATACTTTTGTACCTCAGTGCCTACATCATCAATTCCATAATCTATTTATATTTTGTATATAGCGTTTTTCATTAACTTTAATGAGCTTAGTGTGACATGCTTGGTAGGTTTTAACTTTTGCTATGGCGCCAAGTGATAAAAATATTTATTATGTCACTGCGTGGGATATTTACAGTGATGTTAATGGATGCTAAAACCCGTTTTCCGAGAACATTAGCCATAATAAAATCTATGAAACAGTAGAGCATCAACATTAATTTATATTGTTTTAACATAATGGATTTTCACACGACATTGACACGGCAAACAAAAAATAAATGACTTCCTGAAAGAGGTTCAGTTCCAAAATTAACCAACTTTTTCTTATTAGTAATAAGGTACTAAGTCTGTGTTTTTTTAATTTTAATTTTTATTTCTTTTATTCCTCATACTTCAAACACTGTGATTTTAATTGCAAACTCTTATAATCGTGATCATACTTCATCTGTAATGCATCGTTTCGTTGCTAGTTACGCAGTGCATTCATTACTGACCCCTTAATTGCGGCTAATCAATAGTCAGAGTGTCAGCGGGGGGCACACCAGCAATTATGGGGTAAAACGGGCCGATTAAGTAAGCAACGAGGGGTGTGCAGCACTGCGGAGAGTCCGGTGAGTCACCGCCACCGCGGCCAGACGGCGCCCGCGCCGTGCCACGCACCGTCTTACCCTCCCCACTTTAAAATTACACTCACTGACGAATGGACTAACAAAACTGCTCGTGACTGTACTTAAGTCCGCTGTCTAGCATCCACTAGCAGCCTTTTAAATTTTACTCCAGACGCATATTTTATTTAAAACTGTAGCTTCCGTTTCCGTGTGTCCACGTGAAATTTGCCTGGTTACACTGAAAAGTATCAGATTAAATATTTATAAACTTCACCGATAGGTACCGGTTTTCGTCTTTCTATTTCGAGGTATTAGACAGGTTCCCTAAATGCCTGACCTATACAAAAATATTTATTACTTTTTAATACTTCATCATCATCACGGTGATCTTTTCAGTGGTCTTTCTTGAAGATAGATGTTTTATTTTTCTTCTTGGTAATCTTGTTTAGACTCACTCAATCGTGCAGAGAAGTTTGTGGTAGTTGCACGATTTCTGACGTCCGCTGTGGTTCTAGGGACTCGTCATCTCCAATGACGCTAGTTTCATATACCTGCCCATATAAAATTAAGATTGATTAAGTACCTATTTGTAGGCTAGTGGACTTGCATCCACACTTCAGAGTATTTTCGCCCATGAAGTTGTCCTTAAAGTCTTTCCCTCGACTCCGTGGTTATGACTTGGTAAATAAATTTTGAAGTACACGTTATTTGACAGACCGAAATGGAACTCGTTGCTGCTGCGATTTTCGTATTAGATGTTAGGAGCTGTTCAAACTTCCAGCCAGGTCAGTTAAGTTCCCAAGTTCTCCAAAGGCTGGAACGAATAACTTCCCAGACAGAGGAACGCCCTACAGGGATTACGAATACTTATGCACACACACTGAGATATATTTTATTTCTTAAACAATACACTAAAGTGGATTGGATAACTTGGGTAGACAAACAATACTAGGTTTATCCGAATTGTAATAAAATAAGTAAACGGTTGTAGCTCACATTACAATAGATCAAGAGAAAGTCTATAGTACTCAGTACAGTAAAAGGTTTTCATCTCATTTATTGGTAAGGTTGTAAGTTTTAGTTTTTACTATTATTAGGTATTACCATCATTATCGTTATGATATTTGTCACCATTATTAAGTTAGCCAGCCAGTTAATGATACCTAATGCATTGTCTAATTTATAATAATAAATGGTTTTGCAATTTAAAATTCGTTATGATAAACAAAATGTACCAATCAAAAAGTTTATTAGGATTAAAAAACGGTAGGTTAATCTTCGAAGTTATTAACCTTAGCTTATAACTCCTAATAATTATCCGTGTGAACCTAAGTATTAATTCATAAACATTATTTCATTGTTCTATTAATTATGTTCACTTCTCGTCATATAAACGTAGTTATTTGTTTTATTTTTCAAAATGTATTTTACATCCAGTTTAGTGTCGACGTTGATAATGTTAAAAAAGGACTAGATACCTACAGAAAAAGAATATACGATTTTCCTCGTACTTCAGACACAGCACTTTTACGATTTTATGAATATTAATAAAAGCTTCTATCGTTGCTTTCATCTAGGTATCTCAGCCGAGAAAATAATATCAAAATATGTTTATTTTACAGTACTCACTTATTTCGACCCGGTTAGTGTCGGAGGTGGCAAAGTTGTAAACTCATTCGTATTTTTAAAGTCATTAGTGAGAGAACTTTTTGTTGAACTTAAATACCTTCCATTGATCAATACTGCTGATTAACTTTGGTGTAAAAAAGTGATAAATTTAAAAGATTTATTGACTGGCGTATCTCCAGGGCTATTGTGGTTAATGAGCTGAATTTAATGCACGACGGAGAGCTGAATACACGCATTGTGCGGATGTTAAAATATCATTCATAATAAAAAATGTAGGCAAAAACAGACTCTTAACTTTTATGCTCCTATTGACTTTACATACTTAATAAGGTTACATTTTATTCGCCGGAAGTCCGCTTAGCATATAAAGGGTTTCTGGAATCGAAATGTTCTATAAGAGTTTTATTTGATTGCCTGAATATGTAGTTAACAAATGTAACCTTAAAAGTAGGTAATTTTGATGTTTGGATTTATTTTAGCAATTCATCACTTAAAGGGTTCAGATAAAGCTGCCAATTCAGATAAAGTTGAAGATTTGGAAGTATATATGTACTTTTAAAAGCATAAGGCGTTGAAATCCAAAATTATTTGAGTAGGACTAAGATTATCATTCAGATTTTATGTTAGCGCTAAGCATAAGTGGGTTTCTAGTGTATGTTATTTATGTGGTGCGTCTGCACTAGACCAGATTAATTTTGTTTGAAATTCATGGCGTAGAGGGTAGACGTAGCCTGTGGTCGGGCACAGAGCCTCGTGTTCCGAACGACTTTGATATGTTAACTCTAGTCTGTAGTTATGCTAATAAGGCTAATATTATTCTGCTCTGCTGCTTGCGATTTTTTCCTCTGGCAGTGGACGCTGTGCGAATGTGCAAGAACAAGAATTAGTGACGGTTTAAAGCCATGTTTTATTTAAATTTTGTTTTAATTTACTTCTTTACTCGGTTGAAAACTTGCCTGTATAATATGTCTGGCACAGCCTTTGCGTGTTGTCTTTTCCCAATCAGTGAACTGTGAAGTTGTATTTCCGGGAACGGAGCTGAGGTCTTTAAAAACTAGAAAGAAAATAATGTAATTTTCTACTTGTTTACTATTATAAAAACTCTCTTGTTTTCTAATCCCAAGCTCATAGATTATTATGGAAGCTATTTTTATAGTTGCTAGTTAAGGATGATCGGCAAAATAGAATAATATTTTTTTATTCCAAATAATAAACCGATAAGCGTGTAACAATAGCGCTGAGTCAACAACGCGAATTTCCCATCAGGGTCATATTTGCGGAGTATTACGCGAACATAGAGGAAAATAACACATTTAGCGCATGTGGGAGATATTAAATTTTATATTCAACATAATGTGCAACAGAGTTTCATAACATATTACCGCATTTGAGTGTGGCCCATCAGGGTAATGTTAGTGCATATCGCGCTGCGGTTTGCCCGCGACTCGGCGGCAACACCAACCCTCGCTTTTACTCATAAGCATCCAGTAATACACTCGTACATAGCGAGGATATTACTAAAGATTAGATTATCTGCGAAGATCTGCTTTTGTAACATGTGCATAATATTATTATCAAAGTTTTGGGATTGTTATTATTAGACGTGTATTTATTTTATCACGTAACCAAAGTTAATCTTACCTGTATAAAATAATGTGCATTATTTTTTCACCATAAAATACGGTCTTATCTAAATTGGGAAAAACTTGATCATTTACAATTGTTGTTAATAACTTAGCATTTAATAATTAAATTACTGTAGGATTAATTCGCTGTCCGTCTACTCATCTACCAGCTATCACATAAAAAAAACATGAGGATTTTCATTATAAACACATGGCTTTTTTATATAATTATTGTCTACAGAGGACACCATCGAACCTTTTATCTTTTGAAAATAACATTTCAAAGAGATTCTATCATGATACTCGTAAATGCAAATTAGCAAGTGACACATTCACCGTTGACATTTTAGTAAAAAGATACCTCAGCCAGTTGAATAGTCTTGATCTGTTCTTTTTTTTACAAAAAATACTTTTTTCGTCAAAAAGGTACGTAAGTAGTTAACAAAGTACTTTTCGACTTTTTTCCATTAACAATGCTCACGTTCTTCTACATTACCTAGATATTCTCTGTAAGTACGAGTAGGTGCTGGCGCTACGTGCGCCAAGCGAAAATTTCCAAAATAAGATAACACTAACTAGACCGATAGAACTTTTTTCCAAAGCCAAGTCGAGCGAAAGAAGTTTTTCTTGGAAAATGTTACTTATTTCAAAATTTCAAAATCACTAGAAAATTTTAAGTTCAGTTCAGTTTTTGTTGTAGCATCGGCCTGTGGTCACGAAATTACCTTCTTTTGGCGCTGGTTACACTGTCAGTCACTTTATAATTAGGTATGTTGTTCAAGATGTGGCTTAGCAGCAATTATCGCTGTAACTGTTATTATTTGTTTATGAACATGAACCTACAATTATAGCTTCCAGGTTCTATTACAAAGTTGTCATAGTTCATAGGTATCAAATATATAATGATTTCTATTTGAAATTATCTTTGAATATCTATTAACATACATACCTTTTGCAAAAAAGGTTAACTCCCACTTATGTTTATTCAATTTAAAAAAATCTTTTGAGTTTGCGGAAGCTATTACAACATGTAATTTAAATATATCATGTCATAGAGAAAATCCCCAATGAAATGTTATCTGTAAACACACGATTTAAAAGTTGTCAGTTTAGATTGAAAATAAACAGTGCACGGTTAATGATCGTGAAATATTATTTATTTTGTCTCACACAAGAGGAGGAGACGGTGTGGCAGACGGTGTATGCGGGTCTTTTTATAGACCGGGCGGGCGCCGCAAATAAAACCGAATCAGACGCTGGATGGTGGCGTCGCGACGCACTGTGTTTAGAATGCTTCAGAATGCGCCGGCCGATAGGCGTTTATTTTTGTTTTCATTTGGATGTCATGCTCAAATAGAACTAACTATCAACGGTTAGGGCAGAACTATTTATGTTCGACATTTTCTTTACTTTTTGTTGCGCGTCGAATTTCTTTTATTTGCGTCGATTTAAGTGCTGCTGTTATTTTTTTTATGTAAAGTTTCTACCTACCTTGTACTAGATTATCTTAGATCGTAGTGTGTAAGTGATATTTTGAAAGCGGTCCTATTCTGTTTTTAGCTTTGGTGAGTCTATCCTTAGTTCATTATCAAATGTACCTACTCTAAATATTATACATAGAAGTATTTTTTGTATCGATATTCGTACATCCTCTACGTCCAATGCACTGTGCGGTAAGTATTATTATTCATTTTGAGCGGAAGATTCTGTTGCTTCTATAACACAAACTACAAACTACAATCATAGTTAGTAGTCTACGTCCTCAGAGCCTAACTCGAGTGGTGTGCAGTAAGTTTTGTCACCAGTGACTTCGATTCACGATGATTTACAACACATGCCATTTGCGACTGGAAACAACAAGTTCTTAGACTGAATATTCCGAACCTTAAGGGATGTAAGTAGTCAGTTGTTCAGGCTATTCCTTGGCAACACAGGCAGTGTGCTGGCGGCGCCGTTTAAGGAAACTTTCACTGTATCCATTACCCTGCTAGTTACCAATGTACTATCTAAGTGAAAGCCGTCCTCGGGGCTAGTAACAACAAGGCACAGAAGATCGATTACTGCCTATTTCATTAACCCTGTAAGCACATGTTGTTCTATTAATGTTTATTTTAGCGTCGTGTAATTCCAAAGTTTTCCCTTGATTAAATGAATGGTTTTGAGTAGACTTCGAAGAATCACATAGGTACCTAATACTTATGTCTTTGATGCTCATAAGTAGGTAGGTATACTTTATATGCGACGAATTTTTAGAAGTAATAAAAATGTAAATCCATTTATCAATTTGCAGTATAGTAGTAGGTAAAGTACAGTTTATCGAGATTAATTCAATACAAATAAATGTAGTAGGTGTATTAATTAGGTCTCTTAGTTACTAGTAAAATAAACGTATAAGTATAAATACCACACATCGTTGAGGGAAACCAATACACGCCAGTTGCACCAAATGAGTCGCAGTTAAATTCACTACCCTTCTTATTTCGTAGAAGTTGGAAAAAACAGAACCGCATCGACTTGCGTCAGTTTTTCACTAATGGATGGCGGTTTCGTGGAAAACAAGCCAGCGAGCGATATTTCCGATTTTTCACTCTGGGCTGTGGTTAAAGTAGCGAACTTTTTGACTAGCTCGATAGCGCGTTTGGTAGTAGTGACCCTCCCTCGTACGACAAAAGTCGTGGGTTATATACACTCTGAGCAAATGTTTGGGTGTAAAATATGTATTTAAATATATTTGTTTTTCCTCTATTGCTTAGTGTTCGTAACAGTGGCTATGAGATGTCGTACGAGTATACATGTATTATTTACTAGTGGCCCGTCCTCACTTTGTTTCGGAACCCGGTCCTTTCTGTAGTAATTCCAAACTGTACCCAATAGATGGCACTGGGTGTCGATTACACCGTGCTAGTGTTTTGTGTTTTTCACAGATTTAACCTCTTTATAGATAGTATAGAGTATAGATATAGAAGATATAAAGATTAACATGATAATCAAGCTAGATTTTAATGTAAATAAAAATGTGAGAATCACTTCTCTTCTGATTATATACCCAATAATATATCTCATTCGATTCGTAACATAACGTCGTAAGACCCAGAAGCCTTTTAAAAGGCATAAAACAATTGATCTTTCATTGTGTCTGCTGTCTGGGCCTTACGACGTTTAAACATTAAAAAATCTGATGCTGCCTCTTCTGTTGTTTTGTCGACTAAACACATTTGGCAAGTAGTCTCTGATAAGCAGGCAACTGTACAAAATCAAATTAACATAACCGGTGGAGAACGAGGTGACACGTCCATAAATTGCTGTCGTTAAAATAATCTAGTTACTTACAAAGTAGTCCTTTCTTATTACCTAAGTGAGACCTAATGGATAACTTAAAACTTGTTCGGTTACTAACGTCAGTAATGATTTGTCTTGTATTAGTGGTACTAGTAAATACTTTAAATATCTAAAAAAATGGCTATTTTGAAAGCCTATGAGCTAGCAACTGTAAGCCTATGTACAGGCACTCTGTATATGAATGCTCCAAAAGAAACATTGCGAAATGTAATTTGTCTGAAGAATGTTCCAAAAGTACCTATGTAAAATAAAAAAAATATTTCGTTGAGTAGGTAGGTTTGGACATTCGTTTTCGATCAGCTACTTTTGACGAAGGCTATATAGGTCTCAAATTTTAACTAGTCAGACAGCCATACTCGATCGTCTGGTTTTAGTTATGACAGGATTTCAGAAAGACAGTAAGAAGAAACATTGCACTGGAGAAACTGCCTTAAAATTGCCTTCGAAATACTTTCATCTATCTAAAGACCTCATGAAATGTGTAACACATTTCACATTTTTTTAGATTAATGACTAGACTTTGGCTCTCGTAGTCAAGTACTGGAAGCGAGAGAAACTGAAGGAGGCGCATCTAATGAGAGGCTTTAACGAAAAGCTGCTTAGCAAAATGTACCTAATATTGCCACTAGCAATAAAAAACCCTTTTCTAATATAATGGTTCTCAATTTCTACAGCAGATTGTAGGCCGTATCAATATAATTAAATTTTAACGGATACCATATAACTGTTTAGTACTGCGCCGTTTCTGGACAATATTCCAATGTTAATAGATGCCGAGCTTTCAAAAGACTAGACATTATTATTAACAATGTATACAGAACACAAAAGCGGTCTAGGTACGGCACAAATTGTATTTACATGCATGATACACATTGATAATGACAGCTATTCATAAAGGGTTTTAGTTGAAAAATATGGTCGTTTTCTTTTATTACGTTCTTTCATGTATACGGTATACCTACTACTATAGAAAGAATGTCACAGAGGTCGACACTGCAAATTGAAAATTAAAAAAGCTTAGAGAATTCTAATTTCGGAGTTTGACTTTTCTCAGCTAAATCCGGATCCGACTTAAATTATGGGGTTAAAATAAACATAAACAACGTCGGTGTTATAAAAATGCTGTCAACTGTTTTGTGAGTTTCGTGGAGAAAGTGTGGGCTTAATAAGGTCGGGGTCGCTGCCTAATGTCCCACAACCATTACTTAGCTCCCCTAATGGATATTTACTCTCGGAGCAAACATAAAAAGTCACATCTCGGACAAGTCGATAGCTGTGACATTTACTGTGAGCCCTACAAAGTACATGCTCGTGTGATAAAAGATGAACACTTACGAAAACCCATAAATTCTTGTAATGTGTGTTTTTAATACTGGGTTTAACGTTAACAAAATGTGGTAGACATATTTTGTACTAAGTATTCTGTAAGGGACATTAAATATGACGTAATCTTTTTATCTTACGGTGTTTACGCAATGTGTTAGATAGTCCTTACTAATATTATAAATGGGAAAGTGTGTCTGTCTGTATGTTTGTCTTTCTTACACGGCGAAATTTAGCGTTGAATTGATATGATTTTTAAGTGGAGGTAGTTGAAGGGATGGAGAGTAACATAGGCTACTTTTTGCCCTTCCGTGTTACCCCAAATTTAACGCGAGCGAAGCCGCAGGCAAAAGCTTGTAATTGTACCCAAGCTAACAGAGGCAAGACCACGAAAAAATAAATTGCCGATCCATGCAGAAGCCTACTCGGCCAAGATGTATGGAACAGCGATTTCCCGTCTTTCTCTAAACCAAGTCAAAACATACCTAATTTATTCAGTAGGTACTTGGTAAAAATATTTACAATCAGGTTACATACAAGTCATATCTATACTATTTATAAAGAGATAACTTCTATAGACAACGACAACGCTTATAGGTAAACTGAAAACACGAAACGCTTGCGCGATGTAATTTAGCACTTCGCCATCTATTAGTTCATTTCTGAATTACGGTCCCGAAGCGAAGTGAGGGCGGGCCACTATACCTAATAAAATAAAATAAAAAGATAGCAACACAAAAATGAATAAATGACACAATATGGGGTGTTTTTTGACTTTTTATAAAAATAACAAAACGCTTTTTACCTGTAGATCTAAACAATCCAAGTTAGTGTCTGTATTGACTTATACAATAGTCACAGTCTCCGCCTATGACTGATCGATCGCATAGTTTATTCATGGGTACTTTTTCCACTTGCCTATATTTACTCGTATTTTATACATTCGACTGGTATAATCTGTAAGCACTTTGATACCTTGCATATTTTTTTCTGTTCGGCAACATACTAAAATCAGCTCTTTTACCCATTTGGTTTGGTTTGGAAAATGGTCTGAGTGCCGATTAAGATGCAAGAGTCGCGGGTTCGATTCTCACTCTAACATAAATGTTTATCGATAAACAAATGTTGGTGTTGGAAGTGTTTATTGTTGTTCTTGATTTTCAGAGTACGAGGATAAACCGTAGTTTGGGACCAGTGCAATGATTTTTATTATTCGTAGTGTGTTCGTAAGTTTAGAATTAGACTGATACAGATGTTTTTAATATTAAAGGTGTAAATATGATGTAGGGTTTATCCTCGTAATTTACATAAATTTGTTAGTATAAATATCTGCGGTGTTAGTCCAACAAAAGAACCAGGGACCGAGTGTGGGAGGCGTTTCATGAGGTAGCTATTCGTATGCTCGTCTCAACTCATCATTTCAATGTGCAATGATGTTCCATAATAAAATGTAAGGTATTATGCCTATTTGATTTATGAATGAAATCACTATCAGTCCCAGCGCCCATCGTGGGTGGGAGTTTCCTCATAGATTTATAACTAGTTAGGAAAATATTGATTAAAAACCAATTAAGTGTAATTTATGGTTTGACAGATGTTGGAGGTAGATTGTTAATGATTACACTATTCATTCAACTCCTCAAGAACGGGGTCAAGAATACGATTTTTGTGACAAAATAAACAATGTATTTCCTAACGAATGCGGGTCAAAACTAGATTGAATAACCTTTTTTGGGCAAGAGTATTTTGCCCCATCATTCGGGTCTGGCGTCAAACGTTAGCCTGTTTGCAATAAAATGTGAGATAAACTTCTACCTATATTTACTCAGGGGACTCATGAAATGCTTCATTTATTTACCTACTTCAATGTTTATGTAATGTTAGGAGATGTAGGCATTAATAAATTTCATCCTTTCATCCACTGAAAGTCGATTTCGTTTGAAAAGCAAAAAGATGTATCTACGAATTGACGCAAGAAACTAAAACTGTCCACAGAAACATCCTTCCTTAAAAAGAAAATTATTATTGCTTTCTATTCGTATATTTGTGCTCCGAATCTAGACATCGTAGACATCGTATCATCCTAAATATTTCATGATCGACCTAGTTTCTTTAATTGTTATCAATTGTGTCTATACGAGTGTCTGCCGACGGCAATTTGTTGCGAGCCAGGACTTCGCGTTTGATAGAATGTAACTGGGTCTCTGATTCCCAGTCCAGTAGGTAACCGATCGTGTTGCGTGTAATTACCGAGGAGTTGCAGCGGCGAGGGAGGTTTATACAGGACTACGGTTTTTTTTAAAGTGGCTCAGAATATTGGCTCACCTCAGCCTGATGATAAGCAAAAGAAGACCCCACGTTGCAGTTACAACGGACGTGACAGAGCACTGCATCACATCCGTTGGCACTGCCATACTGACCCGCGAAATGCTTCTTCACGCTTCGTTTGAAGGATTCCATATTGTAGGACAGAGGACAGAGGAAACACATGGGATGGCGAGTTACATTTTTTTATGGTGCGGCAGAGATATGAGCTGCTAAACTTTAAAGGTAAAACGAGATAGGTAAGTGTCCCTGTAAAAAAGCCTATAACCATGGCTCTTTTTGCAACAAATGTTTCTTATTTGAAGCTCCTATTACTAACCGCCTTACTATTTAAGGCTTAAGTCTGGCTCGACTCACTTGATAGTTAAAAAACCTATCCGTTACCACGTCGTCGTCGGAATTAATTCTTGCGGCGGTAACTGGGTCTTGGGTTCCCAGTCCAGTAGGTAACAGATCGTGTTGCGGTTAATTACCGGCGAGATGCAACGGCGAGGAGGATTTATACCAGACTACGGGGTCTAGATATTAGCCGTGTTGGTGCGATGCGTAGCCTCGAACACATATTGAGGAGGTCGTGACCGAAGTGAGATAGGCGGGACTATAATATAATTCAATTGGATACCGGGCTGGACACTTGACCGAAAATAAGGGATTCATTCTTTTTTTTTCTTTCAATTAACCAAATAGTTGGTGTCACAAGATTTTAACTACTAAAAGAGTAAGATTTGCGAGAACCATCGGTTACGGTCACTATTTTACTTTTTTTATGTTATAGGTATACTTACGAGTAGGTGGCAGACGTAATAAATAGGCCCCCAAAAACGGATATTTGTAAACTTAACACGTTAATAATGTGTGAGGAGAACGAGCAACCCCTAATAAGGAAACTCTTTGGAGTAAAACTAATGGTTTAATTTTTATAACTAGTTCAAAAACTCGTTGGCAACATAATCCTCTCGTGTAAACTGTGTCTAACGGTGACAGAGGCCGTCGCTTCCACCCCCGAGACGCCCCTATCTCGCCAGCTAATTACACACTGAAAAACTACCAGCTATTAACTAAATTGCCATGGACTGTAATACGACTAACTGTTTGCTTCTTATCTCGATTCCTTATTGACGTTTATGGTTGAAAGTAGATTGAGCGCGTAGGCTACTAGTTTCTCATCGTGTCGGGAGTAAATTGTGTGTATTTGAAAAAAGAAGATGAATGGAAATGTTTTACCTAATATTTTAAATTAAAAACAGTCAATTATATGCATGAATGATTTTGTTTACTAATCGAAAATGTATTTCGTGGCAAAGAGATTTTTAACAACACAAATTGCTTTTTAAAATCAAATCATTTTCATTGTATTCAACAAATTCGTTTCAGAGAACAATAGTCGTTATAACTGCAATTTATAACATATCGATGAATTGCTATTTAGTAGTCCTTAAAAACACAGTTTCATTGACAGCAACATTTCAAATATTCATATAAATCTCTTTATCTAAAACAATGAAGATAAACTCGGATGTGCACGTTAACAAAAAATAATTGAAGCAAAAATGTATAACAACCACATTTGGCTAGCCGCCCCAGTCGCAAATTACACTAATGTCCATAATCGTGCCAAAAAATTACATTTATCTCCGAAAGTGCGAGTATTTGTACTGTTGAGATTGTAAAGTTGTGGAGAATTTTCATTGTGACGCGATTGTAAGCACAATATTCTTGCTTTTGTTTCATAGCACAAAAAAACCCTTAAACTAGTGTAGTTAGTAACGTCACGGGGCCGTTCAGTCATCATATGTATGTATAGAATTGGTTTTCCACTTGTAGGCGAATGAAAGAAGGAGACCAAGGTAGCTATTATTTCAAGTAGTCGGACAGCGCCAACCTATCTTGCCACATATAATCACGAGTCTATCAAAATAGTTACGAGTACATACATCTCTTTAACCACTACTTCTACAGACATCATGTTCTGTCTTATCTAAATTGAAAAGTAATTTATCTTATACGAGTAGTTTATACGAGGCACATAAAAGATCTGTGTCGAAAGTTATCAGATCGAGTCCTGACTAATCTCAGATACCAGGCGGATTTCTTTTGTAGTTGGGTCTTGTACGACGAGGAAGATTTTTGCTACCGGATTTACTAAATGTGTACTGTAGTTTTATTACTGATGGCCGCAAATTAGGTCAGTTACTTATAAAGTGTTATGATAATTCTTAGATGGATCTACTAGTGATTAAAATAATACATCACTAACTATAGTGATATACTTAGTTATGAATTTAATTATACTATATAAATAGTAGAAAAAAAAACACTACTTTCTTAATTAGACTTAAAAGTGACAGAAAAAAATCTCAATTTAATTTTCAGTCAAAATATGCAAAAAAAATCATCCGTTGTTGATACGAATACATACATTACATTATTCTACTTACATTATACTCAATTTAAAGAATTCGAGTGACCCAATGCTTTACTACTGCTTGTAGCACATGCCGTAAAAGCTTAGAATAACACCCATCATTAAAGTGGGTGCACCTACTTTAAATAGATCATAACACTTGCCTACCGATAAACATTAATTAATGCGACATGCCATATACATATATGTGCAAACGCTAAGTAAACTATCGCATGTTGTTATTAAAATATTCACTTGCAGCATCTGCCTTCCTTGGGCGGCATTAAGTTCGCCGGGTGCATCGCTGCAGTTGTGTAGAAAGGTCATCACGGCGCAGGTGACCGGCAGCTGCGAGGCACGCGCGTCTAATTAGAAACATAGCATAGTTACTGTCCCGCTGATGCATACGATAGCTTACGCTTACGTAGATATTCCAGCATGGCTTACAGTAATGTTAATGACTGTTACCCATGCCATGATGCCGTTCCTTTTGTATTTATAGAGCTGCCAGTATGCTGTTCTGGGTTTTTTACTATGTTTATAAGAAGTCACAGGACGAGTAGAGTCCGCACCTGATCGGATGACATGCCCATGAAATTCCAAATTGACATACTCCGTAAGTACAATAGTATGTAGGTACGTACAGACACATATTAAAGTATACAAAACTGTAAAATTTCTTCAATCGACTAAGTAAGATGAGCTTACTGTCAAACAGATTAGGTTGAATATCAATTGAGGAAATTTGACACGTTGTGGTAACCTAATGTGTGGATGTCTGTACCTAGACAGTGACAATAGTGTTTTCTTTGTAGATAGATCTGAGTGCGTTGACGCATGAGGCTATTTCGCCAATAGATAGGTATTATGTGGCAGCTAAAATTCTGAAACTTGAGCTCTGCACTGAGCTTTAGGTTTACTTAGTTACTTAATCCGCCGAAAGCTCCATATACATGTCAACATCCATACCTAATGCAAAGCTTTTCTCAGCACTCCGGAGTGGCACATATTTCAAATTTGATCCTCTCTCTGTCCAGGATCAAGCATCAATCATCGCGTGGAGGTTAGCTCTGAGTGCTTCGAATCACGCCATTTACATTACAATACTACATGAATATAACATGAATATGAACATGGATGCTTATCCATTAGTGATCCACACTTCATCACGGTTAATTCAGAATTTATTTACGTATCGTCAGATATAGTATGTATCGTTATCTTGACGTATAGCTTAGTCGAAACTGACTCCTATTTGACCACGGTGACATATTATGTAGATTGTCAGTGCTACCCGAACGGTGAGCCATTTTGAACTACGCCTATGTGAACCACGAAATAATACACGCATGTGAAATGCAAATCACACGCTAACATAATAAGTGTAAGATATTGTAACACCTAACTAGACACTGAACAAATAAAAGTATTCATCACAGAAATGTTTTTCCAGGGTCAGAAATCAGTCTAGTAAAACCAAACTTTGGAACTTGATGAGTTCATAAACAGATGACATATACTCGCAAGGGCGGATACCACGGGAATTATCTATTACATTATAGTAAAAAAAATAATCAAGAGAATTGAAGTATGACCACTTTTCCGGCAACGAGTAGCGATTTATTATCTTTTTCTTCTATAACTTTAGGGTTACCAAAAGTAGCTTCTGTCAGCTTTATCGTGGAACTTTATCCGCTGCTCCCGGAATTCGGTTTGTCATAGAAAGAATTTATCGTTGGCCCCTCGGGATAGTTTCCGGTCTTTTATCTAGTTATCTCTATGCTAAATTAGATTAAATAGGTTTGGCCATTCCTCTGTTAAGAGATATTTAACAACGGAGATGTTCTAAATGATATAGGTGGAATGTATGACTAACGTTAAAATCTCTTTACATGATTGAACTTTTCTAAAAACCTGACTTTAAGAAAATATTAATTACCCTCTGCATAGCAACTTTGTTGAATCTGTTTTCCATGGCATAAGTAGAAGTTATGTACAATGTTCGCTATTTTGTTTTGTAGGTACCTAAAGTACCTATAGTATAGATTCTTATAAGTATGGATAAAATATGTTTAGACGGAATCAAATGATTGTTGCTATAAGTAGGTACGAGTATAAAACGATAATAATTCCATCGAAATTAATTGAACTTTTATTTGCCAATATGAAGCACAAATGCCGCGTCATACAACAATGCAGGCGATTTCAAGGCAGAAAGGCGAGCGCATCATGATAAATTAAATTTAATTAAAATGACGCTAAATGCCAACGTGTTTCGATTAACCTTCCACCGAACGGTACAAATTGCTCCACTATAGTGATGCGATTCGAGTCCACCTCAGAAAAAAATACATCGAAATATTTCCTACAATTTTTTATTTTTAAATAAGAAATAAGGAAATACAACCGAACCCAAAAATAAAGTATGTATGTAGAGGTAAATAAATACGAGTAAATTAAAAGATGTTGAGACAAAGTTGGATGAGTGGGATTCTGTGGTAGTGTCTCTAAAATGCTAGTATTAATCCCTGGTTCACGATGAAAATACGCTTGTCAGGTTTTAGATTCCTCGTGGCTTCATGAGTTACGGAAGAAAGATAGAACGTATTTAAAAAAATGTGTCATTAATTACTCAATAACCTGCCTTTTACTTGCTTACGCTGGCAATAGGTACTTAGTTTTCCTAAGGTCAGCAGCCCAACGAATCAAGATTCCTAACTATGGTAGTACTTGGTTGGATATCTAACATTTCGACTTTTACTTGGTCCCCGCTCAAGAGTGGAAAGTGGAATGAGTTAAGTGTATGATTTCTTTTACAGTGATCGGATGTCATCATTGCTAGCAACTGGGCTGACTGAACGACTGAACGAACTGATATTCGAGTAAAATTTCAGTTTTTTTTTATGTTTTAGGTAGCAAACGAGCAGGCGGATCACCTGATGGTAAGCAATTGCCGCCGCCCATGGACACTTGCAACACCAGTGGAGTTACACGTGCGCTGCCAACCTTAAATCCCCTTTCCCTCCTCAGGTGGGCCTCCGGTACCCCCACTCACTAGGCGAAACACAGCACAGGGGCTGCTTCACGCCGGTTTTCTGTGAGGCAGTGGTATCACTCCGGTCGAGCCGGCCCATTCATGCCGAAGCGTGGCTCTTCCACAATTAAGAATGACTCAAATCATTCGATTGGAAAAAATAATAGTGAGTGGCCCATCACTACTCCAGGAGTTATTTAAGGGAATTGTACACGTGTCTAGCTAGTTCCATTCCTAGAAAATAAAATATTCTTGTTATAACATTTGTCGAGTACTGAGTTACGTAAACATTTTAGCTGCAAGTAATTGTTTCTTAGTATCCTCGAGAGGAAATACACTTGACGCAGAAATACCTAGGTACGTTAGGAGGAAAATTTGATTCGATATAGGTATCAATCGACATACACTCTTAGCTTCTAAGAGTTTATACATATGAATATTTATATTTTTCTTTCACATACTATACTTACTTACTACGCTGGCTCAGCGTAACCTTTTACATACTATATAGAAACTTATTTACTTACATTTTAGAGTTACTATAAAGAGAAAAGTGTTGTATGGAATGTTTATTAAAACTACTAGCAGATTAAAAAAAAACACTAATTGGGAGCTGTGTCATGCTTGAGTAACACTTTACGTTACATAACTACGAGAAAACTTCATTTAGGCCTCCTAATACGGCGCGAGTGGAAAGCTACTACGAGTAATTCAGTGACCCGGCGAACTTCGTTCCGCCCTAAAATTACTTAAGTTTTTTTTCCATGTTGTTATTCTGCAAAACGAACTAACAATCAATCAAAATATGTCCAGCTATACTTGAGTTTAAATTAGTGGTGTAAGTAACACGACGTTTTTGGATATATATTGGAAGGGTTTGGAGAGGTTTTCTATACCTATTTGTTTTTTATAACGTGTGCGACGAAAAAATCTAAGTTGATTTTGAAAACATAGGGTACACCTTACTTTGACGACATGTCTTATTTCTGTAGAAAAACTTTATCTATTTCGCATTTCCAACACAGCAAGTGGAAGGTTTAATTATATTTGTATAAGAACCTTGACGCTTTATTTCCTATACAGGTAGTTAATTAAGTACTTGTATAATTTCAACTACCTACCTATATTGTATGAGTGGCAATTATCCAATCAATTGACACATAAATACTTAAGCACTTAAGTTACATAAATACCTTCGCAATTGCTCACCATCAGGTGTGCCGTCTGCTCGTTTAACATCACATAAAAAGCCTTTGGTACCTGACCAACTGTATTTAGGTTATAGATCTCGACGAATAATAATCTCGACAAACATCATGGTTATTCACGATTTAAGAAACTGTAACGAAACCTGTAGGAGTTCTCATCATACCAAGAGATCCACCTGTTCATCTGCTACCTGCCTATCTATATAGAAAAACCAAGTGAAAGAAATACCCATCGTACGAGTACCTCATCGTATTGAAAAATACTGAGTGGGTGCTTGGATTCAAACCTAAGATAGTAAAATAGGTAAGGTAGGTAAATTTAGAAGGCGCATGCTCCTCTGAAATTCCTTAATATATTAAATTCCAATAATATTCCTTAATAGGTATGTTAGGACCGAGTTGCCTTTTATATTAGTAAACTTTCGAAGCCAACAGAATTTTAATAGTCAAACTTTGAATTATTATATACTTAAGTACAGAAGAATGTTGTATGAATATGTTTGAAAAGTGTAAGTAGAAAGGAAAGTAGGTACTTTATTGATAATATTATTTACCTAATTAAATTTGGAGTTCTTATACTTGTTTTAGGCATATATTAATAACGCTTGTATGGATAAGTACGTCCGGTAATCTTCATTCACGTGTCGTCATAAGTGAGGCATTAAACAGAATAGTTGTGCGTAACTATAATAATTCGCCGACACGCACTGAAACAAAGCATTTTTGTCGTACTTACTAGCAGAACTACGCTGTTATGGTGTGGTTTGTAGAGACACTATAAACTACGCCATAACAGCGTAGCGTATGTCTGCTTATGTTGCGCAGGGTTTCTAGAAGTTAGAATTCTATGGTTATAGGTAAACTCATAAGGCCGGTATAAAATTTATTTAACAAAGCCTACGCCTAAAGTACCTATGGCAAAAGTAGGCAATATCACGTGAGGCAAAATAGCTGCTTTGCAAAACGTTCGCATGAGTACGAAGTCCGAATATAACGACGGATAAAGATATGTAATTGTGACCCTCGTCAGTCGGTAAATACCAGATTAGCAGTTGAAAAGCCAATTTTATTTCCCAAAGTGACCGCTTGGGTTTGACGGCACTTTTACATTTTATATGAGCAAAGTCGAAAATATTCTTGTGCTCTTTTGTTGTCTGTAGGCAAAACCGTTACGAATTTAGAGGAAAATCAATAAATGAAGAAATTAAAAAGTTTATTTGGTACCCACTTCCTTCAATAATAGAATATCAAAAGCAATTAATTTCAAAATATTTTCAAATGATCATTTAGTTTTCTCATTAGAACAGTTTTAATACAACCCTTTTTGAAACTTGTGGTCGAAGGTCTACGCAAATGCTCGATAATAGTAAAACTATAAACGACAAACTTATGACAATATTTTATTAAAAGAACAATAACATTATTAGGGCATGGCTACAAAACAATAGTGATTACTGTAAGTTTTCATACAAGAAAAGTGTACTCAAAAGTATCATTGTTAGTAATTTTTCGAGTTATTACACGTATTAGTTTAGGATGAAATAAAAGGTATTCTTGATTTTTTTTAAACCTATAAATGAAGAAATTTATGCTTTAAAACGTGGTATTTTTTTATTTAATAACTTTTTTTTTTTTTATTATGAATATTTAGTACTACTATATAATCGGCGCAGAATCGCACCAGCGCTCAGTGCCGGCCGAGGCCTTTCGAGGTAGGACCTATGTCGCTCCCGGTCACCGCGTGCTACGTAAAATTTTTTAGTTTTGACTAAATACTAAGAGTTAGTTTTGACTAGTTTGTTTGCCAACTCGAACAACATAAAGGAATGTAACACTAATTTAGTGAGATTTGTATGTAGATCGTGTTATAAGTGGTCAAATTGACGGCCGTGTCTCGTTGTTTCGCTAAGGAGCAACACAATACAAATGCTAATCCGACATTTGTCGCGACCTCCACTTTTGATTTCTCACTCGGAACCGAAGTTTCTGACACGACACCATTTCGCAATTACTGAACTACATTTTAACATTTCGAAAACATAATATTTCACCAGCTTAGGCTTAGGCTTTTGGGAGGCTTCCATTCTTTCGGTGGTTTTATAAAGATGAGACAAGGTTATTTAGGATAGTGGCTAAATAGGTATATAAAAAGTACCTACAAACAAGATTGGGGCATTAGTGCAAATAAAAACATTCTTAATAAAGTGTTTCTAAATACCTATTTCAAAATACGATAAGTGGGATATATTCTATCTATAAATATTGGTTCTTATGGCATCAGGTTCTGAATGAACAGTAAGGGATACTAAGGCAAAGGGCGGAGTAAGACTTACGGCTTAATATACCTAACATTACGTATAATAAACTTCTAACCAAACCGTTGACCTAAACCCATTCAAATAAAGTCATTAGTGATTTACAAACACCTAGCCGAGAATGTCGCCGACCAGTCTATCACAGCCAACCACAAACCAACGTTTTCCTCCAACATTAGGAGCTCGGTAGTGATGCGACGTAACACAATAAAATAATAAAAATAATAAAAATAAAAATCATTTATTTCTATAACCATTGTTACAAACTGTGGCCGAGACTACCCAGTAAGTTGTCTAAGACACTTGTGTTGGGTATGACTCGCAACTTCCCTTACGGCTAATCTTAGATTATAGATTTAATTACTTGATTAACAGTAGAATGGGTGAGTGTGTGTGTATGTATGCCTGTGTGTGTGTGTGTGTGTGTGGTGTGTGTGTGTGTGTGTGTGTGTGTGTGTGTGTGTGTGTGTGTGTGTAACCTTGTGCGTGTGAGTATTTGAGTGTTCAGATGGGTGAATGTTCTTTTGGATGCTTGTAAGGAAGGAGTACCTGTGTGCCCTACGGATTGTGTACCTTGGGATCAGAGCTAGGAGTCTGCACACAGAACCTCCCCTAAATTAGTACCTATTTTAAGTGATTCTTTTTAGTATGTCTTCTACTTCTTCGTAGCAGAGTGTGCCTAACCATGAGTTAAGGTTTTTCTTGCAAGTATTCGTTAACATTGGGTATATATTCAGAATATTATTAATTTTATTGTAAATATAAGCGGACTGGTTTACGTATTGCCTCCTTGCGAAAGCTGTGTGTGTGACAGCGGTAGGAGCTACTTTGTTTTTTCTCCTCCTATGATTTTGATCAGTATAAGTAAGCGATTTATGACAAAGTAGAACCACGTTGAGGATATACAGTTTTCTGACAGTAAGGAGGCCACTTATTCTATAGAGAGATTCAGTTGGGAAACGGTAGGGTTTGGAGTATATTACCTTTATAAGAGAACGCTGAGCTCTCTCCAAGCCAAGCATCCGTGTCTTATCGGAGCCACCCCACACCGAGATACAGTAGGTAAGAATTGATTGGGCCAGGGCTAAATAGATTTTGGTTTTCAGTTTATCCGACATAAGTTGCCTTAGTGACTTGAAGACCCAGATGAGCTTTCTTGTACGACCTATTAAAAGTTCTAGTTGCGGATGCCAACTTAGTCGTTGATCTAAAATTATGCCGAGATACTTACATTGATTAACTCTTTCTATTTCAGTACAGGAGCAATCTGAATCCATATATCTAGGGCTTACGCAGGTATGAATTTTTATTTTGAAACTGTCGTTAGGTTGAGTTCTCACAGAAGGAGAGAAGCAAATATAGTTCGTTTTAAGTAGATTAAGCGTTAACAGGTTTTCTTTAAGCCAGTTTGAGATTTTAGAAAGTCCCCTCTCAGCGCGCACTCGGACCGCGTCCCAAGTTCGATCAGTGAAGACGATGGCAGTGTCGTCCGCATAGGAAAATATCTTTCCCCCGACATGTTTTAGTTTACAAAGCTCATTTATGTATATTAAAAAGAGAGTCGGGCCAAGAACGCTACCCTGCGGGACTCCAAAAGTGATATTCACTGTTTCACTGTGGAAAGAGTCTATCTTCACTTCCTGTGTCCTATTTTGGAGATAGCTAGCAAAAAGCGAGAGTGGAGTCCCCCTCACGCCTATGCTCTCCAACCTGTGCAGTAGAATAGGCACAGAGACGGTGTCAAAGGCTTTCTTTAGATCTATGAAGACAGCGAGACTTTTTTCACCCTTGTCAACGTCCCTTGTTATTACGCTCGTGAGATCTATTATGGCATTTTGTGTAGAAAGTCCTCTTCTGAAACCATACTGCGAGCTAGATATTATATTAAATTTATCTAAGTACTCAACAAGTCTTCTGTTTAAAATTTTTTCGACGATTTTGGAGACTGAAGGAAGGACAGAGATGGGTCTGTAGTTGCCAATATCAGCCCTACACCCACTCTTGTACACAGGAGTTACGATGGACCTTTTTAGAGGGCTAGGGAAGGTACCAGCGTTAAAACAAAGATTTACAAGGGTACAAATATGGGGGACAGTAAAGGATTTTGCATATTTAAGAAATGCAGTGCTGATACAGTCCCAGCCCGGAGCGCTTGCCGAATCCAGGCTGAGCAGAGTAGTCTCAACCTCTCTGATATCTGTATCAAACAGAACAAACGATGAACAGATATCTAAGCCAGGTGTTAAGGGAGCAGAATCACGACGTCCCGATTGTTTGATAATGACGTCCGCCAGGTTTGCGCCTATACTAGCGAAGAAGTACACACACACAAGTCCTAAATTTACTAGAGTGACTCGAGTAATTTTGGAAAAATTGTATGTACTTCGATTAAAAGTGTGTTAGTTTACACAATCTTGAGTCAGCTTAACTATGGAAGTTAAGATCTATAAGTCAAATGTCTTTGATTTTTGATTTCGATTTCACCTCTGAATCGAATGTTAAAATGACTGTTAACTGGTGACTTCCTACAGAAGACGTTTAATAAGAAGATAAAAAGTAGTGATGTCTATCTGTTAAACTCATGGACGTAAAGTGAAACAATATTTACTATCTATTTAAAAGTCGTGCTACAACTGTGTTTATGGTAGTAATAAGTAGCTTATAGCCTATGTATAACTTACCCATTATATTGTGAAACAGACCCTAAATCTAGAGTGATATGTACGGGTGTTTTAGGTAGAACTAACTGAGGAATTCAGATTTTTTATTTAGTTTTTGACTCCCCGTCAAGTATAGCAAAGATTTAAACCGTGAGTAGGTAAAGGTTAGTACTTATACCCACCACTTTGGTGGTTTTGGTTTGATTAATCTATTCGGGAAAAAATGAAAATGACTTGAGTGACAAAATCTTAGTTGATTTGTTTCACTAGCGGCAGGCGTTTTCCAACCGATGCCAGTGGTTCGCCTTGAGTATCGCATTCCTCGATCCCGTAGGTACCGCGCACGTGGACCTTCTAACTAATTATACACTTGATGCAATGCAATTGAACATGCGTCAATCAACTTCAATAGCGGCGCACGAGTGGCGGCTTCGGCTCTGCTCCCTATTTGTTACGCAACATTCTACTTGAGAACGTTTTCAGACTTTCTATGAGGAAAGAATCAATCCCATTATAGCTCGTAGATGAGGTATGTAGAAAGTCGATTAGCGATTAAAAATAAGTTAAGTGTAAAAAAGTACATACAAATAATAGTTTTATAAGTACGTATGTACTTGTATTATCAGTATATCCCGACGGCTACGACTTAGGGACCTTCAAGAGAAGAGCGTAAGTACTCCTTTCTATAAGGCCGGCTACGCATTAGCGACCGCTCCTCTGATCTCGCAGATGGGCGGAGTGATTTCTTACTAACAAGTGACCCGGTTGCTCGTTTGCCGCCTCTAGTTAAATAACACGTATTTATGTGGAAGTTTGACTGTGTAAATCAACCAACATTGAATATGTGGAGGAATAAGACTCTGATTCTGAGTATATTCACAAAAGGCACTCTTACCAAATTCCTGAAATTGCTTAATTTCTCGTTTAGCTTGAAGGGCAATTCAAGTAGGTATAGTTTAATGTTATTGCTTTTTAACGTTTGTTTGGAAAAATAATAAAAACTTTCCACGAGTTTTTACTTTATCGTTAAAATGAATTCGTGATTCTTCTATTTGCATGTAATATTTTAAGCCCTAGAGTAGTTACGTTACCACGCGAGTTGAGTTTTATATTTATTTAAAACGCTTTAAAATATTAATGCGTAAAGTGAGACGCAACAAAATTAAACTATCATTAGAACTAAGTGCACAGACTTTGACTTTGCAAAGGAGAATAATCTTGCGTTAGAATTTCAGTCTGTGCAAATATGATATTATAATTAGATAATATGAATTATGGAAATATGAATTGCGTGATGGTAGCTCAGTGCTCAGAGAGATCGACTCTTTCTACATAGAGACGAGGGTCGTGGCTCGAACCCGAGCATGAACCTATGGATTTTTCAAATCTAGTATTAGCTAGGTGATCTAGGACGGTACACCACCAAAAAGAACGTCTCTAAAGTGTATTGTGCGCTCGAGTGCTGAACTATTATTGTGATTTTTATATTTAATAACTAAACATTGTTTCTCAATAAGTACCCATTGTAATTCTAATGCGAAATAATAAAGTTCTTATAACCGTAATTATACCATTGGCATGGCGGTGAGGGAAAAAATCGTGAGGAACGTCACGTTTCGGATTCTTAGTTTCTGAAACGTGTAAAACAGGGCAAGCGTGGTGATTAAGCCTAATCCCATAGGTAGTAGCAATGACTTGATTTCTATGATGGATGCCTTTGCCCTGCAGTGGGATACTTAGTAAGTAGGTACCTACTTATAAAGACTTTACTTTTTACTTTTCTTTTTGGTGCAATTTTTCCTATTGACCAACATGTACATGTAGTACTTATATGAACTTTAAGGTAAATTATATCGCCGTCTTGTCCATTGTCGTTAAATTATTAGTTGTATCATATTTGAAAAGACTTTACAGAAGCCTGCATGTCCTTGACATTAACTCTCCCTCATCGGAATGTAGTATACACGCAGGCTTTTACCCCGTACCTAGAGATTCCGCGAGGGACACTCACGTATACATGTATTTTTGGTTACGCCGAAATTCGAGGTACCGGAATTTGCGGTATGTCCGCCTAGTGGGTACAGAAAAGCACTTCTTGGGTTACTCTTCAATTGATATTGAAACACATGAGTTCCACAAAAACAAGGGTGAGAGGCAGGCTATATGTAAAAAAAAAATCGGCTAACTGGACTTATGTTATTAGGATGAAAAAAATATTTTCGGATTTCATCTAATCTGACAATATGCATTGAATTTCTGTTTCCGCAAAAAAAAACTTGAATCATATTTGACTCTGATTTGTTTTAGAAAATGGGAGCTATCAGTACCTAGGTATATTATTGTCACTGTTAACAATAAATAAGTACATGTTCAACATACGAATATAGTGAACAAGTTCAACAATATGCATTTAATACAGGTATTTTGTTCCATTAAGACTCTAAATAATTCTAATTCAGTCCAAAATCCCGGGGTCGTTGCTCAAAAATCTGGGGTTGAATCTACGGCTGGGTCTAAACGGAGCTCGTTAATAGACCCTCTTATCTCAGCAAACAGTCCGTATTTACGACCGCCTTCAGACTTGTGAACTTATTAATTCAGTGTCATCGGGACGTTTGTAGACGCAAAGAGAACAGCTTAATCTACCAAACAATAAACTCGAGTGACACGATACACGTCTAATTCCGAGAAACTTCGCTCGCTTCGAGATTTATTTACACCTACTTTACGTATTTACGCTAGGCACTTTCGTGCCGTCTTTATGCTCTTAAAAAAAGAACAAAGGACTTGTGATTGCTTCGAATTAGTAATTTAAGATTCAATTTTCTTGTTCATCATAAACCGTAACAAAGTTAGGTAGATGGGAAAAAAGTTTTCTACAGAGGCGAGTTCATTTGCAGGTACCAACAAACGTAGCTTGTTATCATGTCTACCTGAGAGTTGGCATGTTGTATGTAGGTACATAATGTAGGTATAGGTATGCCTTATTATTTTAGAGGTAACGAATAATGTGTGGAATAAAGCGAGTTTTAAAATTTTCAAAAAAATTAATTGACTTACCAATTACGCGTCAAAATGTTTTTTAATAAGCAGAATTGTAGAACTTATGCACACTCTCCGTACACACCAATCTGAAACAATGAAGACAAGAGAATTATAAGAAAAGTACGTGTAGGTAGTTAGGTAAACTCATATTACATAAAATATATTTTTACAAACAAGCGCTCCACTTGACAACCTACCAATATCGTTTTAATTTTTGTATCGGTGACATTGGTCTAAAAAAAAACTAACGAACGGGATATCAATTCGCCATTTTCAAAATCGCCAAACTGTCACAGGTTCGGAGGAAACAGACGCGTGCGCCGCTAGCTAAATTGACGTGACAGCCGTGACAAATGCCCGTGTAACGATCTAAAATTTTCATCAGCAAAATGTTATATAATTTTTTATTATTTAGATCAAACAGTGAAATTGATTTGTTTCATGACGACATCTTATGAAAATTCGTACATCTAGATTCCGTCGTAATAACAGTCATAGCGTAAATGGGGCAGGTAATCGTGAAAGAAATCATAATCTATTATTATTTCACGTTCAGTTTTTAGTAAAATATTTTTTAGATTTGTACTCGATCAAAAATAGTAGGTACTTAACTAGTATTATCATTGTCTTAGTTATTGGTACAGTTCTCAAAGAGGATTTTGCCTTGATTGGGCCGGCCCGTAGTGTTACGGTGTTACTAAAACCGACGTGACGCAGCGTTTTCTCTATGTTTCGCCGAGTGAGTGCGCTCACTCCTCCGGTACACTTACCGTTTAGGGGAAGGGGAGCTCGGGAGTTTAAATTTTGGAAGCGCAATTGTGTTTCCACTGATGTAATGATGCGTGTGTGTGTGCCTACCACAGACGTAACACAAAGAAAAAAAATTTAGGCGAACGCTCAACTCCGACTGCACTGCTTATTTGGTAGCTACATAAAAAATCAAAGCATAGGTACCTAACCACCAACAAATAAATAACTTTCCATCAACGAAAACCTTAATTTATATAATTAGAAAACTTGAGGACTTATAATTTTCTTCAATAAATCTTGCACGTAATAATTTACATTAAGTTCAAAACCTGTGCTATAACTTTGTCAATGTTGCTAAGGTTTATCGGAAGCTGTGTAGGTTAGGCACGTGGGAGTCTTTCATTGACATCAGAAACCTACACCATCGGATCTGTAAGTGCTTGCTTGTAATAAAATATTACTATTTCTCCACCAGTCATTGATTCCAAAGGACAATGTAGAGTTTAAGTTAATGATGTAAATAATTTTCGTATTGAACTAGTTCATAGTATTGTGTAAATGGAAACTAATGGTTTATTAGTAGCCACTGCCGGATTACCATTTGTATTACCAGTTATAATGCATTTTGTTTGTAAGTTAAGATATTTCAATGATTAAATCTTAAAGAGACGCAGATAATGGGGTCCAGTCTTTACCTATTCGTGCAAGATATTGCGTTATAGTCGTATAATTAAGTCGGAATGTTATTGTGTTAGTGTAACTATATTGTTTTACTACTGTATACTATTCAATTGCAATGTTGGGTTTAAATATTTGCAATGCTCAGTTTTATTTTTGAATAAACAATCTATACGAGCACACGATATTTTATTCTGTTACAAAATACCAATTGATGATAATAAAAATAGTTTATATAAACGTTTAAAATACTGAGGTAGATTAATTAACCTAGAAGAACTACAGCCATGAAACCTTACAAAAAAAAATTAGGAATATGTTCTTCTCGAATATCAAACTTCGAAAATTCACATTGCGCGAGCGTGCTAATTAAGCCCAATCTCATCATAGTAGCGATGACTTATTTTCTTTAATAGAGGCCTTTGCCCTGCAGTGGGACAGTATATAGGCTGATGCTACTACTATGCAAACTAAGAAGACTTGTACAGAAGCTTGTAACTGTAAAAGAAGTTTCTAGAGACGATAGGTATTATGAAAAAATGAATAACCTCTGACATTAAATGATTCCATAAGAGTTCTAATTTCGTCACTGGAAACGGTTTAGTTTAGTTAATTTCCCAATGAAGGCGTAATCTTCTCGTATTTTACGAAAGCCATATAATTTGCTCCTATATTCAAAGTCGTATATGAATATTTATGTATGTTCGTGACACGAATAGGGTTGGCAGACTACAAAAAGTCATACTCATTCTTTTTGTCTCGCTGAACAATAGGGTCATTCGGTAACGAATTTTTAGGAACTTTTACAGCGCTTTCATATTTTTTCAGCTCTGGCCATTTTTAACAGGCACGATTGTAATAAGGCCAAGTTATTATATGAAAGCCGGCCTTTATGGGAATTGGATATTTTATCTGAAATCAACGGAAGTACTGCCAATTGTTTTTTTGAAGTAGACTTTTGACAATGAGATACGATGATGGCAGCTTGATAGATTTGCAGGGTATTTATTACTTGGTTTGTTTTATACATCGATGTAGAGTCTACATCGATAAAAAAACTGATTTTCACACCAGTGTCTACATTGTAGACACTGGTGTGAAAATCAGTTTTTTTATTCTATAAGAAAGTTGGTCACTCGCACAATTTTTATTATCACTATAATCCTGTATTATAAACGTTACGATGACATCTGTATATTACCTACCCATTAGTTAATTAGAGGTGAGGATGCGGTGTCAGCCCTAAGTGCAGTGGGTGTGCGATATGCCGGGGTCAGCGATGAGTTGACACCAGCGTCTAGTGTTATGCAATCAATTACCTAATAAGCCACGACTAACGAGGTCTCTGGGCCTGGGCTCATCTGCCATCATTCAAGTGGGTGAGAGTGCATCCTGTGTGCGACGTTGTGTAAACAACCGGGAAAAGTGATTCACGTGCCTCTGGAGGCTAATTCTCGGTTTTCGCCTT
This sequence comes from Cnaphalocrocis medinalis, assembly GCA_014851415.1. Classification (NCBI taxonomy): domain Eukaryota; kingdom Metazoa; phylum Arthropoda; class Insecta; order Lepidoptera; family Crambidae; genus Cnaphalocrocis; species Cnaphalocrocis medinalis. The sequence continues at coordinate 8,605,147 of CM026275.1, read as the reverse complement.
CTATGTCGAGTCGAGTTCATGGAACGCACAACCAATAGGAGAACACAGATTACAGTCGACATTCCTTATCTTGTTCTCCTATTGGTCTATGCGTTCCATGAAGTCGACTCGACATAGAAGGCGAGAATTGGCCACTAGCTCTGTTGGAACGGTTTGGCTGCAGTAGTATTTCCCGACGGCTAGGAAACCTTTGACAGAAGAGCGTACTCTCTGCTCAAAGGCCTCCATCGCATATGTGCAGCGACATAATTATCTGATTTCGTAGATATTCATGGGCGGCGGGTGATTAGGTACTTTACTATCAGTTGACCCGCGCGCTTGTTTGTCAACTTTAGTATAAACAATAAAACCTAAAAAGCTACAATTTCCATAAATTGAAAAAAGTTGAATAAAATAAACTGGAGTCGGAATCAACAACGTTCAAATCTATCCCGGGAATCGAACCCCGATCATCATTAGCAAAGGCGCCGGACTGTATTGTATTGTAGGTACAATAACGTGTACTTACATTATAGGTATATCTAAGTATCGGTTCATCAGTATCCACCACATTAAAAATATAATTTATATTTTACAACTATTTTAATAGAATTAACAGAACCCTAATGAATGGAATATCCTATTACACATGTTTAAATATTGTTTTCATTGTTTAATTATACATAAGGAATATGTATTAAATAATGTTACTTTTAAAAATGTAAATATGTGTAATTAATAAAGTGTGGTTTTCTGCTGTGAGTAAATCATTGATTCATTACTATTAAAATTATTCAATGATTAAGCTTCTGCTTGGATATTCTAAGTGTTAGCCAATAAAATACTAACTTACCATATCGAGAGTTTTCCGAGTGAAACTCTATGCATGTTTATTTGCACACCTCTAAAGCGATGTAAATTATGCAACATAATGGAATATTAATTATTCCTGGTGCATTACCACATTGTATCACGTATTATGTATACTGTGACTAACATTGTTGTATGACTCAGGGTGAGGTTTGTTTCATACTCGTGTGATGACTTTACCTACCTAGGTTGCAAACTTGTACAACAATGAGGAATATTGTTTATCAACATACAATAAATCTACCTGTCAATAATGATAACATGTAGGTATATTACCTGTACATAGTAAGTGATAAGATAAATGGTACTTAATCTTATACAAGCTTAAGGTAAGGAGACCCAAAGACTGGCAGCTACTTCGCCCAGCGAATTCCCATCGCTATCCAACGAGGTAATGCTGCCAGCATTTTGGAGACATTGCCACATGGGCTACTCTGCTTAAATATTTCTTTTTGATATTTTTTTACTTTTCAGTTATTGTTTTTGCTTGCATTTAGTGTTATTCTGTCCAATAAAGTCTTTTCAGTTGTAAAAAATAACAGGTAAAGGATAAAATAAATAAAATAATTTAAAAGAAATGTAGGTATGTGTTAATATATTTGGTGGAATAAAATGGCTAATGTCAAAACTCAAGTGAACCGTGCAAACTATTATACCCGGCATATTGAGAAGCAGCACCACACCTACCTAGCTATAGTTTTGCTGTCCATAGACATCCACTCGTAATACAATTTCACGGCTATTTAGCGCGATGAAAAAGTCACCATCGAATTGTGCCGGCCCAGTGAACCGCGGCCGGGTCACGCAGATTTCGGTTACCTCACCGTTCCCAGGCAGTACCTATCGGCTGCGTCACGTTTCACTTATTTATTACTAAACCGCAGTTATTGCATGTAACTAGGGAATCTGCAATAATTAAGACTAATAAAAATACAATGAACTGAAATGAAAAACATCTCGCAAAAACAGTTCTTCTTTTGTCATTTTTTCATCATTTGGCCATAACCCAATTTAATTCTTTTAAAATAAATTAATCTCCGCCTGATGGGGTATGGTGTCGCTTGATATCGCTATTCAATAATTCTTCTTGTTAATGTTAACAACAGATTATGAGCAAGTATAAAGTAAACTTCACAATAAGTATTAGAAACTGGTTAATAATCAGTGGTTAAACCAAAATTATAGACTCCAAACATTATTTATAAGGTCTTTTTATACAGATTGTAATATATTGTGCGCATATTTATCTAGGCGCACAATATATAGGTACCTACCAATAAAATCTACTGTTATCAAGACCAGACGATGTATTAATCATAATTTATTAAGGCTATAGTAGGATATTAAGTTTTAGTAAAGGGCTGGACCTCAATTTTAGGGCTCTAGAGGTACCGTTAACCTCGAGTTTCATTACAAAATACCGCCATACAATACTCTATTAACGAGCGATAGTAACTCGGTGGATAAGAACGAGCCTTCCATGCGGGGGTCGTGGTTCGAATCCGAGCATGCACCTATGGATTTTTCAAATATACGTGCATATTTCTAGCATTAGCCCGGCGATGAGGTAAATCATCAGGAATAACAAAGGAACCACTAATACCCAGACCTAACCCTAACATCTGTTGGCGCAGGAATTGAACCCGCGATCCTTATTTCAATCGGTGCTTAAACCATTGCGCCTAACGGGTTGTATAGCTGGCGGTATGAAAGAATAGTGATGACCGTTATTTTGCGCACTTGTAAAAAAGAAGACTTTCTACTAAAATTGGTTACTGCGCACTCAAGATCAGCGCTATTGTTTCATGCCGCAGACTATGCGAGCCTAGTTGCGTATACACCGCTTTTCCTTCTCCATTGTGATGCGCACTGCCAGGGAAGCAACGTCCTGCTTGCATATCTTTAGCTTGTGGGGTTGTCCCCCTCAAGCTGTCTTTTTCGCACGCGCTGTGCTAGGCTTTCGTGTGATAGGGACGGGGATAAAGATTTGATCGTAAATTATTTTTCAGTGTAAGGTTCTGATCTTTTCCTCGGGCCTTGAGATGTCGAGTCACTGACTATATTAACACTGTGCTATTATCATACGTATTATAACTAGGATATAGGTATATTATGGAATAAGTGAACCGATGCAGAGTCTAACTGAGGGTAATTCTCGCGTTCCGACATTATCACAAATCAAATGGCAATAATAATGTCCTCTGAATGAGAGAATATCGATATGAATTTTACGTGCTTAGCGTATAGAGGAGACCGGGGTTAGTTGACCAATTTTCAGCTTATTATATTTTTATTTCTTTAAAGGTACTATTAATTTAAAAACGGGCTTAATATAATAGCTTCACTATTAAGCTTTGGAAAAAAGTGGCAAAAAGCGTATTATTAATTAGTACGAGTATATTTTTTAGTACTTGCCCAATATTTTACGTGTACCTACACTGTACAGTGTACGTACATGTAATTTTTTTACCATGTTTCTTACTAAAATCTCAAATACGCAGCTCAGCGGTTTTATGCATTGCAAAAAATTGCGAATAATTTTTTTTCGTGACACATGTTCTTATAGCCATACCTACACAGAAGAAATGCGCACTGTCTCCCAGGTACAGCTGTACATTTCTATTACAGCAAATTTAGAAAAGGAACTCTTCATAATATCAATGACTATTTTCCTCATGATCTGATTTCGACTTCATGTCGAACCGCGAGAATTGCCCCCTGATTTGTGATTACGTCACCTTCCGTGTAATATCGGCTGCTTTGCGTCTGGATTATTTATTGCTAAACCGTTGTTGGTTATTGCATATTTTATTCAACAACTAGATTGGGTTTGCGAATAATGCGAACTCGCCGCCGTAATTTCGGCGCTCTGAAACGCTGGCAGTTTGCCGATAAATTGAAGCGTGCTTTCTCGAACCGTTTTACGTTTTCGATGTACGGTGTTCGGGGTTTCAAGTGAATACATGTGCACGGAACCGTCTCGATTTCTATTCTTAGTTTAGTTAAGACTTGACTATCGGGACTACACACTCCACGTCTATACTCTATTCGGATATGTAGGTAGGTAGTTTCGATTAGGTATTTGTCGGTATCTTGGGCAACCTACTGGTCGTCGGCCAGTGGGGCACCCACGCTACCGCTGGCGGGATGTAGTGGACGCGGACCTGCAGGAATTGCAAGCAGGAGATTGGCGACAAGCTGCACAAGACCGAGACAAATGGCGACATCTCGTATCGGAGGCCAAGACTCATTTTGGATCGTTGAGCCATCGGAGTAAGTAAGTAAGTATTTGTCGTTACTCGACTGATTTATTTTTATGTGATTGGTCGCAAACGAGCAGACGGATCTCCTGATAGTAATATCACTTTAAAATTGTTTTGTAATATAATTGAGCGAGACCAAGAGAAAACCTTGAAATGTTTAATATCTTACGCAGTGCCTAAGTACTTAAACTTACTCAAGCGATGGACAGACGATATCAAGGAACACGCGGGAGTGAAATGGCTAAGGCGTCTAACCGCGTCGCATGGAATAGGATGGGACAGGCCTATATCCAAAAGTAGATCAGTAAGGGCTGAAAATGATGATGATGATGCCTACTTAAATAAAAAAAGATAAGGTAAGAATCAGAGTTCTGCGTCTGTTCGCACAATGTCATTTCATATGAATTGGTCAGGTATTTGTTATTAAAATTTATAGACGATACATTCATAGGTACTGCTTCAGCAATGCTAAGATGAATGGCAAAAATGAGTCACAATTTTCTTAACATGATCAGACAGAGTCTTACTTGTTGCAAAAATTCGACTCAAATGCCATCACTACAGACCTGAACTGTGCCTGAACCCCCAAGAAATTGATCCCCGTATCTCGACGCGCATCTCGTCAATCTTGTTATCTATCCAGCTTGTTAACTCGTATAAGTAAGTAATTACTTATGAGACAGTCCTAAGCAATCAGCGATAACCTCAGCATTTAACGATAAAATAACTGCTGCCCCATTAAATTCATTGCTACTTAAGAAGGATATTTTTATGCCATGCTTATGGACGCAATCTTATAAAAACTAGATACGGCTATTTAAGTTTAGAAAAATATCAAAATAACAGTATTCTCAAATCCCAGCGCACAGAGGAAATGTAGATATTTGAAAAGTACGAGTAATGATCGCCGCGGGAGATAGTCTAATGGCAGTCTTAATCGCTATCCGCAGGAAAATCGAGGTGTAATTAACATTAATCATAGAGATGTGGGCTCTGAGGACTAATTGTGGGCATCACTCGTCGGCGGCGGGCAGGCTCGTGCGCACTGATGTACGGCGTCCCTCGGGTTATGAATGGGTCGCGACAAAAGAAGCGTCGTGGAGATGACGCGGACAAACGACCGGCCAGCAGCAGTCGGCAACACGCTCCGTATCCAGGCTAATTAACCGACTAGGTTCATCGCTGATAGATACACCTTTTAAATCTTCTTCTTCTTATAGCCCACAGGTTGTTAAGCCCCTGTCAGAATTTGAAACCGCAATCTAGGTGCTTTAGACGGATAACGACTTAACGGAGCCGATGGCTTAACGTTTCCCCGAAAGCAAAGGCTCATCTTTCTTTGTAAAATCAGGTGATTAAAACTTATTAATAAACTCTAAAAACTTTAGTGCTAACAGCGATACCATGCATACTGCTTCCAACTTGGACCAGAACAGTCACGATTCGTATTTTGTAATCTTGAACACGAAACCACGTACTTGGAGATAGTGAGTCGGCGAAACTTGTTCGCGGTGTTATAAATAGCAGTTTTTGAATTTGGTACCGTCGAAATGCAGTATGAAAAAAAGAAAGTAGCAAGCAGCACAATCGCGATTTTCATAATAATCGCAACATTTTTCACCGGTATTCTGCGGCTGACATCGCGTGCGCGGCGGTGCCTGGCTCGCGGTCCCGCGCCGCTGTCATGTCCCCGGTCACGCTCTGCGCCGCGGAATCTACCAGACTTGGACCTAAGTTTAGTACGAAAAGTACCTTCAATATATTAAAGAAGCGACCAAGTACGAGTCGGACTCGTCATGATGTAGGAGGCACAGTTTTAACTTTGGCACACGTATGTCTTGGCAATGAAAAACTGAATGCGGCTTACAAATTAAATCTTACCTAGTTTCAATGGTAAAGTTCTTTTAGTTTCGGAAAAAAATGCCGTGTTTGATGTCAACAGTCACGGTTGAAATCTTCAAAGATTTTCTTATTTAACTTCTAGTACCTTCGTATTCACATACCACTGGTTCCAATCAAGTAACCTTAAACTAAACAATCTAATCTACGTAGGTATCAGCTTGTTAGCTGATAGCAAAGTGTAGGACATCAACTTAAGCCCACATAGATAAACTTGTTCCTAATAAAAAGGTGATAATAATAAATCATGACTCAACTGCTAGCTGCCAAGTGCTAAATTATCGGAAACATCTCTTGAATAGGAGTACCTGTAACACCGACTCCATAGGGACAATCGATCCAATTTTTTCCGCTTGACATTACATTGTCTCTAATGTCAGGGTCATATTGGGGCATTGCGTGATTCCGAAGGTGTGAGCTTTTGGTAATCGCACGATACCGTGCTCGCATTTTGTATGACGGAGTTTTGTACAAGGCATAAGTTATGGTAGCATTAGTCTTTTATGTGATGTAGATTTATAAAAAAAAATGTTGCTTATCTCTACCTATTTTTTCATACCTATTTTTATAGGATCTTTTTCCTAATGCGGTGCAAAAAGTAGCAACATAGAAATATCCTAATAGCAGGCACGGATCTACCGGTGAGGGCACGGTGGGCATGGCCTTATTTTTTTAGACGGTGGGGCCAACTTCAACAGACTTATGACGTCACAATGTTGCTAACCTGATCATGATAAGTTGTTCAAGAGTCCTAAACGGTTTGTATTCATTCTTGCATGTCCCTTTTTTAGGTTCTTGTGCCTACAACTTTTTTGAACGCTGGAACTGCGCCTGCCCAATAGAGGTCTAAGTAACGATCTTCCATGTAAAACCTAGTGCATACAAGTACCATTTTGTAGTCAAAATTATGCAATTATATCTGTTCCACTCGTTCCAGCTAAGGAACTGACCATATACCGTAGCTTACAAGGCAGGTGTTATTCAAAATGTATTTGTAGGGTCTACAAGCGCATCACAAACCATATTCTGTTTCACGTATTCCTTTTTTGTCCGACGTCTAAGCACTGACTTCCTACAGTTAGCGAGTTGAAAGGCAGCTGCGCGAGCGCATGCAATGATCAACAGAGGGGACATTGGATAGAAAGTGACACATATTTTTTAATAGATATTTTTTACATATTTTCGTTATAACGAACATAAGATTAAAAATGAGAAAAAGCAAAGAAAATCTCGATTGTAACGCATCAGTAACGTGCTTTTTTTTATCGACGTGCGATGTCGAGGAAGCGAAATTTCTATGCAAATTATGAAAAGTCTTATACCAAGTTGTTCAATGTTCATATTTTAGCCACCATAGTTTAAGTTTTTGGAGGCTTCTTGCTTGCATGTAGGTATGAGTAGAATTTTAGATGTTTCATATTTACATATTATTATCATCATTTGTTTTTCTTAGCTATCATGTCCCTCAGTGCGTGCTTAAAGTAAATTACCTACTTAGATTAAAAGACATGAAACTAATTATTATAGTTAGCTTTATGACCCGTTTTAATCATTATTAAAATTTAAACCTAAGTTATAAAAAATATAATATCATCATGATATCTGACGTACCTACCTATATGTATATCAAGGTGGTGGCAGGCGGGTTGCCTAACATTAATCGTAAATGATGGCGAACTGCGCTGTCTTTCGTCGAGTGAGTGAGGGTACGGGATGCCCAATTGCGGGGAAAGGGGGTTAAAAGTTGGCAGCGCACTTGTGACTCTACTGATGTTGCAAGTGTCAATGGGCGGCGGCATTCACTTACCATCAGGTGATCCGTCTGCTCGTCTGCTACCTGTCACTTAAAAACCCGCTTGCTCGATCTGGGGTTGTAAGCAGGCGCGGATCCAGGCCTCAAAAATGGTTGTGGGCATCTAGGAATTTTCTGACTTGAGACATAGTGGAAAACTCCTGTTTTAGCTGATAGAAGAAAGTGTGACGTCTCAAGTAAATTTTAGGTTATGGGCATGCCCACAGTGCCCACAACGGTGGATCCGCCCCTGATTGTACGTGTATTTACCTTCTGCACGTAGTTAGTAACTGGCGCGCATCAGCGGTAAATCAGCGCTGGCGCATCCCGCTCCACCAATCCCGGCGCGCGAACGCGATAACACGGCGTCATTCGCACCTGCCGCCAAAGGAAGTTCTAATGAACCCCGTTGCATATTGCATTTTGAGGGGTACACTATCATTTGTGCTTGACGAGATTGCGTAAGAGTGTAGTGTTTACCCACGTTGAAAGGTGGCAGTACTGTCTTTTTCTCTTTTTTATTATACTACCATTTGCAATAAATGGCTGGTCATCTGATTCGACAGTTTTTAAAATACAAAGATGATACAGAAAATTTGGGTAATATAGATTAGCCCTTAATTAAGATCTATTTACTAGTTGCTAAAATTATGTAAAAGAAGTATCTAGTACTTATCAAATTTTTATCAGTAGTTTGACTAGGTGCCTACAGATTTGGCTACGGATGTCAATTCATTTGTTTAAGAATAATTAAGAAAAAAAAATGCATCTATATAATATTTATATTTATCCAAATAGCAGAGGTATAGTTTAATGATATTTGAAATCGTACGTTCATGCAAGTTTTTTACTGTAGAACAAAATATATAGCGAAATTCCATGCCATTTTGTTGTTTGTTTCTTCTTTAAGCTTGTTTACATATCAAATTACCCCGAGCACCTGAAGATTCACTTTATGTGGCGAAAGCAAAATATAATATTTTATCTTGAAAAAACACTCCCGTCCTGGGGTAAATCTTACTACGAAATCTGTATCTAGAAGATTTTTGCATCAAGAAAAGATGAGGAGATTTTATCATATCTATTCTCTTAGTGTCAAATTTTACCAACGAGCTTTTCATATAATAAATTAAACGCAGAAAACAGTTTGAGAAAGGGTTACCATGCAATTTTAAAAAATAGGATTCCGTACACACGCTGTTCTAAATTAAGTGTTATATTTGCCTATTTAATTGCAATTATTTTGGTTACTCAGATTATTTTATTTTTTGTCAAAAGGAGTACCTACTTTAATATTCATACCTAACTGTATCAAACAATGACGCAGCCGGAAGGAAGCCTACGTTTAACTCACATTAGGTTTCATTTGATTTAGATTTCTAAGTGTCCTAAAACTGGATTGCCCATTTACTTTTGGGAGCGGAAAGTACGTACAAGTTCTTTATCCAAGCTAATGACATAATGTGATAACAAAGACTGAGGTGAAAGTGCGATTCATCAGATTCACTAGGAAAAGGCTGTTCTTTCAACCTCCGGTTTTTCACGTGTCAGGCCCCTCCCACACCAAAGAGCGTACCAAAAATTCCTCGATCCCGGCGTGCTATTTTTATCCGGACAAGTTAGGAAAGAGCCTGAATCAGAGCGATACTAACTCAGATATAAACGCCTATCTAGTCGTAGGTTTGAAATGGAGGAGTACATTTTAGAAATCTATGTGCGTATTTCTACAGTTTGCTCGATAGTGAGGTAAAAAATTTTGAGGATACCTGATGGTTTCTCAGAATTTCGAATAGATCCAGCTGATATAATGATTCTGAATGTTTTCCTGTCCAATGGATGCAAAGGTCAGGCGGCAGTCGTCTATTGCATTGTAATTACCAAATTTCTCAACTACTGGAACATGGTTCAAGCGTAAGTGACACTAAGAGACAGTTTAAGAAACTTGGGGATCCGAAAGTCTGCCCTACTGATTTTAATTCCCCGGTATCCCAAGTCCTGAATGCTCAGTATAATAAGCGTAAGTGGGCTACGTAGCGACCGGTTTTTGACGGAACTGGGAATGGCATGCTGAGATGATGATGATCATAATAAGTTGTAGAAATGATTATGTGTAAAGAGCCGTACATATCCGCCAGGATCCGGAGCGGTGGCGACCCCTCCGGAAATCGTGTGTGCGGAGTTCCCGCCCGACTGCGGACTTGCAAACGATTAAAATTCAAAGCCTGTAGAAATGTAATTACTCCTCCGTCTGGTCAGAGTTCCGCCGACTTTTATTCGAGTAATTAAGTTTAATGCTTGTTTTACATCTTGAGATGAGTGGCGAATCGATTCCGTGGTTTGCTCAGGTGAATGTGGAATATGCCCTGCGTCGTTGTTCACCAGGTTGTTATCGTAATCTGTGAGAAGTGCTGTTAGCGCATTGAGTGCTCGGCAAATGTACCGATACTTGTAAACTTTGTTAGTAGTTGTACCTACTTAAAACTTTATCAGCAGAAATAATGCATTGGAGGTACGTAGTATGGGAGACCTAATTCACGTGCTCTTTTACCATGATCATGACGGCAATTATTTTACCCAAAGTAACTTAGAGTGTTAGCCGCCAACGATCTCTCTGCCTCGCCCAAAGGTTGACTGGTAGAGAATGCTGTATAGCATTAAGTCCGCCAATTGTACTACTTGTTTTGTGCAATAAATATACCTAAATATATAAATAAGTGACTAGCTAAATGAATCAATTTGCCTGGAAATACATTTTTTTAGATTAGACTAATGTTCTCGGGGGAAAATTTTGTTTTGATCAGAGACTATATTATAGTTAAAGTTCTAGAGAAAAGGCAAGGTGTAATCTTCTTAGGTAAAAATATGAATAGGTCATAAAATTTTATTTCCACATTCAGCATTCAAACAATAGTAGATGTTATCAATAGAACTACTTGCACGACCGTTTAATTAACCTTTTTCCAAGTATAAATTATCTTGCAGATTTTAGCGCATGCTATTAGGAACATAATACTCAGGAGAATCTCCGAAAGTTGTTCGTTTTTTACTGCTGATTGTATGGGGGGAACACCTGGGCGCGATGCTCGCCGCTCTCCCGCGATTGTTGCCTCTTATTTGCAGCTGATAAAATTTAAATTGCCCCCAGTACCACTCGGGATCTCGGGACATATCGAAGTAAGTGTATTAGGAGCTTCTATATAGAAGCATTTTCTTATATAGGTGTACCTATCTTAAGTTTCCCACATATTCTGAATGAGATCTCTTCGATTCTTTACCTCTAAGTTAGACATGCATACCTATAAGTGTCTGCAAAAAATCATGTCCATTTTCTGAATATAAGAGAGTCAAAAGATCAAAAAGATAGTACAGACCTCTTACACATTAGGTATCTAAAAATGTTCTTCAATCGATGTTAAGTGTATTAAATATTGAAGTGAGAATGAATCGAAGAACTTTGAACAGATTCAAAAACATTTATATGTGTACGAGTATGTGTCTGCATTTACTAACATAAAATAGATTCTCGTATATCTGTTGTCCTATGAAATTTCTGTCAATATCCATCCAACTCTTAAAACCAGAGCTTACGAACTTTACTCCTTTTGACTATTTCTACTTGCAAACCTTACTAAACCGGTGACTGTTGCTGAATTGCCGCAAGTTTCATAACTACAATACTAAACTGTAGTTATTAACGGAGATACAATCAAAACAAAGTACGTACTAATACTAAAACAAAAGATATTTAATAAACCCAAGCTACATTAACGTCAAAGCCTTCCTCAGCAATAAAAAGGTAACGGTAAACAGCGGAGCCTACAACATGGTGGGCTTAAGGATCTAAAATGCAATTTCAAAGAATAAATTTTAATCAAAACGTCAACCGAGTAATTGTATAAAAGAACGTTCGCCTAGAATAATGATGACTAGGTATCGTGCGGTGGTCTTAAACCTAGATAATAAGCAGTAACCATCGCAGTCCCGGTTGGGCTCGCCAGCTCAATGAAACGTGTTTCCGCGAAGCAAACATAAATTAAAGCGCGCCGTTCAGGTCTCGCTGTTTACTCTGCGTGGCCATCGCTCATGTTTTATTTACAGCAATGTCATAAAACAATAAACTGCTTACGGAAAGGTTACTCGATCCGGTCGCCTTATAATTTAAAAGGAAAATTAAGTTGCCAAAATACTGCAGCGCACGAGGAGATAATGATTGCTCCTCCTGATGTGTAGGGCAAAAGCGCGAATCGTCATAATGTTCCCCGCTCCGAATTAAAATTTTGAGGTAGTTCTCGATAATTTTTGATGACATTCGAGTTTACTCGAGTCTCTCAATTTGACCGAGTGGTGAACTAGAGTTAGTGAAATAGTGAAAATCCTTTCACTATAATTCAGTAATACAATAAAATATTTATATCACTCGGGTGTTCTTCATATTGCTTGAGCTGTAAATGCCTGGTGTCAATTTCGCCCTAAGAGACTATCATGTGGTTGGGCAGTGAAATCCATTAAAGTAACGTTAAAAACAGCAAATGGTGCTTGAATAAGTACCTACTAATGAAGGAATTAAATATAAGACACAATCAAGGAATAAATCGAATCATCTAGTTGTTGGCTGTTCGGAGCTTGCCATTCGAAGTCATATTTTTGGATTCCAGCTTGTAACGACCTAATCACACTGGGGTCGTTTATTATCCACATTTAAAAGCGGATCCCTATAGTTCAAACCTTCACCTTCGGGTTTAAGGCTAATATAGATCATATCAATTTTCTCTTATAGCCTTTTACCACAGAGGAACCAGTGACATTAGAATAGGCTTGATCACTTCCAAGAGAGTTCAAAAAACATTTATTCTGGAAGCGAACTTCGTGCCCAATGTAGTAAATCACTGTTTGAGCTACTTGAAATTAATTGCCATAATTGAGACACAGTTTTGTGAGCAATTAAGTTTTGAAAGGTCTAATTGGTTATTCGGAGAGTGAAAACTTTTCAACGATTCCAATCTAAATCCAATAAATAGAGTTGCTTTGTATTATAAAATAACTTGGTCGTTTTTACTTCAACAATTCTCTTTTGAAGAAAAGTAACACAATAAGAAATATTTAGGGTTACTTTTACAAATTAATTTTCTTTTAAATAAGGTTTTTTTCTGAGGACTTCAAAGCGACAGCTTTAGACGCAACCAGGATGGACACAGGGATATAGATTTTAGAAATAGGCTTTTCATATAACTAAAACCATAATCATAAACATTGCGTTTGTAAGTTTTAACTATTCTGGAGACAATAACTTAGGCACTTAATGTAAAAAAGCTTTAAAAACACCCTTTCTTTCCAGTGACATGCGACAACTTTAAAAGCTGAGCACCCGTCGCGTCGGTTTGACGTTTCCAATACCTACACTTAAAACTTATTGCAAAGTAGGACTTTTCAAAAGTTTAAAATGGCAGGACAGAACAGGCAAGGTAGTATAAAAAATAGCGAGCAACAATGTAATGTTTCACAATGATAGACAAATAATTGCCAAGATAACTTTGTAATATTTCGTCAATAGAATCTTTGAAGTACCTATGAACCGCTGCTACTGCGCAGAGCTTCGACTCATTACGCGAGATGAACAATCGACGTACGTACATTGAAAGTGTAGAAATATAGGTTGGAGTCCCTTTTCGTCTTAACTATGCACCGCGCTACTTTTAATTTATTATCAAAAATAAAATGAATGTTGTGCTGTTTTTGTGAATTGGTTTGATGTAGTTATAAGATAACATTGATACGGATATTTTTTTTTAATTAGAAAGTAAGTAATAAGAATGCGTAAGAACTGTCGTGCCCACAGACTGGTGACCTCAGACCTTCAGCGATTAGATCGCATTGCGTTTTATCTCAATGCGGTCATTGGCAATTTTATAGTGAACGGGCTGCGCCTGCGCACCGCACCGCATGCGCTATTAAATCACCAGCTATCGATACTCGATATTGTTAAACTTGTGCAAGCAACAGCCACTGATTTACTTTAAACACTTCAAATTTTCTTACTACTAAGGAGGAAATTCTCATCCACCTTTGTTTAAATTACTTATTAGTACTTATAAGGATTAACACAAACAGGTTGGGCAACTTATTCAGTTGCTAGTTTAGATTATTATATCGAGGACAAACAAAATGCATTAAGGTATACAAAATTAATATCTTTTATCTAATACACGTCTGTTGAATTGTAAGTAAATTCCAGTGAGATTAATTGCCTGTGGAAGACCGCTTGGCGGCGGCGTACGCGCAGGTGTGCCGTTGCATCAGCGCGCATTCCTGCCGCGCTGGTCGCTGTCCGGCGACTCCGGCGCAGTTTTATATGCTCGTTATGACATTAGACTGGGTGCTACGTTAGACGTGCCACGCCTTGCACAGTTCAAATATTCTATTATTTATTCTCAATTCGCCATATTGTTAATCTGGATTAATTATGAATCTCTTAAATCTTGTTTTGTTTAACACACCTATGTAATTTATATAAAATGAAGATTAGATTTGACTTTATAATAATACAGTTATGATCAAAAACAGGTATGCTGATTCGCATACAATTATATCCTTCATTTAGTATTCATTGTGCAATAAATTGCCTGCGTTTTACAAAAGTATGTTTAATTGGTTAGGGAACCAATTAGTCTGTGTAAAAATTGCGTGCGAGTGGACATAACTGCAGCATTTCGCTGGTTATTGTTAAAACGACAAAGTTAAGCAACGTCAGATTTAATCTAAAATTGCAATGGAATAAAAAGTTTCATGCTTTGCAGTCCTTATCTGGGGTCTATTTTATTCTGCATTTGTTCCACCGTTAGTCACGCAAAGATACTTCCAGGACGTGATTGTATGTACCGGTTTCATCACCGTGATGACATCAGGGAGCTCTGTTAGGTTTCAAGATAGAGCAGATACGGCGCTAAGACACGGCTGCAATTACACTGGCTGTCAGAAACATTCGCGCGGTTTTAGTGCATATGTTTGCGTGTAAAGGATTAGATTTGCATAATAAGCTGGGAGCTCGAGGCAGCTGTTGGTGACATTCGCATAAGCACTATCAGCACAGCTGGTTATAAAGATAAGAAGCTACATTTAAACATTAGACTTAATTGACTCAAAGATATTGATTAAAGTCAATGCATTGTTTAGACTGATTTTATAAATTCCATATAAATACGATTAGGACTTATAAATAAAAATAATTTATCCGACAGTTAATCCGAAAAAATAGTATGCGGTTATCATTCCATCCAAATTGGAGCGTTAGGTATACCATAAATTTATTCTTGGATGAATATTGGTCCAATCGGGCGTTAGTTACCTACTCACATGAATAATCATAATGGTCTATGAAATACAAATTTGCACATATCGCAGTACAGTACATGATAGTCGTACCTACTTGAGAGTACGAGTATATCAACACTACTGGTCCAATTCATTATAGATGCTATAGCAGATATTCAAGATATGCGTAACAAATGTTAGTTCATGCCTTCCCGATTTAACAGTGTTATCAAGGAGGGAAACCGAAAGCATTCAAGCTCTGGTCCCGAACAGCCCGACACGGTTTCCCCGGAGAGGTAACATAAACTACGGGTATCTGTTTCTGATTGTCTCGGCCCACAGCCGGGAGGAATGGCTGCCTACAAGAACCATATCACATAAGGTGAATGTACATATTTACGAGGACCGTACAAAAAGGATTGGAACTGAGAGGAAAAGGGAGACATTTGCAAGTAGATGGTTAGATGTTTATTTAAATAGGGTCCTATGTAGATATGGAACCGACATTATAATTTGGAAACCTTTGTTAATTGTTTTGATAGTCGGTGTAGAGAGTCCAGAGGGATGGATTAGTAAGTTGAAGTGGCAATGGGGTGCAAATAGCTCGAAGGATTTGGCAACTGGGGCAGAAATGATCTGGAGTGGAGACTGTAGCGTGAGACGCTCAGCCGCAGGAACGAATTGATCGGAGTCACAGAATCTCACTGGTTGAAGGCCGCCTGCGGCCGAACCCTCAGAAGAGTCAATAGGGAGGTCTGTATCCATAAGTGGACATCCCTAGTGATGATGGTTAGTGTTTTAAAATTAGGTACTAGCCGAATGTCACAGTGGCAATAGCCCTATTATTCATATCTTGGACAAACATTAATTGATGTGATAAACACTTGTGTTTGTTGTGGTACCTGTGTTTTTCTTGAGCTGAAACGAAACTGCTTTTGATTAACCTATGTCATGCAGCATCGATAAATACTTACAAGATGGAATATTTGTATGTGTTCTAGAAAAAAATCACTTTGCAAATCTCGACATGCAAAGTGGTCTTAAATGAATCTTGGTCGACCGTACTCGTGACCCCAATAATGTCTCTTCGCTTTAGCCATGAAGAGCCCCGAATTGTAACGCTCAGACCTCCAGGTTGCCAGTGCGGCTTCTCAGTCGTCTGCGTGGCAAAGGAAATTAACATATCGCTTTGTGAGGGTTCTGTATATACGAGTATATCACAACAACGAAGGCATACTAGTAGAGACTGATATGCTGATCCTCCAATAAGAGTGTTTAGATAGAGACTGACATAATTTTGGTCGAATAGACATAGACGCATATTAACTTTACTTCCATACCTTCACTCGTGTAACTGAATGGAAGTATATGGCTCTATGGCAGAAATACATACAGATATTACATACAAAATTATTGAAAATGGCCCCTGATATTACATACAAAATTAGGTACTAGGCTCAAACAAAAAACCGACGAGATGTCACTATTTAATTAATTAAAGGTAACTAAATTCAAAAACACAGTTATAAGACATTATAATGTGAGTGTATCAAACATCTCGGCGCGGTTGTACATATTACAAATAAATTCGTAACTACGAATTGTACGCTCAATAGCAGCTTCAACCGTTGATCTACTTCGATACATTTAATTTTTGCAGTAATACCTATGTGTGTCCGATATTGGACGAAAATGCATAAATATAAGACAAAATCAGCAAACTTACTGAGGTTTAAAGTGACTCAACTATTGAACTGTTCGGTACCTGCCTACATAAAATGCTGTAGCCTAGTTTTGTCACCAGCGACCAGGGCCGCTAAGTATATTGACTAGATTTGAGGATTATTTAAATTAGTCTTGGTTCTGGTACTGGCTTCCCCTCGTTAGTGGAAAAACATGATCGCTAATTCGCACGCAGGCCGCAAACCGCATCACAAGAAAATCGCTATTAAGTTAGAATTACGGAAACAAACTTTATTCAAAACAAAACTACCAATCTACGCTCTACACTCCCTGACTATATCTTCTTCTATACTATTTATAAAGAGATAACTTCTATAGACAACGACAAGGCTTATAGGTAAACCGAAAACACGAAACGCTTGCGCGATGTAATTGAGCACAGCGCCATCTATTGGTTCATTTCTGAATTACGATCCCGAAGCAAAGTGAGGGCGGGCCACTAGTTATTTAGTAAAGACGTTAGGTATTCAGAACAAGTAATGTTATCTCAATTTATAGCCCTGATCTAACATTAGCGTTATAACGAGCCATTAGCTCAGCGGTCGCTGGGGCTAATGTTTGTTCATGAAACAGTTATTTGTCTCTGCTTTGGGTGTTTGTGGCGGTTTCATTATTTCCACATTTTAGTTGGAGAGGATAATCTCGTAACGCATTAAATCAAGTTAATATGCGTTTTAAGTTGTAAGTTGGGCACGCAATCTATTCTGTTCCATGCGAATGGGTGTTGTAGAAAAGACATGGGTTAATCTCGTCGGCTATGTTTATGGTAAGTAAGTATATTACGCTTACTTACTTCATTTTATAACATAGATGTTCGTATTGCATTTTATATGGTTGTGATATCGTCAATAATATCGCGTATGTTTGGTCCTTTTCATATCACGATGTGTCCACTAGGCTTGCGATTTTCAGTAGGCAGCGGCAATCGCTTACTATGATTTGTCTCTGCTCGTCTGTCCCCTATCACACAAAAACTAAATCTGTTTACTTTAACAACAGCCCAACGATCGTCTCATTTGATCTAGTAACAAACACTTTTAGGTATCGTGACTTGAATCCAAAGGGCAATGTCGATATCAAACTCATATGAAAACAAGACTTACCGTATAGTTTGCTATTGACAGGCTCTTAAAGAGGACAATAACACCTTTTTTCATACGCTCACTGACAAATAAAGTACTGTCTGTGTGTCCATAAACGTATGCATATTCAAGCTTTTCAATATCGTTATAACGTGTCTTTGCGACATATTAAATTCCTCGAGCCACGACGCGCAAAGTAGCCAGCAGATTCGTTAAGTTTTCCTCGTCATAAACTATTTATTACACAATGCAATGTAGATGCGAATGTTTAATTAATAGCATTAATATGTGGAAGGTTTTACACAAGTCTCTAACGCTACCACAAGAATGAACGGAAAAACCCATTGATTAATAAAAACTGCTTGATAACTGCAAAGCTACTGTGATGGCAAACACTTAGATATTTACTGTCATTATTTACGAATATTTGTGCCAAGTTTTAATTGATGTTTAACGCTATGCGTTCGTTTTCCAATAATTCATATTGGAAAGGACTCGGATTTTTTGCTACTCGTTAGTTAATAAAGTACAGCAAATATCAATGTATAAATTAATCTTTACCTACATAGTACGAGTACACTCGTATGGAATTTCACCAATAAATAGTCGGAAATTGTGCCCATGCACTACTGTCAGTTACCTATAGAATTTTGAGATTTGATCGTTTGTCACACTAACTAACATGTGAATTATTTGTATGACAGGCTTTAAATTTCACATCGATAAATTAATCAATATTGATGATCATCAATATTATTAAGTATTTGTAGTTATTACACCTGATTTAGGAATCCATTATTAATGCCTTTGTCCATACATATTATTTGCATGGCTTAACTCGGTTAAACGCTACTAGTATTACACCTTCAAGCTGGTGTCTGATCAATACCTGCTACGGCAAGGCAGCATAATTATTTATAACGTGCGTACAGAGTTCGTCAAACACCTAACCTTGGACGGCAGACTGCGTGCCTCCAATACAAAACATTCGCGCGTGTTCGTAGGACTCGGCACAAACACCCACAAGGATACATAACCACACATAATGAATCTCAACAATCCATGCAACATTATTTATGCACAACATATTGTATAAATATCCAGTAATATTTGTTGTTTGCCAAACTTGTTTGACCGTGACCGGTGGTGATTTTGTAAATCATGACATCCCTGTGTAGCAAAATTGCAATAGGTACCATTCAAAGCCATCGATCAAAGTCATTTATTGGCCAAACCTTTTAATTTTAGTTTATCCAGGATCAGTAAAAAAGGTTTTTTTTTTCAGTTATAGTAGAATAGTTGTACTATCTGTAGGGTAAGTAGTATTTGTAGCTAAGTATCTATAACAACAATTTTAAGAATTTACAAGGCTCAAAAATGTTTTTGAATAAGTAGTGAATGTTGGACAAAGTTGAATCTTAAATTGTTGGAAAAGCCAAAAAATAAAAACTAGAACACACAATACAAGACAAACCTTTTTGATAGTCTGTATCTGATATCTAAGATTCCTAAGTAGCATTTTAAGAATATTAAATAGTAGAAGTACATATTATTATGGGTAAGAACGTGCAAATTGCATCATAGTTTGACAATCACTGTCCTGTCAAACCACCAAACAACCTACACAGAAACGAGTTTTTTACAATCAAGATGATGCTATATCACGAAGTGAAATAACCTTTTGCTTGTCCTTACAACCTAACCTATTCAACAAATTAACGCGATTGAGTCATTAACTTGGTTATCCAACGAAGATTGATAGCTCGCCTTAATTGGCTAACAAATTAATTAACAAATATACATGCAAATATGTATTTAAGATAAGAAATGTTTTGCAATAATGGGGTATCTAATGACGGTGATGGAGTCCAGCCGATTTCCAGCTTCAACTTCTATCCAGCTGTTGGTTGGTGTAGGTCGGCTCATATGTGACTTTCGTAGCCAAATTTTGATTAGAAGAAAGCCTCTTTTCGGTATGAATAGGCTGGCTTGACTAGAGTGATATTACGGCCTCACAGAAGACCGGCGTGAAGCAGCGCATGCGTTGTGTTTCGCCGAGTGAGTGACGGTCCCGGAGGCGAAATCGGTAGAAAGGTTGGCACCGCACACTTGTGTTACGGGTTTCTATGGGTGGCAGCGGTCGCTTACTATCAGGTGATCTACTGCACATCTGCCACCTATCCATAAAAATACTTTAGAGAAAAGAGAAGAAAGAAAGACACTGCGGGCATGTGAGCACACCGTCAATACAGTTAAAATTTTATAGTAGGTGAGGTAATACTAATTTTGTGTAGTGCAGGATTGCCATGCCATTCGTTGATCTGCCCACCTCAAGAGGATTAAATTACTACCTGTGAATGGGTGAGGATAGTCATACTGAAAGAGGCTTATGTCCAACCGTGTACAGAAACAGGCATTTCATTGGTAACGTTGATCATGTCGAAACGTGGTTTCATAATGTCACGGATTTATTGGGGACTTTTTCTAAAGCAAAAACTTATTAGACGGAAGTATTGCCATGCTACGGCAACTCTAATGTTCTTAAGAATTTGGACGATGGACTAATGAAAATTTACGGTCCACAGCAAAGATTTGTCCACAGTAGCAAATCAATTACTGTGGCAGAATCTACAGTAATTCGTAAAGGTATTTTTTACTGTGTTAGACCCAAAACTTCAATTAAAACTAGGTGCCTAACTATTTAGGTATGATGTGTATTCTACTGGGCATCTCTTGGTTAATGTCGTCATGAATTCAAAGGTACTTTAGCTTGTGCTTTGGAAGGGATCGCTGGTGTTATGCTGTAGCTGCAGACAGTAGGTAATCGATTATTTTTATACTACCTTCACTTTCATACTACCTCCAATTCTCTAGTAGAAAATCGTTATATTTAAAACTTAAGCAGTTTAATGAGTAAAGTGAGGGAATTTTTATGAGTCGCTGGCAACACAAAGTAGGTGCTTACAAACGGTTTCGCGTTATCCGCGACGAATCAACGAAGGTAAACTAACACCGAGGCCTTTAATCGATTGCCAATATCAGATTATGATTTTATTGCAGCGTGAATAGGAACCTTACACGGCTTTTCTTATCAAAGGGTTTTTTGCTTGGGCCTAAAGTGACAATACCTATAAAGGGCACTGCAGTATATACCTACCTACATATACTCTGATTCATAATCATGTAAAGTAAACTGACAGATGCAAATGTGAAGTTTCCATACATTTTGACATCTTGCATCTGTCAAATTGAGTGATTTAATGTATGGGGATGACACATTGACATCTGTCAGTTTACTTTACATGATTATGAATCAGAGTATAGGTGTCAACACTGTGGACTCCCATTGTCTTATATGACTTATTGTGTTCAAATTGATGACACCAGTAGGCAGCACCGTCTATGTGGGAGTAACTATATGTGGCAGTAGGTACTTTATATTGACTAATATGACTATTTAAGTTCAAATTGATAGCACCTAAGCAGCTCCGTAATTGTGGCAGTAGTTTATATTGACTATTAAGTATTATGTGGGACTAATTAAGTGCAAATACCTACTGGGCACCAGTTGGTAGAACCGTCGATGTGCATATTCCCTGTAGGCAGAGAAACCAATTTAAACATGACGAATAATGCATAGCGTCATAGGATAGCTCGTATAATTTATTTTTTATTCGACATAGTATCCTGTATTTTCAAGTAGATATGACTTGTATCTATTCTTT
The DNA here is from genome assembly GCA_014851415.1 of Cnaphalocrocis medinalis. NCBI lineage: Eukaryota > Metazoa > Arthropoda > Insecta > Lepidoptera > Crambidae > Cnaphalocrocis > Cnaphalocrocis medinalis. The sequence continues at coordinate 8,583,486 of CM026275.1, read as the reverse complement.
GTATATATTTAGATATGGCATATTTTTACCAGATTTCTTTCCATACGTCAGTGTTTTAAAAACATATAGATAGAGTCTTAAGAATGCTCAAAGTCACTCAGAGGGCAATGGAAAGGGCTATGCTCGGAATCTCCTTGCGTGATCGTGTCAGAAATGATGAGATCCGCAGGAGATCTAAGGTCACGGAAATAACCCAAAGAAGTGCATGGCTGAAGTGGCAATGAGCAGGGCACTTTGCGAGGAGAACAGACGGCCGTTGGAGTGGAAAGGTCCTTGAGTGGAGGCCGCGTGCAGGAGGCCGCAGCCGTGGCAGGCCTGCCATCAGGTGGACCGACGATCTGGTGAAGGTCGCGGAAGTCCATTGGATGCGGGTGGCACAGGACCGATCTGTGTGGAGAATTTTGGGGGAGGCCTATGTCCAGCAGTGGACGTCTATTGGCTGAAATGATGATGATGATAGGTAGAGTGCAATGCCCTTTTTGTCCAGTGAATGTATTACGTACAGAGTCTGAAACTGACAGATAACTCTTTAGTAAAATATTGAACCATTTTATCCATAATTCATATTAATTATAATTTTAATAAAATAACAGACCCATTTATTAATATATTCATTTTCGCATTTACATAATGAACAGTTATTTCTCGGAATGAAGTCAGTATAATACTTAGCGGCTTTTATCAATAGACAACCATTTCGTGTCCAAAGCCCGAAGCAAATTATAGGAAACGACCACCTACGTGCGTCGCTTAATCGGTTAAGTAAACCTAGGACGTAGGTAGTTAACTAGGTCACAGTACAGACCGGACAACAATAAAATAACTCCACACAGGGTCGTAGCGCAGTCAATGTAGCTTTACTGTGATATTCAATAGAGTGCGCAAGAGAAGGCAGTGAAACAATAATAGCAAAATACCACTTACTGTAGATAACCACGACAAAAATAATTAATAAATAGTATACATCAGTCTAAACACTAATATTTTTTTAAAGTGATATTTAAGTTATCTTATAGTAACTGACTGGGAAATTCAAGTTTACCTTTATATGTTTTGCATAATGAGATATGTGTACTTAGTATCTACCTAACCCCCGAATACTTAAACGCTTCTCTAGGAGTCGCTAAATGATTTTGCTATCGGTTTTTAGTTAACTGTAATAACAAAGACAACAGCATATTTGAGCACCTTTCAAAGTTGGCGAGGTATAGGTACTCACGCGTAAAGTACTACTAAAATAAGTTTTATTTAAGCATACGAGTACTCAGGGCTGGCAGTCATAGAAACATTAAGTGGACCAAATGGCGCGGTAAACCAACTTTTAATAAGTTACCTCCTTCAGTGCAAGGATTTCAAAGTTCAAGCTTCAGTTCCTCAACATTCTTCACTGCTAATTGCACTATTGTGCCCGCACCTTGTTAACTCTAGTTTAGTTTAGCACCTTTATAGTCACCTTAAGGCGACGAGTAAGGCACACTAGCGACGCCAATTGGCTTAAATTGTTAGCTACTCAACCCGATCTAATTTAATGATTTCGATGCTCTCACCACTCGGCAAATTGTTGAACCTAGGTACTTTTTTTTCAAAAACAAAACAACATAAAAGGCAAAATATATTTAAAAAGGTTGTAGCTATGACATTGTCGAAGATATATTATATATCTACGTTTTAGTAGGAAACCATTTAAATCAATTTGCGTCGCTAGTGTGCCCTGCCCGCCGCCTTAATAGGGCTTGCAATGACGTCACTAGTACAGTTACAAATAATGACGTCATTGGTACAGTTACAAATAAATTATTAGCTATTCAGTGAACAAAGCAGACGATCAAGTAAGACCTAAGTAGGTTAGGTACGTGCATTTGCATGAATTGCGTGCTTTCAATACACGAAAACTCTGATGTCCTTATTTAGATAGAAGGGACCGTTAGAGATGCAAACATCAGATAAACAAATGACGATTTTAATTATACAATACATTTAAAACTTTGATGGTTTTAAACCTTTAAATAGGCAAGTTTGATTCTTTATGAAAACACTAAAGAAAACGGCAAACTGCTCCGGTTGTAAACCTACGAGTTAGTCGGACCCTGAAGGTGTCCCTACCACGTGACATTTAAAAATGTGGAAGACCATAATAACTAATACCAGGCTCAATGAGTTGACGAATTTAGATGAGGTCACTATCCTGAGATTTTGAGAGACCAATCGAGAACATACCGCATTCTCAAAAACAGATAATCAACATTCAAAATCAACATTGTAATTATGGATCATATTTATATTTTCACAAAACTATAGTCAAATTTAAGAGCATCGATCAGTGCTCGTATCGTGAGCATTCGCAAACTCAATACCAAAATGGAGATCTATTGAATAAAATGCAACAATCCGCTTTAAAAGGCGGAATCAATCAATGCCAGCTCTCGAGAGGATGAAACTGCAGCTGTTTATCGAATATCGCGTAGTTTTATTGATGTGTTGGTACAAACAGCCACCCATTTTTACTACAATCTGTCAAAATTCTTCAATTAATTGAAACTTATGTGTTGGACATTAAGGTGAGAATCGATTGAAGAAATTAAAGAGATTGGTAAATGTCACCGTAAATAGTCCGTATCGTAAGTTGATCAACTTCCGGAAAATAACAAACGGTGTTAAATTTTACTTTCGAAAACCCAGTGAGCCACCCGATGTGGGATCAACAGTTTTTTAATTAACCTATAGAACCTATGTAATTTCGAAAAGTTGTTAAGCTTCCTAGGAAAGTGATCAACTCACGATTCGGCCTATTTTACGGTGACATACACACTGATGTGTGGCTGTCCATACAAGGGCACCAATCAACGCTAAGAACTTACACTTTTTAGTATCCGGAATAACACCAACATAGTATATATAGTATCAGAATAGTCTAATACACTGTCTCACTGCATGGTAAAGGCCTCCAACATAGAAATAAATTCATCGCTAGTAAGATGGGATTAGGCCTAATAACCACACATACCTAATGCCGATTGGTGATCACAAACCCGAGCTAAGTTCGAAAAATTCTAAACGTTTATAACCGTAAAATTTATATAAAATTGCTAAGTATGTTAGGGTCAAGCAAATGGCAATTTTTAACAGTAGTGTATTTAACTAACCTTCAATTGTCTGTTAATTACACCGGAAATGGCTACTTTATGAAAGGCTCTTGTTATCTCTAAGATTTATCTTAATAGTACGTACTACTGACGGTATGTGCTTTATACGTACATTCATCTGTCAAAAATGTTGTCTTGTTTCTCGTTGATGATTCCCACTCGGCTCAATTTTTTAACCATATATTTTAGTTTTCGAGCTCGTATTTCATTTAAAGTCGTCTAAGCTATCTACCTAGCTACTGTCATTGAAAAAAACACACCCCTTTCAATATTTAATGACTAACCTGAGAAATGAAGTTCAAAACCTTACCTATTAGTAATTTGACAGTTTTGTATAAGTATGATGTTACACGCCTAGCGCTTAGGTTCTAATTATTGTTCAGACATTGCAACGTTTCAGTTTCATAAATATGTGGCACGATGATTGGGAGCCTTTTATTATATTCAGGTCCAATCGAAAACGAATTCCTCATTAAACGTTTAAATATCAAACGCACTTCAATTAAGTACTTACACGTCAATTACATTACAACGTAGCGCCGGGATCTGATAAAAAGATAGCCAGGTACACAGCCATACGTCGGGTCACAATATAATCTGGTAAAATGTATACTTAGGTGTGAGTCGCTTAAGACATTTCACGTACAGATAAATACGTACAGTACTCTTTATTGCACAGAAGGGTACCGAAATGATTGCTATATATACTTAGGTAATTACAATTTCTATTTGATATATTTGGTCACTTTGCTTAGCCTGTGGCTTTTCATACTTGCAACTTTTAAAAAGTTAATTACAGCTGCACGAGTTTGTAAAGTTTTTAAAGACAAATTAAGATCTTACTTCATTAAATTGATTGTTGAAAATCACGCGATTGCAGCTAATAATATTATCTACGCTTTCGGCTTTAGAAAATTTTCTTAAAAAACCCAATGTCGCTTGGCGATATCCAGTTTCTAAAGTTCCTTTAATGGAATATTAATATTGTAACTAAGTACGAGTGGGTTTAACATTTGGATCACGAACTTCCAAGGTTAGCAATAATTGTTGATTAATAGTGGTTTAGTAGATCTACAGTTGAAGTTGTGATTGCGTTTAAAGATGAATAATTAAAATGCTTTTGTAACTTGTAAATCTCTGAGGCATGCGTCATGGGCTTTGTTTTATTAGCTATTTGAGATCTGTCGCGTTAACCTCGAAACATATTCTCAAGTAATAAATCTAAGTATCTTGAACGTTTAATCACCATTAATTTTACATTTCGAGGAGTGTCTAGTTAATTTGAATGAGATGTTAAGTACATGGTTATTTATTAGATAAATTCTTATTCATACCTACTTGACAGCACAAATCATTCCGTGCTACCTGCTTAAGTACAAATACCTAAGTAATTATTTCACTAATTACAAGATTCGAGTACCACCTATAAGTTTGATTTGACATTTCAATAATCTTACATTCTTCTTTAGGGTATCGTACCTCAAAAGGAAAAAACAGAAGTCGAGAAGAATCTAAGTTCGTCTCTCTGATAGTCAGATTGTCAAGACATTTTGTTTTGAAAGTGCGTCAAAGTATCGAGTTGAAACTTAAACTGTAGGTACACAGACCTAAGGTCTACAGTTTCTTTAAATTGTGAAAAAATAAAAACTCTTTTTAAGAAAAATAAGATAAGGCCGTCTGTACGATTCAAATAATATCGACTCTTCCAAGGGAATCAAAACCCACTTCTTATAAAGGTTTTTCCAATGACCTAGAACAATGAAATTTGGCATTGGATTGTATTCCTGCCTGAACTATAAATTAAGGTACGGAATCCTCGGTGAGCGAAACCGACTCGCCCGTTGCTGTTTTTCTTTAATTTACTTGTAATGTGTGTTGTCCTACTAGTAAACCAACTCGAGTGTTTATCTATTCTATTACCTTATAAAGTAGTTATCTACTCCTATCCTACGCGTGTGTTCTTAATTACTCTAAGTAAGTGAGTGGACCTTAATACTCAATCAATAGGTGTGGGTGAAGGTCGAACTTACTCGTATAGGTATTAGAATGTCGGATTGGACAAAGAGATCAGGTAATAAGAGAGCAAGCAATGGAAACGGACAAAATACTGTTTATATAGTTTATGGTAAGACCATAAATGATTAGGTATCTACTGATTTTTACTTTTGAAATTGACAATTACCTACTTATGTAGTTCCAACTAATTCTTTTTTAAATATTTATTTAAGATTTTCGTTCGACTGACTTTTAAAATTTCGACTTTTTGAACTAATCAACAACCATCATCTCAGGTAGATACGTGTTGACAAATCCTGGCAATAATTTAACATAACCACGTTCCACATTTCACACTTCTAGCTTAGTTAGTACCCTAAAATATTCATGTACATTAGAGAGGATATCATATTTGTCTCTCCTCATTCCGTGTCGAGTATACCAACATAACCAACTCTCTTAATCACTTTTACACAGTTATTATTCAGGGCCATCGCTGTACTAAAAGTAATAATAATCCAACCGATTTGGCTACGCCATCCGAATTTAAAGATCAACCACATGGGTACTATAGGTATATTAGGCTAAAGTGTGTGCGCAAACACATGCACTCTCTTTTCCATACGATGGGACACCAGTGTAACACGGGTGAAGGGGATCGGGCGTAGACCAAGCAGCTTATGTGTTTTCCGAGGCACGGGGGCCCGTATATACCGGGTTTCCAAATTTCGGACTGCTGATAGTGAGTTATTTATGAACAGAAAAACTCAGTTTCAAGTTTTAGTGCAGTGTGTAAGTGCAGTTTGCAACTAATTAATTAGATCCGAATCAATGATAGAGATTTGTGGCGTATAGTAAGTAGCCACGAGCTTAGTTTAATACGAGTTCAAAAACGGTGTTACGTAAAAATGATTTGCTTTGAAAAATATTATTAGATCACGCCCAAATGTCACAATCGACCCGAAACTTGATTGCAAGTTAGTAAAATTAGGTGACACTAAATTATACAACAAAAAAAGATCAGTATCAACCAAAACATTGATTTTCCGAATGATTATTAGATCGGATTACGTAAACTTATTCAATCACTTTGCTTGCTCTCTAATGCTATCCATTATGGTAATAGGGTCTGTATTAGGACTTGTTTCTTTTGTACCGTTCGTTCACCGTTAGATCTATTACGGAATCAAAGGTGGGCAACAGAGTAACTAAGTGTAACTATCTCCCAAAAATATTCACCAATATCCAAAGTGGAACACTCCGTAGATTGCAAATTCAATAAATCAATATGTTTAGCAACATTGAAGATTCCAAGAGCAGTACTTACCTACTTACTTAATCCTCATTTCTGTAAAGGTAACATATAAGTAAGCTATAAGTAAGCTGACGCAGTGACCCAAAGTGTGCGTTGGCCTCCGATAATAGTAAGAGCTAGGTTAGTCTAGATGGTTCTGTAACATCGATAGCAAAAAAAAACTGAATTTAACAAAGAGTCTATCACATTATTAAAATAAACTTACTTTTGGGTTAGGTCGAAGATGCGATGTTTACCGATACTTGGTATACTTCATGTGTTTCTTTATTGGAATTTATAGGTAGGTATTGTTAGCCACTAAGTCAGATGTTACAACCCCAGTATTATTGAGGATGAAATACCGGTTTTTGTTTACTTCATTAAATGCGTCTCTTAAACAATTCTAAAAATCCCTACCGACTCATCATGTTACAGCTATCCCAAAAAGCGTCTGAAAGTCCCATTCTGCTAATTTTTCCTCTTTCGTGGGGACGTGGGGACTTTCTAAGAATACTCATAGCTCTTGTACTTTCTCTTAGTTAGGGAATGTAAATAGCTCTTGTTTCGGACTGTACACTGTATTCATGGATCGTAAGATACCTACGAATAAGTAGTTAGTGGTGAGGAGATAAACGTAGCTGCGTGAAGTTAAAGCACTGCAACATAGTAATGTAAAAGTAAGTAACATAAAGAACTTACGGATGATCAATATTTTTGCTCAATAGTTCATGCTCTCAAATAGGTTTCCACACGCTTTTTTTTTTAATAAATTATGTATGTCAACGACGTTATGATAAGTGTGAACTACGGCTCAAATAGACATTAAAATATCTTTTTTGATTAAAACAAGAAATGGATGTTATATTTAAATAATGAATAGTCATTATCTTAAATAAACTGTATTAATTAACGGAGGAAGATGTAACGTTACCTATTAAGATAATAAAAAGCACATCCTTTAATTTAGTGACATAACTGGTTTAGAATCATTCATAACTAGAAATAAAGTTGATGACAGCGATAAAACTAAAGGTAATCCGTTATTTCTTAGAATTGGTCGCGTTAATAAAACTAAAATGCTTATAAATTTACTTAATTGATAGATGACTAAATGTCAGTCCTGTGCTCAGCCGAGAGGAATAGCCGATACGGTATAAATGTTAAATTGAGGAAAATTACTCGAACTGGACTTAATTTTACCATTGATTCATTCAAATCACGTTTCTTGATAATTATTTAATAAAACAGAAACGTCTAGTTTTAAAACAATATACATGTTTTCAGAATGAAAATGAATTTCATTATCGGACGGGCCAGCGTTTTAACAACGATTAAACAAAACATTTCTTTCGTTATTTATGATAACAATGGCGGGTGATATTGAAACACTTGGCGGTCGGACAATGTGGCTCGGATGACACCTCTCCTAACCCACCCTTCGGAACAATGGCCTCGTTAACTGAAACAATAACAGTCCACTTGCGACCAGACGCTGCCGAGCCCGTCCGTCTGACCCTCTATTAAATCAACGATGAAAACATTCAAATTGAAAACTTTTATTCCCGCCTCAATAGATTCACTAGACTCATTCAGTAAGTTAAGCTAAACGCCAGTGACATTTAGCACTGTCACAGCCGGTCTGCTGCGCGGCGTGGCCCGTATCTGCACAAGTTGAGTCCGGCGATCCATAACCTAGCATGTTGCAGACTCGTTGTATAAACATGAAGTTTTATTGCTTGGCTGTGTTCCACGCACGGACGTTAAACCCGCTTGAGCCCTGGAGCTGTTAGTATTTACTGGATGGTTTGTTGTCGGGCTACAAGGTATTGGTTGTGCGGGCGTCGGTCCAAAGTGGGCTTGCGCTGATCCGCTGCGCATCTCCTGCATCAGTATGCAGCGCGTGCGCCGCCCGCGAGCCTTTCCCTCCGCAATGGTTGAAACAAACACTCGCTTTGTAACAGACAGTTACATAAGATTGATTTTCGAATCACATACTTACTACGTTGGCTCAGCTCAATGATCCTAGGTAAGTCTAGGCCTCTGACATCAAAGTTCGCCATTTTGTTCGGTCCTGTGGCAATCCCGACCAAGCCTGCACGTTTAGTGCTTTAAGGTCCTTTTCAAATCAAATGCAATCAAATCATTTAGAGACACACTAAATGCAAACACGTCATATCTTCCTTCGCGTGTTTGGTACTTAAGTAAGACCCAGTAGTCATACCCTTGCCTCAGTATTAGCGCTACTTACGCTACTGTATCTATATCGAGCAGGTCTAACGTAAATTATTAATCAGGATTAGTTGTACGGTTAGGGATAATACATATTTACGCCAGTTCAATTCACATAGTAAATCTGGGGAACTGGCAGCCCAGGGCTAAATTAATCTCGGTCTCCTATAAATGGTCTCGCTTACAAAACCAGACTCCGTTATATAGTCGGGCGCTCGTTACGGGTTTTATAGATGTAATCAATCAGGACTTTTTATTTACTTTTTAAAACTACTGAAAGGTCGCATGCAATTTATAAGTCTAGTGCGTCGATAACAATAGGCAGTAAATTTAAATGCAGAAAGAAAAAAATGCAGGGTGATCGAACTGGTACGGCTTCTACAAAGTGCAGTAATTGGTCATAAACACTGACCTAGACAACTGAGTGGATGGGACTCGGCCGGTGCTCCCTTAAATCAATATGTCGTTTAATGTGTACTAAGCGCTATTGAGTGAAAAGTAAACATTTAAACAAGGGACGGGCGTACTGGAGCGCTAACTAAGGTTTACACTAAAATTTACGATATTTACGATTGGATAATATATTTTGCTGTCATTGTTTTATGAGATCGAGTTAGATGAAGAAAAAGTTTTAATGGTTCTAATTAACTTAAAGCTTTAAACAATTCAAATTTAAGAGTCACCCCTATTAATTTACGTCGTGTACCCAAATATTTCTAGTGCTGTCTGCTTCGAGAGAATTTGGTCTCTTGTTGAGTTGTGGACCTTAGAGAGACAATTTAACACAAAGCTCTTATTAATAAACATGGCAGTTGTCCTCACGAATGTTCAGTTTATTTTTGGAAAAGCTGTTTTGTCAAGTCAAAGGTTAATTGAGTCAGGTAGGTCGGAAGATTCAAGATTTATAGCTTTCCTAAAACAAGTTACTTTGTTATTCTTTTATATTTAGTTTCCTAAACGTAATCTTTGTTTAAGTCTTGCAAACTTCATTACTTAATCATGAATACAACTTGGGTGCCTTCAAGGATAAAGTGAAAGTTTCTAATCACTAAATTAACTCATTAAATAAATAAACAGATCTAGATCATTCGCTCTGGTCATGTAAAACAAATATATTCTTTGTACGTAATATGGCCTAGTTGTGTCTCTTAGCACGGACCGAAGTAGTTTAAAAAAATACTACTTATTTCTAAATTGAACGTCCAATCTTTCTCGTTCGGGCGCTAGTGTGTGCTGCTGTGCCATTGAAGCCTTCTACAACGATGAAATTAAATGAAAACAGTTAATTACATTTTATGAGTACCACTTTCAACCATTCTTAAAATAAGTTGTAAATGAATGAGTTGTCAATAAAGAAAATTATATGTAACATTAATGCCAACTTGATTATGACTATTACAACGTTATATTCATTCATGTTCAAATCACGACTTAAGTATCAGTTTTCAACTAAAATGTATTTCTCCACGCTTCTCCCACAGTTTTTTTCTTCTATACTTAGGTACGCCTTTTTTTACAGTTGAATCAGTCACAGTTTGATCGATCGATTTCGGCGTAACTAGGATTTCTTGCTTGTCTAGCCTGATCCTCAATCTATTGTGAATCCAAATATTTGTCTCCCATTCTTAAAAGGTCTATCATTTGGAGCTTAGGGTACAATAGAGAGACGTACGTGGGTCAAAGTTGTATAGAGTACGATTAAATGCCGGATATAACTGGATTGTGAGGCGTCCAGACGAAGTATACTGCGCTACTATGTCTACGCATATTCATTTCTTATTGAATGGACACTTTTTTTTAAATAAAGGGTAAAAACTACGAAAATACTTGGTGTATTGTTACATAATACTTTCTTGGTAAATTTTCCTCGATTTCGTACAAAATGCTTTTGTCCTCCTTCGTGATACGCACTTCTAAGGAGTGGAACACCATTCCGGCGTCTGTTTTCCCTATCGAGTAAAACCTCAAATTTTTTAAGCTAGAGTGGATTGGCTACTTATGGGTAAGCTCGCTCCATTGTAGGTTTCTTCTCAGCTCTAGGGTTCAGTATCAATCCCTATGAACTTCAAATTCAGCTTTAAAAAAAATGTCTTCTTTAAGTAAAAAGTGATAACTCACGGCCGCTTACCATCAGGCGGAGTGAGGTCATCTTGATTGTCCTCAATATAAAAAAAAGAACTTAAAGATTTAAGGTATTTTCCCTCCAGGCCCCAACGTTTTTCTTCACTGATAACCCTTTTGACGTAACTTATTGCTTTATTTTTCTACCATATTTACCCATCACGATACAAGCGTAAACACTACATAGATTCACAATTTCTTAACCTCTTTTTCACACAATTTCCCTTTCCATTATACCTTAGGTATATTATGTGTAGGTGAAGTTATTCATTGCCGAAGGTGTTGTTATAAATTTACTCCTGTTATTCCCACGTTCAATTTAGTAGAAAAAATATACCAGTGACGTGGCATACGTGTAGGTAAGTATACTCTGAAGGTTGGTATATATCGCGTCTGAGAACCGCTATAGGCAAGGAAATGAAGAAAGTTTTAAATTATACTGGAGCGGAAAAATAATGGTCAGGCGATAACTTCCAATGATATTGCCTTATAAGTATTTTTATTTATCTTGAATTACGTTTGGCAAATATTTATTATTTAAGGTACCTTTTATAGGTTTTTATTTTATCTAAAAGGCAAAATCTTAAGATTGTGTGGCCTGTTTCTGTAAAAATCTTAAGATTGTGTTTTTTTTTTGCCAAATAACAAGCATTATAATGACTGACTGAGAATTTTACTGACTATGACAGTTGACTACCAACTTTTTAAATTATTTTACTTAACATATTGGCGAAGTTATCTTTTAGAAGGAGATAGAGCCATATAAAAAAAACATTAAAATGTTTATTAAATAGTTTAAACCTCATATTTTTGAAATTGAGAGTTGTATTTGAATAAGTGGGGTATCTAATTTTTGAGTAGGTATACATAGGTACCTCGGTACCTCTGAAAAGAAGCACTACCTAAATATAGTAAAATACATACACTTAGGTACGTTTTTGTATAAAAGACGTACCTTGAAACTCCAACTTTTATTAGCTCGTAATCTATTATAGTCCAACCTAAGTCGCTACACAAAGTTTTAGTTTCTAGAGTGGAAAATAAATATTTAAACAGACAATAGGCTTGACGTCTAACAAGACTATAAAATAAATTTGACGATACTGAATTGTTAAACATGTTTTGTGAAGTAGTGTGGTAGCTAAGAGAAGGTATTTCTTCTCTCTTATAAAGTTTACATTTCGACTTCCACTGACGTAAATTCAAATATTTCTTAAGACGGCAGTTACTTCTTTTTTAGGGAATCAAATCATGACTAGTTGATACTCGTAGTGTCCCTAAGAATGCGTTTCAAAAACATTGACCAAGGCTTACGCATTTGCATTGATGTTTATCTGCATAGCTCACAATGTTTCAAAATGGAAGAGATAATAAAGCATTCTTTTATCGGGCAGGGCAGCCATTCCGAGGAGTGCTCGCTGTGTCGTGGAGCAGTAGCATTTGTTAGCCGCTGGCAGAGGTCCATTTGTAACGTTCGGAGCAACCACGAGGAGCCACCGGCGGCGTTTATTGATTGTTACCCGCAGTTCCTGCTTACAGCCAACAGAATAAATCATTCAAACTCAATATTAGTTTTCGCCAACGTTTATTGAGAGCTTTAGACATGGGCCGAGGTTAAGAACCTCGCTTCCTGGGGGTTTTGATTAATAGTTTTTATCTTCAGCCTTCGCACAGCACTTCGGCTCTCTAGGATTTATTACATCATCTTTTCCAATTTCTTTTTAATAACTGAAGTGTTCTATTATAATTATGCTGTGCACTGTGCAGCTGCATATTAGTAGAAGCTGCTAACTCACCATCGACTACACTCATTTACCATACTCGTACAACTATTACGTTTCTACTCCACTCATGTTTTGTAGCCGCATACGAAATCAAAAACAGATCACTCTTCTCCCAGCAGTTACATTGAGTCCTATGTTTTATCATTTAAAGCAGTTGAACTCTGATTCAACCCTCAAAGAATATAATAATGTTAGTCTAAATAATTATATTTTAGGAATAATTTTCTTAATTGAAACAGTAACGTAATCTCCGTAACATAATATATCCTGTAGCAGATTACCTTATTACAGGGATTTTAAACCATAAAAATTTAATGGGTTTGAAATTTTAAAGAGGAGGTTATTATTTATATTATAAACGAGCTCATGTATTTATTTGCGTAGCTTCCTTGGTGCAATTATGGCGATGGAACAGGAAACTGCACAAGATTCATGTTTACTGAGATATTATTCATGTTTCATATTTTCCAGGAAAATACGTAGGTGTAAGGCTGAGGGTACGACGCGGTCCCAGTGTGAGGGTCAGATTTATCGGAACACTGGCTCCTAACATTTATTAGAACCTAACAAATCATACCCGACCACGAATCAGTTTGACAAATAATGCCGGATTTCAAAGATCCTATTCTTTGAATGAGAGTAACTCTATCTGCGGTATTTTATTTGGGCGGAATTCAAATAGCTAGGAATTTCGTTAAGAAATAGCCTGTTCGATTGCATTTGAACGCAGTAGCCCAGCAAAATTTTGCCGCCTGACCGGTTGCCCGTAGTCGAGTTAAACTTTGAATTAGCATTGATAAGATATTAATCGGATATTAAGGGGTTATTTCAGTATCGGAAATCAGCGGAGCAGAAATAGATCACGGTACTGATTAGGAATCCGCGATTAAACTAATCCCTATTTATTATTCGGTTTATGTCGTCGCGGGTGTAATTTATAAAGGCGTAGTATCGCAGACGAAGCTGTGCGATTTATGTGGCGACTGTTGTGCGACAGATATTTTTGCGGCTGAGCGCGCGACAGTGCGGCGCGGCCGACGGACGCGGTGAGCGTCGCTAAAGCTCCAGTTCTCCAGTTCCGTTTAGCAGCAACTGTCACCGACGAGAAAAGTTTACTGCCTTACAGGCTATGTTTTTATCATTATTGACGATTATTCGATCAGACCGTAGTTTTTAAATTATTATCCCACTCGATAGTTTTCTTCTTGGCTTTAAAAGAAAATTACCACGTTTATATATTTCGGCAAAAATTTGGCAAATTTGCGGTAACAAGCTAAAATTGATTAAAAAAATACCAGATAACAATATCTACTTGTGATTCTAATTGTGATATGTGTGATTATCTACTTGAGATCGCTATTAGCGATAAGACCGCCGATATTGAGTTCTATAATATTTTGTGCAATAAAAATATCTATCTATCTTGTGAAAAAACACTAATGATATCTTTCTAGAAAATGAACTTTCAAACTTCTTTCAGTTCCCAATTACAATTTGATTTCTTACGAAGATCTGAGCATAAAACATAAGTAGATATTGCTGTTGCTACCACTATCTCTTTCTGTTTTGTTTGTCTGTGACATTGTAAGGATAAGTTTACCGCACCCATTTCGTTTCTGACAGCATTACGATATCTTAACGACCGTTCTAAGTAAATATTAGTAGCATTATAAATTGAGTAGCGATTGCAAGTTTCATTGTGTTAATACTATTATTGTGTAAACTGGTTTTGTTTCGAAGATGCTTTGTCTCTCGTATTGTCAAACATCGAACGGTGATACTTTGAAGTGTCCAGTTCAATGTCCTAACAATGAAATGTCATGTATGAAGTCGCTGACCTGCATAAATATTAGCTTCGGAAAGAAATTATGATTAGAATTTTCTTCACGATCCATACGTCTGTAATATGATAAGTATCACGAGAGATGAATACGTCAACGCGTTGGTAACGGTTATGTAATGTTCCAACAAAAGAGAATATTGTAATAGCAGATCATTGTACCATACATCTATGGGTTTACTAATACATAATAGAGATCCTTTCTAAAGATATTACACTAGCCTGTATAGAAAATGTACTACCAGATTCATATGTTGATAATGATATAGAGAAGTCATCTATGTAGGTACCTACTATTGAAGAGTGTCTTGTATTACTTAAATGGGATTACATTCACAAAATAAGATAAAAATATTTATATTTTCAACTTATGTCACTTTAGTATTTTCTTTAGCGGATACTTGTTTCCTTTTCACATTCTTAGTCTTTGAAAGCGAAGGTTTTGTTAGTGTTTTTCTAAACTGATATATTTGCAGAACGTTAAATATTATTTGCGTATAAGTAGTTGACATTAGCCCCACCGGCATAGTCAATGCCCGAATATAATTGTTCCGAACACAACACTGTTTCCAAACCTTTATACATGCGGTCCACTTAAGTCTTAGCTTTGACACAGTTCCTCTGGATTGACATGCAGTAATTGCAGCAGACGCTAAATATAATCGCGCATTGTCATTCGCCCCGACGCGCCGCGCCAAGCCGAGCGCCGCGCGCGGCCTAGCACGCATCCAAATAAGCCGTGACACCCTCGGCTTACGAATGAGTTATTTAATTTTGATGTTCTGGATAGTAATTCGTTTTAAAACAATGGCATTGACAACAACGGCTACATTATGTACCTTATTGTTTGCAGAATGTGCGAGTAATAAGGCGCGAGATACCTAACTACGAGTATCAATGATGCGATATTGTTTTATAGCTTCTAATTTACTTCCTGTTTAGTGACTAAACATCTATTTAAACGGTTTTGACACGTAGTACTTGATATTATCATCTTGACTGATTCATTAAGTTTTTTCTTGGAAAGAGTTATAAAATTTAGAAAATATTCGAGCACTCTGCAGGCAAAAGCCGTTATTAAAAGTGATATAAAAATGGTAATAATTGTAAATTATGCTTATTATGTCTTTTTAAAACGATACATTTAAAAGAAATGTCCATTAAGCATTCTAGTTTGCTTAATGCAGAGGTGAAATGGGTCGTCTAACGGCGTTCACGTCTTCATATGACCTGTGTTTATTTAACTGTTTCGACTCGAGCCGAATTGACAAGTTTATTGTCACTGTGTCGTGAGTGGTGTGTAGATAGGTAGGCGTCGGTAATGTAGGCAGCCGGTTGTTCCAGCGATTCGCCTCCAGCCCGGACCAGTTTAATGAAGAGATTTGGCACGACCGCACGAGCTTTAACGGCTACGTACATATCTACGAGTAGCTGTGTTCACTGTTCAGTTCGTATCTCTGTAACTAGGGCTGCTCGTATTAAGCAGGAGTTAGGTTGATCAGCCGGCTCAACAGATGCACAATACCCACAAGCCGTAATTGCTGCCTCTCGTTTCTACTTTAGAGAGGTTTTTTGGGGTGACATTAAACTTGGCATGTTACGCTACGGCGTAGCGTCGTAGCAGATTTAAAACATACAAATTGGGGTTGTGCTTGTGTAAAATTATTCTGATTTTGTTTAGTTACTTATGTTCTATAATTTTTGTCTCGTTTATAAGTGATTCATGTGGCTACGGGTATATGATCTCACTCGTAAAAATACTTTTAGACAAACATTCTAGTTAGATAATTAAAACAAGAATAAATAAAAGAGATGTTATTTATTCTAAACATAAAGACTCGCGTTAGACAGTTGAGATTATTTCATTAATTAATGGTCAGTAGGCTTAAAGGATCTGTTAATCTCGAGCCAAAGACTCGTGGTAGATGTCATATTTCATTCCTTTACTTAATTAAATACACTACCATCTGCCGCGAGTAATTGTGTTCATCAATAATATGTGTTAAAGTGGCCGTTTGAATTAAAACAAGTAGCAATTAATTTTAGAATCTCCCTTAGCTTTACAACGAGTTTACTTAAGTTTTAAACGTTGCAATATATAAAGCTGCACTCTTCATCATTTTTCTAACACCACCTTAAGTTTTTCTTACGACGGAAAGTTTCTTCGAGCGAGGAAAGATTTTCTAACTTATATACGAGATAGTATCGATCGAATGAGAGACAAAATCTAACGGATTCAAAGACTGCAGTGTTTTAGATTTAATCACGGGATAGAGCTCATTTCATTTGTGATTTTGGGACCATCGGGACTTTTTGACTCAGATTAGATCGTGTAAGGCTATTCTTCTTCCAATGATTTATATGAAAGAAAATAAATATAGAATTAGGTACTTACGTGGCTAGCCAACTAGAACGCTGCGAGCGTTATGCAAGTACCTAAAATGAATAAAAAAAACAAAGTTAGAATCTTCTCTCCTCGAAAAAGAAACGACTGAAAAACCATTCTATTGCACGTTTACTGCGCATCTAATTCGAGTTTTTAAAAATTTGTAAACGAATATCACGAACAAGCGGTACCCTAGCGTTAATCAGTGCTGCCAACTCGATGCCACGAATTGGTGCTGGGTGCCATGCGAAAAGATGCTAGGATCATAGCACCTATCATATCAATATTCTTAACAATCTAGCAGCTAGTACTCTGTTAAGAATTTATCAGAAATTGTGCCGTTAGCCATTACCTACCAGTATATGTAAGGCTAAACAGCAGAAATGGTCTAGGCAAATAAAATATTTTATGTGTAAAAGTTAATGTTAATCCTAGTCTGTGATGCCAAAATACTGATTAAAAAGTGCTATGTGCTAAATGTACAATTTGAGCGTTCAAAATATAAAATAGTGCTAAATGTAGCACCAAAAGTGCAAAATTGGCAGCGTTATTTAGCCAGTTATCGCGTGCCTAAATAAAGGAAGCAATTTGTATGTGCACTTTACTCGTAGAAATTACAAGCGTAGGTTTTTGCGAGAATATCCCGTCCAACCATTTTCATAGTTTAATCAGACTTGTATTATTGTATTATATTACATTGTTTCAACGTGTTAGACTTGCGCAGAGGATTGGGTACAATATCCGAATGCTACGAACTATTTCAGTCGCAACAAAACCTTTATAACTTTTAATAACATTGGACGGTAATATGCATTTGTTTCAAAAGGTTATTGCTTCAATCTTACCGTAGGTAACCTTAGTTTCAACTTCTGAAATAATTATACGATTGTAATAAACACTGACTTGTTTATATGATAAATATAGAAGAATGTATGGTATAGTAAAGGTACAATAGGTTCTGTCAGGGCTCATGTTAGAAAGTATGTTTCTTAAGACAATATTAGATTTTCCCCATGAGCTAAAGGAAGGAAAGTACGACTGTAGATAGTGGAAGGCGGCAATCGCTTACCATCAGGTGATCCGTCTGTCTATCTGCTACCTATTACATAAAAAGGTGCGAAAAAACATTAAATTAGCTGAGTAGGTATATACCTACCCGATTACTGTAGTAATAATTTCGTAGTAAAGTCTCTATTTATCATTTCAACTTGTAATTGATTTTTGACAGCTAGATCTCCTTTCTTAATGCACAATAAATTCCACAAACTGTAATTTCACAGCTGCGGCAGCGCAGTTATTATTACGTATATTTACGTGTGGACGGTTTTTAGATCAGTCACGAGCACGCTCACGGCGCGGGCGCAGCAGATGCGCGAGTGAAATGCGCAGAACAAGAACCTGCCGATCACGAATCGTTAAACTGTGGTCCCGTTTTCCGCTGAGATTTGCAACTAAAAGCTATTTCTTATCTGTTGAAACAGATATCGGCTCAGAGGAATAAAACGATGTAAAATCTAAATTCTGTGGTCAGCAACGTCGTCTTTGTCAACTAAATAGGGAAAGTGTAAATATTTCTCTCTCCATCTTATAATTTTGACAACCATAGGCATGAATCATAGGCCAGACAGAGTATAGAGTAATGTCACCTTAGCCTCATTACCGCCCTATCAAGCGACATAAATTAATGCCAAGCACATCCAGGTTGAACGATCAAAGGCTCGCCGATTACTGCTAATACTGAAGATAGGTCTCCCTCATATTAAAAACCTGCATCCACCAGTTTTCCTTATAATGAAAAAACGTTTCTCAAATATAAAGACGATGGTCTGTGTATATGAAAGGATAACTAAGCAGAAGTGGCAATAAATACGCCACGCTTATTGCAGGATCCATCGTGGTTAGATCGGAAGAGCTCTTCAGGTCACGAATGAGCAAAGACTATAATGTATAAGTTTGCGCTGGAGAGGTGAACTTGGTTAGACATTGAAGCAGACTGCTCGTCAACAAGGGTTATCGGAATGACAGACCATTAACTAGATTATAGCACTGGACATAATCTTAGATAATATTGGTTTATCATTAGATTAGTTTATTACAGGATAGCAATATGTAAGGGTAGCTACACTGTACCTAATTTGGAGTTCTTGATAGTTCGGCGCTATCTATCTATAAAAATGTTATTGAATTCTTAAGAGCTTATAGAGAAACCGAAAAGGTGGAATACTTTCGCGATGCAATTAACAACCAGCGCCATCTATTGGTACCGAAACGAAGTGGGGGCAGGCTAAGTTCTTGTGCTAATAAAAGATGATGTGAAAATTATAGAGAACTAAACATTTAAAATTGTTGTACCTTAAGAGCTTATGGATAAACCTCAATAAAATATTCTCAAATGCTCTTGTCTATCAAATGGTATTACAGCAGTCTGGGCATGTTCCGCCGTACAAGATTCACCACAGCTTATTCACACGCCACACCTGCATCATAGTCGTATAATGCTTAAACCGTCAGTGTTGTCACAATGAGTTTGAGATCAGTAAGGATAGCCTCCTCATCTTGGCGACACGTACCTACTAAACAAACAAAGGGTATATCTATCGTATGGCGGCAGTTTCAGGTCATCGGAATCGCGACGGGAGCATACGATTTCTTATTTCAAACGAAAAGTCTCCTTTCTTGCTCTTTTGTATACTTCTCATCCCACCCTTTCCGTTCAAATTATATAAAACTGAACTCAACCTCACGCAATAACACTTAATTTTTGGTTGTTTTATGTGGTTAGGAAAGGTTAAGCTCGTGGTTCCATTTAAGTTTTAAAAGGGGTAAATATAAAACAAAATTCGAATTTCACAATTACCGGTTTTTCAGCAATCGTGCAATGTATTCGTTTCACGAAATAATATGTCAACTCAATTACGAAGCACGCCTTCAATCACTTATACTGATGGCATCATATACACACTTAGCGCGGTTGTGATTACCAATCACACTATGGCATTAATCCTTGATTATAACGCTTATCAAGCGTGGATATATGACGTACTAGGCCTTTGTGCTCCTTACATTGTCTCCAATCAGAAGCGAATGAGAAATCCTGGAGCAGTCACTATTTGCGAAATATACATTCTAAATAATCTTTGATGCAAAAACGGTAAGGTTTTTAGGGGTTGATGATTGATAAGTAGGTACTTGTAAGATAAGATATTTAAGTACGGTTGATTAGGAAAATTTGACTTGAATAGATCTCAAAGTTTCGTGATAGTTTGACATATTGTAATTGCGATAAGCCGATGGCAATACCAGAGTTATAATCTTAATAGCTTTTTGTAGATTAGTTTGAGTAGCATATAAAAAAGTAATAAAATAATAAGTATATTTTTTATGTGAGTGGCAGACGATCAAACGGATCACCTATTTGTAGGTAAGCGATTTCCGCCGCCCATAGAGCACCCATAGAGCAATCGCTTACTAAATGTTTGTCGTTTCATAAACTAAACTGTAAGCTCAGTTAATATAAGCCATTGAATAACGAGTATTATCTGTACTTTTATAGTCATATTTAGCTGGACGGCGTTTCATTTTACGTTGACACAAAATCCCCAATTTGTGGCATTACTGTTATCCTTTTAGTACATCCTCGTGAAACAGTGTGGGTCGATTGATGCCGCCCTAAGCGGGACGAGCCGGCTAAGCCGCACGTATAGGTACGTATAGGTACGCATAGGTAATCGCCGGCGACAATGGCGCCGCGTACTTCCAATACCCCTCATTTGCATACTCCACTATGCGTACCTCTCTACCCCGTGTACGCCGTCCTGCTATTAGCAAGATTATGTATTGTACTCGTGTACGTTGAATAAAAGTTGACGGTGCAGGTCAAGTTAAGAGTCTGTGATAGTTAAACCAATTCCTGATCCTCCATAAACATATTTTCTTGCTGTGGACAAACGAGCTTTAGACCCGAGTATGCAATAAAGACCCAGACCCTAGTATTGCTTTTACACCCCTATACTGCTTATATATCTCATCATCGTGCAGCATGCGATATCTTATGAACATTCCAACAAACGACTTCCATAGTTCATTATTTTAGATAATTACTTGCAGGAAAAGGTAGTGAATCCAAACACCTTTATAATCCCACTAGACCTCAACTCACTCGAGAGAATATGGCCAACCTATTAAGTTCGTTGTAATTAAGTTATTGATACTAATTGAATTGGGGCGCTATCAAGCAATTTGCCTAATGGGAGTTAAAGATTTTATTATTGCTAATCCGGGCTTAGTTCGCTAATAGGTGAGTACCTATTCAAATTAAGCATTCAAAGTATTCGTCAGTCATATATCGCTTTTGAAGATAAATCTCAGATGAAGTCAAAAGAATTCATAACATTTTTCTCAAACTTTGGTATCAAACCCGTGAACAGGCCGTCTATCTTCTTAAATCACTGAACAATTGAGGCGGGCAACATGTTTTCCAATAAAATATTTTCCGAGGAATTTATTTGTCGTCGATAAAGTTTGATCAACCTTGCGGGTAATCATGATTTATCGTCATTTAAAATTGTTAATATTTAGATTCTATTTTGTGGTAGCAAAGGTCTGAGTTATTAAAGAGGACATAAACTATCAATATCTATAACTATCAATTCGTAGGTTACATATTCTATACAAGGTTACAACCACACAACTTAAATTCATATGGAGGTGAAAGAACACAGTACCAAGGTCTGTTTTTCTTGACCACTATAATCTGGACATATTTAAGTCAAGATTGAATAGGCATCTTCTAAGCAAAAGCGTGTCATCTTTGACGTTATCGTCACTTCCCATCAGCTGTGATTGTGGTCAGCGTAGGCCTTAGTATATAATAATAAAAAAATACAGTAAATAATTATATTAAAAACTATGTTTCGATATTGAACGATGAATATTCTACTCGGGTGAATCGAGTTAATATCCAATATTACTTAGTTTCATGAAAAGCGGTATGCTAATCAAGTAGTTCATGTTATAAGGCACTAGATACGAGATAGTCTCGCTCGGAAACTGGTAGTCAAAATTCTAAATTCTGAAACACCTCCCAACGAAGTTATATAGGGAATCAAATAAGTTGAGAACAAGAAAACATACCTAAGTAAGCATTTCCAACGTCGCGACGTAGCTGGAATAGAAAAAAACTAGACAATTAGAAAAAGGACAGGAACGCTGGGAGCAATCCTCCGGGCATGCTCTTGATTGGATGAGACCACTTCCTCTAAACGGCTCGGCGCCGCTGCACCGGTCTAGCCTCTCATATTCAACTAACAAGAATATCTGGAATTTTCTCGCCCTTGCACCTAGTGCGCAAAGGAACGTGTACATACCTGGACTTGTTTCAATTCAATCCTCTTTTTATTGCGTTTACTAAAAACTTTCATTTTGCACTTGACTAGGAACTTTGGGTACCCACTTATAGAAAATGTCAGTTGGTGCATCAGGGTTTTTACTTACTGGCACAAAACACTGAGCTGTTTCGAGAGCCAAGATCCATTCTAGGATGAGTTATTTATCTTTTGTCGCTGACCAAACAATGAGACGTAAGTAGATGTATCAAATAACTGGCCTCTGACCTCTTCTTAACAATTTAAATACCTATATCACGTGTTCAAGGACTGAATTAATTTACCTCCTTTTCAATTCAAATCCTAACTTCGTTTGACGGTCACGGACTTGTACGGCTCAATTCATGCAAAGTCTATTCATATTTCATTAGGGTTAGAATACAAAACACTGCTTAAAATAAGGCTGTTTTTAATTTCGTATTAGGTACACGTTGGTCACGTTTTGCAACGCCTACGATAATCTTCGAGACTCTAGTGCCGTTTTCTTGAGCAGAGTCGTGTCTCGCCAGCCATTGTTCTACTGCGTCCGTGTATCGTACTGTGAAAGTAGACTTATGGCGCGAAATATTTCCTATACTCCGTCAACTGGCTAGACTCGAGCTAATCAGTTCAAGGCCTGTGGAGTGGACAGCGAACAATATTAGTCCAATCGATTTTCTATTACTGTGTCCAAACATGCTAAAGACGGTCTCCGTCATTAGTCGACGGTATATTAATCACAATATAGACTTAATTAAGTGTCTAACCAAACATTGAGAACGTGAATAGTATCTAATTAAGCGATGTATAATACATTTATAGGATTGTATTATTAGTTAAGATACTTTGTTTTGCTACCGCTAATTACGTTTTTGTCAGTTGCTTTAGGGAAAAAGCTTTATATCTTACAAGGAGCTTATATAGTATTTTAAAGTAAATATCACTAAACAATGTTGCCTTCAAAATATTCAAGTTACCGAGAAATTATAAGTACGGCTGCTATTTTTAGCCACGGAGAAGCACAAACTCACATCTACATAGTGAAACAGCTATAGAACTGCGAAGGTACCAAAATATCAAGGCGCGGGGTCAATGCCATGGGCGGAGGACGCTCTAACACAAATAAAATATTACTACCGTCATAATGTGTCTAGTAGATTGTAGTAAGTAGTTATTTAAATGAAAGAACTTTTTAAATTAAACCTTGTTTTCAAAACACTTCTGAACTTTGACTTTGTATTTCTAAACATATTTTAGAATAGTGGTAATGTTTTGACTCCAACGCCATTACAAAAAGTAAAAGTTGTAATCAGTTTCGTGGTGCCTTCGTTCTCAATGATTCAATGCTGTCCTATTTTATTAATTTAATTAACTATTCTTTATGTACACCATCACAAACGACGTCATAATACGTCATAATTTCATTAAACTACGCAGTTAGAAGAAAGCTGTCAGAGATTAATGAGTTAAAATGAGACAGTGTCCTTGACAGGAGACCCCGTGAGAAATATTTAGTTACCTTTGAAGTATTGTAACATCGACCATATACAAATACAAAGTTGTTGTATGATAATAGAACCTACTTTTGTTAAGTCGCCTAGTAGTGATGTAACTGTTATTGTATAATTTGACATGATAGTACGTGTATATGAATGCAATACTTGTATTGACTGCACATAATAGCGCTACAGAAATAGTTTACAATACATTGTTACTAATACGATACCACTATGTAGTTTGGTCAGTGGTTGGTATATTTTCTATTGTAATAGGTATTGCACTGCATTTTTCATTTGAGGGGGAGGCGTACGAGGGCACACTAGCAAACGGATCACCTAATCACTTGTTGGTAAGCGATCGTAGTTACTTGTGTTTCTAACGAAAGATGTTTTTTAGCCTAAAGTGAACTTTCTATTCCTTCAAAGGCAAGTCTAATGCCATAATGATAGGCTTCGGGAATGGAAGAGATGGCTGCCTCTATAGCTTCACTTCACTTACCAATGGACCAAGTAGAAAATAATGATTCGTAATACACATCGTAGATAATTTGATTGCATTCATCGTTTTAATGGACTCGGTGTCATTTACAAAGTCGGTGACTCGTAAAATCTCGTACGTTTTCATTTCATTGCAATTTCATATTTCATTATAGAAATGCGAGCAATATTTTTCTACAGCAATTCTGATTTCAAAGAACCAATAACAATGTTTTAATTGACCTATGACTGTTATTGAAGTTTTAACAGAACATTTTATGAAAATGTTACTAACTAAAGTTAGTGTACTTTTATTCTGTACCTAAATTGTTTACTTAAAATAGTTTTATAGATTTGGATCGAGGTCAAACTGCATGTAACGCCAAGAATTTAGGTTAAGAACTTACGGCAAAAATGCAAATAACTACGTTTCAAGTTTCGCCTAAATTCAGAAAAGTCGGGTAGGAGTATCTATCTGCTCTATTCATGTGCGGAATTTTCGAATTAAAGTATTCCTATAAATAGGTAGTTAGGTATACATATAAACATTTACATCCCTTTAAGCACGTGTTCACCAACCATTCCGAACAACATTTGTTCTATGACTTGTTTGTCTTCTTGAAAATTCGCATAAAAAGTTTCATCTTTCCATACAAAGTCGGTCACGTGACTTAGTTCTTTTGTATGGGGAGTCGAAAAAAGTTGTTGAACAAATGTTGTTTAGAATGGTGATAGAACACGTGGTTAAAAGGACGTAAAATGTTCACAGATACAGCCCTGTATATCTCAGTCAATTTCATTGGGTTCTTTGAGACAGCAAAGACACCGGAACAAATCGGGGCCTGAGTTTGAGAGAAGCGATGCTCTGTTTTGGCAAATCGCTAATGGCACCGTTTGAGTACAACAAACGAGAAGCTCAATGGATGAATTGGACGAAATGAATGGATGGAAGTGAGGCGAGCCTGAACAATTGGCATCATTGTCGTTTGTCTTCGATTTACCGATGTCGGTCGTACCACGTCGGTTGACCTATTTGCGGCAATTGCTGCCGATCAATTGCAAATCATTCATCTTTATAATGACGAATGATCTTGACGTAAGGTTATTTTTTTGTTTACGCAGGTACTTATTTGTTAGTACAGATGTACCTAACAGTATATTTCATTCAAATTAAAAATTTAAATTTAATTAAAAATATCAATATACGTAATTCTTAGTAGGTATTACTGTGAGCTTATCTGCGCGTAGAGAATTATTATATCAAAGAATATTATAATACTTATTTGTTTAGAAGCAAAATAAGGTACCTAATAAGATGGGAATACATAATTTCCACAAGGAAGTGATAATGACAATAAGTACTTACTTATTGATGTTATCAGCAATTAAGATTTAGCACTTCCGCGTATTAACATTTAATTCATGGTGTAGTGTAGTAGGATAGTAATTTGATGCTTACGTATAAGCTTACACGTAAGCATCAATAGCAAAGATATCAGAATTAATTAAAGATTTCATCTTATCGGTAATTAAGTGTAATTTATTTAATCATAGTAATAGTGCCCCCTTTATCCGGTAAGTACATTCACTTTGCGTTCACCAGCAAGTCAAGGTGGGTGGTAGTCATTAGATGTCTTCAAATCTTAGTCTCAATACCTGAGGCACACGTTTCACAATAATTTTACATATGGAAATGATAAATGATGCGCCACAGGATTTGATAACATAACCGCTGATGTGTTGCCATTTATACTATAATTACTTATGTAAGTCAAGGAGAATATTGTTTGGAAACCCACATGAGATCCAATTGAATATTCCACATGCGACACTTTTGCGGCCTCCCAGAAACATTAGTAATGACATTGAGACGTGTTAAACTCAATGATTCAGTGCCCTACATGTGCGCCACCTACTAACACACAGGGCGTAATGGATGGAAGTAGCTGGATTACGTAAAACAAACAAAACAACAAAGTTAGGATATGTATTAACGCGTTATCTGTTAACAGCAAACAAAGGTAACAAATCAAAATAATATGAAACTTATTTCAATAATGGTTTCTTTGTAATGTCGCGAAATATACTCAAGACTTTCTCAAAGTAAAACTTTTAAATTTCTAG
Organism: Cnaphalocrocis medinalis; assembly: GCA_014851415.1. Taxonomy (NCBI): domain Eukaryota; kingdom Metazoa; phylum Arthropoda; class Insecta; order Lepidoptera; family Crambidae; genus Cnaphalocrocis; species Cnaphalocrocis medinalis. The sequence continues at coordinate 8,557,231 of CM026275.1, read as the reverse complement.
TGACAGTTGCAAACAGATATCAGAAATATTTTCTCAGCATCCAACGGCGTTTATTGAACAACTTTAAATATCCTAAGTATAACTGACTGGAAAATCAAATTCAGCATCATAGTGTTGAAGATTAAAGTTATTAATAAGATACTACAACTCTGCTTTTATCTGTTTGGATCAAGTGTTTGTATTGAATAGTATCGAATTGAATCAGTCGATACAATCTCAGTGTTTATGGGCCAAGTTCAACAACTTTTGTCATTAACGATCCGAGCGTCGGGTGTACTCGTATTATACCGAGTAATTAGCAAGTTCGCGATGATTTGCCCCTATTTGTATTGATATTGATTATATCGTGTCGGTATATGGTTTGTTTATAATGAGTTTCCGATTAAGATGTGTTTATTTATCATCAGGCTGCTTCGTATTAATTTTATTATCTTTGCGCGGGAGATTGATGAAGATTGATCTTATACGTTAATGAGAAGCAGTTAACCTGGAGAAGCGCATTGGCATTATATTTTAATTAATATTGTGGCAATATCATAATCTTTAAGATTATTTCAACTGCGATTTATAGATATGCTTTTAAATATCATGTTTTGGTTCAAAACGACCATTTGTTAGGAAATCATTAGAATTAACTATTTAAAAAGTTTCACACATTTTTTGTTTGGTCTAGCATTTTATACAAGTCAATAGATTACTTTGCATATCTCTTTAGCTAGACTGCAAGTCATTATTATATCATCACTGCAGCTTTCCCGTGGGGTCAGACTGCGATAGTGCATTGTAAATCGCAGGTCGAGATCTAACCAACGATGTTAACGATGCTAACATGCCCATCTACCGTTACAGTAGCCATTTAAATAGCTACTTAAATTTCTTGCACAGAAGGTTGAATGTTCTACAGAGGGTCCTTATATCATCTGGTAGCATCAAATCTCATTACCCCGAAACATTTTTTTTGTTTTATCCCTAACATGCCCGCCGCGGGCCTTTCTTTGATGCCTAATTTTGACAATATTCAGAAAAAGCAATAAATATTACCATGTTCTACGGTGCTTTAGGAGTTTCTTTGTTTGAACAAATTAAACGCTTTCTTGTCGATACGGTATTATTTATTCTGATTAGCCTTAAAAACTTGTTTTTTTATTGTTAAACTAGGCAGATCTGATGGTATTAAATGGTAACGGGCGCTCTAGACATCAATAATATAAATATATGTTTTTTATAACTTTGAATCAAAACTGGTAAAATTCGTGACTTGCTAGACAATGTGATACCATCGTGTTAATAAAAAATACTAGATTGATAACAGATAACTAAATATTACCAAGGCAAGTCTAATATGGCACAAGATATTTATTAACTAAATTTGTAGAAACTTGTGGTCTATATTGACTATATTAGCCTTTTAAATACTGATTTATTGACAGTTTTAATGGAATGTTATTATTAAACTCAAACATGATATCAAATTTGACCTCATGAATCGCAAATGCGATATAATAAACTGTTTTGAAATTTATTACGTAGTATAATTTGCTTTATAGATATGTATTAATTGAATAGTGTGTAAGAAAATACTTAAGTTTATAATTGAAAGCGCCTTTGTAAGCTTGGTATTGTAGAATTAAGTTAATTGGCCTCACCTTCGCGTTCAATGTTAAACTTGGTCGTGCAACCAACGTTCACCGCCGTAGAACACTTATTCTCGCCACCGATTTCTGACAGTCACCCACTTTCAATCATGTGAACCGGTTCGGACAAAGAAATCACTGTTCTTAATATACTGCACGGATATAACTGCACAATATCTTATAGAGAACAGTTGCAATATTGTTATTGAAACTTTCAGTTCACGAGTTTATTCATTGATAACAATAATAACCTAGGTCATGCTAAATTTGGTGACATTTTTAGTCCATTTATTCCATTAAAATATAACGTAGAAATTAAATGAGAGTATGAAAAACTTACAAGACATTCATAGTCACATCAAATTAGGTACAACAAGTACCGGTGAAAAATATCAATGAATTCACGTCATAGAACAGAAACGTAACCTCGAGAGCGTACGAGTAGTAGACGCGCGACAGCCGGCGCAGGCGCTTCGGCTACATTCGGAGCCACTCGGCTTACTACACGTTTGAAAAAAGAAAACAACTGCCCTATCCCTTTCGCACTTAGGATGAAAGCTACCACAGATTCAAGATTAGATCATTGAACTAAAAAGAAACAGACGCGCCTCTCTCGGTCGGATACGGCGACGCAGAACCGGTTTCAAATCGTAACTTTAGTCCTTACAAATAAAAACTCATGCATAGATAATCCTACAGCCATTGGTAACGAGCTGTACGTAAAAGGTTGCACTTAAAACCGTGGAAGGAAACTGTTACCGAACGGAAATGGACACGGGCGGTAGGTTCATTAAAATAGAATGAGATTTTAATAAAGTTTTTATGACGCATAAAACTTAGATATTCCTAAGGTACCAACGGATATGAAAAGGGAATAATTTTATTTTCTTTCTAAAGTGTTTGCATAATAATATGGTCTTGTAATAAACTGTTTCCTTTAACACCGTTTTCAGAAATTGTAATCATTAGACAACAAATCAGACCAAAATGTAATGTAATTAAGAGTCAAGGGGAGGATTGTTTAATCTTCCAGTGAGCAAGTAGGTAGTATCCAAGTTGACCCGGAAAGTGCACTAAGTTTAGAGGAATACAAAGACTTTGACATACTGAAATACCGTTGACATACACCGGTCGTTTTTCTGCTACTGGGCAAGTCATTATTATATCATACTGCAGCTTCCCGCGGGTGTACGACTGCGATAGTTGCTTGAATAGCAGGTAGAGATCTAACCAACGATGTTAAAACGATGCTAAAATGCCCATCTACCGTTACAGTAAGCCATATTTAAATAGCTACTTAAATTTCTTGCACAGAAGGTTGAATGTTCTACAGATGGGTCCTTATATCATCTGGTAGCATCAAATCTCTTACCCCGAACATTTTTTTGTTTTATCCCTAACATGCCCGCCGCGGGCCTTTCTTTGATGCCTAATTTTGACAATATTCAGAAAAAGGCAATAATATTACCATGTTCCGGTGCTTTAAGAGTTTCTTTGTTTGAACAAATTAAACGCTTTCTTGTCGATACGGTATATTTTTCGGATTAGCCTTAAAAACTTGTTTTTTTTATTGTTAAACTAGGCAGACGAGCATGCCGTCGATCTGATGGTATTAAATGGTAACGGGCGCTCTAGACATCAATAATATAAATATATGTTTTTTATAACTTTGAATCAAAACTGGTAAAATTCGTGACTTGCTAGACAATGTGATACCATCGTGTTAATAAAAATACTAGATTGATAACAGATAACTAAATATTACCAAGACAAGTCTAATATGGCACAAGATATTTATTAACTAAATTTGTAGAAACTTGTGGTCTATATTGACTATATTAGCCTTTTAAATACTGATTTATTGACAGTTTTAATGGAATGTTATTATTAAACTCAAACATGATATCAAATTTGACCTCATGAATCGCAAATGCGATATAATAAACTGTTTTGAAATTTAATTACGTAGTATAATTTGCTTTATAGATATGTATTAATTGAATAGTGTGTAAGAAAATACTAAGTTTATAATTGAAAGCGCCTTTGTAAGCTTGGTATTGTAGAATTAAGTTAATTGGCCTCACCTTCGCGTTCAATGTTAAACTTGGTCGTGCAACCAACGTTCACCGCCGTAGAACACTTATTCTCGCCACCGATTTCTGACAGTCACCCACTTTCAATCATGTGAACCGGTTCGGACAAAGAAATCACTGTTTCTTAATATACTGCACGGATATAACTGCACAATATCTTATAGAGAACAGTTGCAATATTGTTATTGAAACTTTCAGTTCACGAGTTTATTCATTGATAACAATAATAACCTAGGTCATGCTAAATTTGGTGACAGTTTTAGTCCATTTATTCCATTAAAATATAACGTAGAAATCAAATGAGAGTATGAAAAACTTACAAACATTCATAGTCACATCAAATTAGGTACAACAAGTACCGGTGAAAAATATCAATGAATTCACGTCATAGAACAGAAACGTAACCTCGAGAGCGTACGAGTAGTAGACGCGCGACAGCCGGCGCGGGCGCTTCGGCTACATTCGGAGCCACTCGGCTTACTACACGTTTGAAAAAAGAAAACAACTGCCCTATCCCTTTCGCACTTAGGATGAAAGCTACCACAGATTCAAGATTAGATCATTGAACTAAAAAGAAACAGACGCGCCTCTCTCGGTCGGATACGGCGACGCAGAACCGGTTTCAAATCGTAACTTTAGTCCTTACAAATAAAAACTCATGCATAGATAATCCTACAGCCATTGGTAACGAGCTGTACGTAAAGGGTTGCACTTAAAACCGTGGAAGGAAACTGTTACCGAACGGAAATGGACACGGGCGGTAGGTTCATTAAAATAGAATGAGATTTTAATAAAGTTTTTATGACGCATAAAACTTAGATATTCCTAAGGGTACCAACGGATATGAAAAGGGAATAATTTTATTTTCTTTCTAAAGTGTTTGCATAATATGGTCTTGTAATATCAAACTGTTTCCTTTAACACCGTTTTCAGATAATTGTAGATCATTAGATAACAAATCAGACCAAAATGTAATGTAATTAAGAGTCAAGAGGAGGATTGTTCAATCTTCCAGTAAGCAAGTAGGTAGTATCCAAGTTGACCTGGAAAGTGCACTAACTTTAGAGGAATACAAAGACTTTGACATACTGAAATACCGTTGACATACACCGGTCGTTTTTCTGCTACTGGGCCGAGTTACATTATGATTAGTGGTCGGAAAATTCGGACGCTTATTTACCTAAACATGACATTTGGAAAGATTATTAACACGTTCTAATGACTTCAAATTTGTGCCGACCTTGTACGCCTATGACTCCAGATGGAGTCATACTTCAGTATGCATAGAAGTCTACATTGTTCATGATTATAACTTGGAATATTAACTCGGACGTATAGTTAGATACCAAGCAAAGCCACTTAAAATTTAAAAAGCCACCGTAATGTATTGATAGATTTTTATAAATGGATAATATTACTACCCATCCTATATAATATCATATAACATAATATAACTTATTTGGGTTTCATGTTTAACCGTCTTCTGCCGCGGGCACGGCGTTATTAGATTTACATGAAGTGCATGTTAGACGTAAGTTCTACTCGTTGAGACGAACCCGCTCACTTAAAGGACGTCCACAAACTCGAACTTCCGAGCACCTTAGGAGCTCTGCTCCAGTAGAGATATAAAAAATATTAATAAAACCGTTTAAAAACCATTCGTTCTGAACAAATTTCGTTGTTTTTTTTCTTCAAAAGGGGTTAGGAGTATTTTATTAAATTATTAATGTTAAATAAACTTAACTACTTACGAGTTTAAATATCTAGCAACCGCTCATAAAACATTTCATTTAATTATTAATTTATGTTATTCGTTTTACCGTTTTATGGTTGAAGGTGTGTTCAATATGCTACTTACTCGTACTTATAAAATTCAAAGAAAAGCATTATTTAAATACTTTGCGCATCGACTCATCGATAGATATGTTATGAATTTATTTATGTAACATCTTTCTAACCATATTTGGCAAGTAAATAATTTACTTACTTAAAAGTAATTTAGATTTACCCTGTAGGTACAACATCGCTTCTCTACTTTAAGATTGGAGTGGCACCGTTACGGTCAATTCAATAGACTATAATTTTAACATTTGATTTAATATTCAGTTAGTTATTCAGCTATATTGAATAAAGATATAGAAAAACCCGACCGACCCAAATCGACTAAAAATATAAAAATTCCCTGCAGCACGTCGCATCTCTACCACGTGTCTACCTTAGAAGCTCGGAGTAGCACCGTTAAGACCACATCAACAGGCAAATGGTAAACATCACGGCTCAGTTATGCTATCAGCATAATTTGTTCGCCAAATATTGCCAACTCTTTCACTCGACAACGGCATTTTAAGTACAACTCAAATAAAATGCATTTACATAGATGTCCAATAAAAAGTAATGGTTTTGAGCGCGTGCGATATTAGCGTGAAATGATATTGTATCAGGTTTGTGATACTGAAAAAATTAACGAGCAACATTAAAAAGTAACATACTCGTAGTTGCTAAAAATACTTAACTCACTATTTAATATTTAAGTTTACTAGTTGAGTTTCATATCATAACAAAAGGTAAAAATAAAAATGTTCAGTCATTTCAAATATCAAATCTATGTGCTAATATTATAAAGCGGAAATATTTGTCTTTATCGTCGTAAGGCCCAGACAGCGGACACAATAGAAAATCGATTGTTTTTTGCCTTTTAAAAAGCTTTTGGGTGTTACGACGTTAAACGTGTGTGATTGTAATGAATAAAGTCAAAAACTACTAAATGGACTATTATGAAACATCACAATAATATAGCTTAGGTACATATCACAATAACATAATATGTATAGCCTACAACTCTTAAATATAATTGTGATATTGTTCACAATATACGCGAGTGAAACCGCAGGGCGCAGTTAGTTTATCTTGAAGTTCAATGTTGATTTCGTATGAAAATAGAGTTTTTGTAATGAACATTTGCTGCTGTTGTCGTTGAAGTACAACAATAACATTTAGCTAGACAATACAGCACAAACAAGTAACTATTTGTAAGCGTTAAGAGAGTTGTAATTGAGTTTGCAAACCCGTGTGAGTAACTCACTTGACGCAACTAACGCAATCACTCGCTACAACCCTTTGTCTGAATCGGAGTGTCCTAAACACATAGCGAGGACATTTCCAACTGTTTTTCTTGACTCTGATACAACAGTTGTCGCTACGTTTTACAGACCCGAACAAATATTACGAGCGCGGACCTCGCCCCCGACTTTACTTAAGCTTCATCTGTGTTTCAGCTCCTAATTCCATATTACCGAAGCTTAAAGTTGCAATTTGTCCAGTGATTCTGGTGACAATTGCATTGACCCATGGGTTGAGCCTAGGACAAGAGGTCGTTAACGAGGGCGGCTGTTGTTTGTTTTCCCACGCCTCTTGAGCCCGACGACTGACCGAAGCTGGAGCGAAGCAACGCGCCGCGACGGCCGATTTGTTCACGGTAATTACCAAAACAACGAACCGAATCGCGCGGTGCCGAAACCCAAGTAACCTTTTCGTCTGAACCAATTCACGTAACGCTCACGGTAATAGTTATGTGTTCACGATTTTGCGAGACACAAATTGAATGACAACTTTCTTTTCTCATGTTTTCGAAAATGTGCTATTACTTAGAGAAGAATGCTAAGGCACAAACAATACTGATATAATTAAAAGATTTCCCACGCGCAATTGCTCTTTGAATAGAGGAAAATGTACATTTCGTCATGATGAAAACATTCATTCACAGCCTATGAAAACATGGTGCCACGGCTGTATAATGCCATACCTAACCTTATTAAATTATCTCCGAGCGCAATTACGTATATTCTTACATTACTTGAAATAACATAGAATTTTAAAGAATAAAAGCCGTATTCTTAATTGGAGAGTTGAACACTCACCTATTTTGAATACGACTTTTATTCTGGTAATATCAGATACCATTACTCGTTCGTTCATGGAATCATCCGTTGTATTTTTAACCAACTTCAAAACCAAAAGAAGGAGGTTATAGGTAAATTCGACTATATGTTTTTGTATCTATGGAGCTAAAACCAAGGGCTATTTTCTTACCGTAAAGGGACAAAGACTACTCCATCTATATTTTTAGGTAGCAGACCAGTGTACATTAAGAGTATTCGAGTAAAATGCTTTGGAGTAGAGTAGATGCATTCTATGTACATGCATGATATTTTCATAATTACTACCAACAAAAAATTTTCTTTTAACACCTCAATGTTTTTCATTACTTACCTTAAACTGCAAGTAGTTTGCAAGCAACTGGATAAAATTACCTGAATATGTACGTGTTCTGAAGTAATTATGTCTTATCTACAAGGTTAAACAGGGTAAATGTTACATGTCTCACTCATCAGAGCTAGAATGCATCGCTTACTTGTCTTGTCTAACTGTCTCTGTGACAAAGCTTGGTCTTTGTGATCTAATATCCGAGATCCAATTGCATAACCTTTGACACATGGTCTAAGTATAACCATGCAAAACACGTGAATCAAGCCTCATACATCCAATATAAACAATATAAGACTTACCTTGTTTGGACAGATTTAGCGACTTCCCATTTAGCTACTAATGGCGTCAAATTCTCGGCAACTTGGAGGTAAATCCGAAAAGTTTTGTTTCGTACAGTCTATACACACTTTGCTGTATCTTTGCTAAAGTCTCAAAAATGTTGTGAAGTTACTGGAACACAACAACGTGAGTATGAAAGAAAGTTCCAACTTGATGTAAAAAATGTTTTGTAAAATTAAATTGTAAGAGAGGAAAAGGATGAGTATTAGAACAATCGAAGTGTTTGTTATTTCAATCATAAATTAATTGGCGGTATAAAAGCATTCATTCAATTGGTACTCGTATGTACCTATGTTGTTATTATATTTATATCTAAGTGTGATAAACGTTTTGAATAAAATACGTTTTATCCAATCATTTGCACCTACTATTTAAATTATTATTATCCATTCTGCAATTTAAGCCTACAACGAAGAAAAAAATTGCATACGTTCAAATACATAATAAAATATTTTGTCATACAAAATAGATACTATATGTACCGACATCAAAAAATCTGGTAACTACAATCTGACAATTTTCGTCAATCAATATACCTATGTATTTATAGAAGAATTAAAATTGTTCGACGTCTAAGAGAAAAATCAGATAAAGAAATTTCACAGATTTTTATTACATTGATAAGGCTTTTTGTACATACATACATACAACTTGGTTAGGACACAAAGGTTCTTTCACGGTTGTAATAGTCGTTTTTCAGAATGCTTTTGCACCAACCAATTTTCATAATTTTGAACGAATATGGCCATTCCAAATTACGTGTGAGGAACCCTTAAGCGACTTGTATGTTGACTCATGAATACACGATGAGCCACGACCCAAACTAAGTACTAAGATTATTTCTGTATAATGGGCGAGTTTATATTAAAATTATAATTTACGTAAACATAACAGTAGATACTAAAAGCTATGAGGCTATGAGTCAAATGCGGTTACGAGGTATTATATGGAGCATTATAAAATTAGTATGACTCATCGTGGTTTGGTTTAAAAAATGGATTGTTTACAATCATTTTAAAGATAACATAAACGCGTGCTAAATCATAATTTTCTAAACGAAACTTTGTTAAACAATGAGAGCGTAAATTTAAAGTTAATTTAACTTTTTCTTACATAGTTGGAAGTCTCTAAAATACATTAGTGTCGCTCAAGAAGATAGTAGAACAAGTTGGCAAAAAGTCGCGTCACGTGAACTGTCCGTCACAACTCGGGCGAGCGTGGCGTAGGGCGCGGGTGTCGCGGCGGCGGCTCGGGCGGCACTGGGCGCGTGGCCGCCCGCCCTTGCGCGGAGTTCATGGCAACAGCCGCCAAGCGCCAAGAGCCAGTCTGGCGATTAGCGGGTAAACTGCCCGAAAACAGGGGAAATTCGAGGGCTACAAAGTATTTTACGTCGTAAGACCCAAAAGCCTTTTAAAAGGCTAAAACAATTGAATTTCTATTCTGTCTGCAGTCGGGGCGTTACGATATTAAACTTGTGACCAGAACTTGTTTCCACAATAGTAGAAAAAATAACTAATCGATTTAAGAGAGACCTTTATTTCTTTCCGAACTAAAATACCAACTATCTCTCTAAGTTATTACACATTTTGTAGGTATGTATGTATATTAATTGTCCTAAGAAAAGACAGATAGCCACACGTTGGGTTACTACAATTTGTCCAATTGCTACGATTGGTATTGAATCAAATATGTTTGATACTAAGTTGAGAGTCGGTTCTTTCTAGCAGTACTTTCTCCAAATAACTGAATTGACTTCTGCACGGTGACATGATCATATTTCTATCGTATTGGATGTTTGCACAATAAACATATCAGATATCTCATTCCTAAAGGGAATTGGATCATTGCTCTTTATGAAAACTGATATAAAAGAGTTGCTAGAAAAGTACCCGACGAATAAAATTGTGATTCTTTTGTGCTGCAGATACTTAGATGATCCTTTTATGAATCGCTGAATTAATAATATAGCGTTATCTTAATTGAATTGAAATTGAAGCTGAAATTTGTTTTTGAGATTAGACCCCATGTTCCTTGGGGAAAAATGATTGTTTTCTTAAGTGTGTAAGACGATGAGGCCCTTAATAAGTGAGTAAGACGGTTAAAAAGCACGGTGTATACCTACCATTAATTTATTCCCAGACTAGTGGCCCGCCCTCACTTCGCTTCGGGAACGTAATTCAGAAATGAACCAATAGATGGCACTGTGCTCAATTACATCGCGCAAGCGTTTCGTGTTTTCGGTTTACCTATAAGCCTTTTCGTTGTCTATAGAAGTTATTTTTTTATAAATAGTACTAGTGGCCGCCCGCAACTTCGTTTGCGTGAACTTTATGACTCTTGACTTAAAGATGATTATTTAAATAAGTAGATATAAAAAAAAATAGTTATTATAAATGTTCGTTTATAGGTTAATAGATTTTTAAGGCGGCTCATTGATATACGAACTGCTAAGGAATTAGAACAACTTGCCGGCTTTTTCCAGAGAGCTACAATTTGGGTGTCTTTAAGTCGAGAGTGAATAGGCTTCTTCTGGGAAAGCACGCTACATCTTAGACCTCATTGTCACTCTCCATCAGGTGAGATGAGGTCAAGTGCAAACCCATTTAATATTTAAAAAAAATGATATCAACTTCTAATGAAAGTAACCCCCAAATTATTTTTATTCCATTAGGGGATGTAAGTATTCTATGAAAGTTTGAATCTTATATTTTATCCATCAATTCTGTCAAAGAATGTGTATGCAAAAATTGGAGTAGATTGGGCCAAGGAATCACGTAGTCCCATGAACAAACTTGGAACCCCCTTTTCGCTTCATTAAGGGTTTAAGTTCGGAATATCCTTCCTTATAGGATCTCATTCAAAAATGCTCATCACATTTGACAATTTTACATTCCATTTCATTCCATATTTGTTATAGTGGAGCTGGGCTCTTAGAGTTCCAAACCAGATGTTCCATGATCTTTGATTTTTTTCATGGCATCATAAAATGCTCATCAATCTGAATAACTTTTGTTAAGGTGCCATTGACCTACCTCTTATAGTTTAGCTGGGCTGTTGTGGTTCTACATCAAGGAGCCTGGTCTTCAAAATATAATATATCCTATAAGTTGCCCTGATATTACAGCTATACAATAAAAAAAGTTTTATTCGATTCGGTTCAGTAGTTTCCGAGATTAGCGCGAACAAACAGACAAACAGACAAACAGATAAACAGACAAACAGACAAACAGACAAACAGACAGACAAAATTTTTAAAAATCATTGATTCATGTTCTGTTACTGTTGTTTAGTCGTCCTAAGTTATTTTGAGATAAATATCTTCAATGTACAGACACAGCTTTTTTACATTTTTATTATATGTATAGATAGAAGATAAAGATTGGTCGAATCCGGCCTTAATCAACTATTATGATAAAATAATATTGACGACATCAAAATTATCTTTTATGTACAGTATATTTTTTATTTGTATATAGTATATAGATAGGTACCTAACAACATTTTCCGATTCAGGACCTAATTATATAAAATCTGTGAAGGTTAGGGAGATTATTAGATATTGAATCGAGTTCATGGTTTATTGATGTGACAAATTTAATTTTCGTATCTCGATAAAATATTAGAATGAAATTACAGAGACGTTACGTACTCGCTTGTATCAAGAATTCTCCAATACAAAGTAATTTGTTTACTTCATTGAGTTGATTTCAATATCTAAATAAGCATTGCTTTATGAGCAAATCAAAAAAATAGGTAATTTGATATCGGACTGAAAATATATTTAATATGACTTACATAAATGCGGTTAGGCGGGTTTTTGAAATTAATTCAGTTTCACGTGTGTTTACCTAACCCAGAAATCTTCTTGACAAAGCATGTCCCTCATGTGTATTTGCGTAAAGCTAGGTATGTAGTTTGTGTATAGTACCAGGCATGAGAGGAATAAAACTGAACGGACGCTCAGTTAAAATAACTCATATTTTTATTTGGATGGTCTTTTAGCCCACTCGCTTATATCAACAGACCCAAAATTAGAATTTTTGCCGGGTAGGTAGTTAGGATCGCGTGGGTCTAGACTACATACATACGAAAATCCGGTTAGCAATTTTTCCTATATGACTATGTCATAATCTTCAGATTAAATACTCAACGGTAAACACGTTTTGACATATTGCCGTGAGGTAGGTAAATTCATCATACTTACTGCCAAATCTTATTATACATATTTCTTTCTATTATAAAACATATTGAAGATAAAAACATGAGTGTAGGTAAAGTAGTGTTTGAACATTCAACACGTCATATAAATAAAATTTAAAAAAAACTTTGTTACAGTAAATCATCAACATTTTAATTGCCAGGGCCACCCAAAAAGTAAACAAATGGTACTTGTGTAGGGAGAGCACTAATGCTACATTTCAAAATTGCCATATTGGCTCTAGTTTTTACAATTGTCTGCGCATACGAGTAAACAAGTCCTTGGAATCACCACCCAATTGTTTTAATAATACAGCCTTCATAATAATCAACCAACACATTAGTTGAAGTGAGGTTTCGCTATAATGTACCTAGTATTTCATAGTTCTGTTTGAACAACAACAAACAGTTGGTGAGAACTTTGAAGCCACCTCAAAGTGTTTGTGGAGAACTTGGGTTTACTGAGGACAAATGAAATGCGCTATTCTCGTATTAATGTTTAATTTATTATATTTAAACATCGCATGTACACAGCTTTGTTACATTTTTATTATGTGTAGATATAGTCATGAGTGTCTGAAAAGTGGGATCCTAAGGGTCTACAATGAAACGGGATTCCCTGCCGAATTTATTCTCATCCCTTTCACACGCACCGTGACTCTTGGATACTTATGTGTAGAACTGTTAACGTCAACCGCTCTCATAAACCAGATTGGTCTAACAATTTCCAAATAACAGGGTTCTAATGAACATCTACTTTAGAAAAGTTATGAAAGCTGTAAAGAAAGTAGCAAATATTGATATTCATGAAACCTCCATTACAAAATTCAAAGTGCACACTTTAAACGTCTTTATGCAATTTAACGGTCAACAAATAGCAGCTCGTGCGTGAAACCTGCCGTAATATAATAATATCGGGAAAGTTAATTTTCTCGTTTTTCGCTTAACGCGTTGAAAGGTTTCAATTCAATTTATGTTTGTTAGTTGAATAAATACGCTTCGCTTAGAATACTTATTCTGAGTTAGGTATCTGTCTCTGTTGGGTTGTTACACACGGAGCACAATAAAATTTAGTACATTCTACCAATAGACATTATAAAACACAAACGGTTAGGTCAGTGCAGGCAGAGGCTCGCTCATACTTCAAATATAACTCGCGCAAACTTAGGACTTTCGCGCATTTAGGTACAATGACGCTGCCTCGTGTTTCAAGAAATTTTGGATTCTAATTCAGCGTTTTTGTAGATTTTTAACGAAGCAATCTCTTTTCCTTATTATATCGGTATTAAACTCCTACAACGAAACCCGTAACGAACAAAAATATACTTAACTGTCGTATTCAAACAAAAGATTGAGATTCCATCGCGTGTAAACGCGACAGAGATAAAGATTCCATTGTGATTTCTGTTTCGTTGTAGCCCCTTAAGTATCAGATTGGAACCAATCTAGGACCATCAGACGTGGTTGGATAACAACAACTATTCAAGTAACTGGACCGACAGCTTAACGCTGTCTACGAAGCATAGAGATAATACTACTTAGTGTATTGAGACAGCCACAGACTTTTTCTGAAAAATTCCAAAAGATAAGCTTAAGAGTTAAACTTGTGTGTTACTAAAATGAAGTTCTAAGCGACCTGCGAATACAGAAAAGAGAACTAGTTAAACTCAGAAATTCAAACGCCACTCGCAATAACTGGAACACAATGAACTAATGGAGCATTTTGTTGCAGAATGGAATATCAGTCTCAATTCTCGAAGCGCAAAGCTCCCCGGCAATGCGAACTTGGGCTAACTGACACAGGCGTTATTCAGGGCAACATTGTAAGCCGCTGAGGACAATCCCTGGAAGATATCTCAGTTATTCGTGCTGGTGAGCGGAATCCGGCGACGTGTCCACGGCACCGCGCCGGTATGCAGACCTAGTAAACTTAGCAAACCAGACTAGAGACGCGAATCGATTTAGGATGTCAAAAAAAATCTTTTTTTTTCTTTTGTCAATATGAAAATGTTTACTTTACGCCCCGGTTATTTTATTCAAAGGAAAAAAATAAAACGGAGTCGAAAATAGGAATTCACGCTTGGGGGTTTTCAATATTGTGCGTCGTGTATTTTAAGTAATATTTTCTTTTAATATGTAAATATTACATCCTTGTATAATCAAACACAACAAGTGGTAGGATATTCTATTATGATATGTGACTATGAAGCTATTTTTTGTTCTCTGTAGTCTAGATTAATTAAGTATTTATTTGTCAATACATTCATAAAAAGGATCCAATATTTCTATGACAAAAATCGGTGATAATGAAATCGATTTTTCATTCAAGTAGAATGTCACATCTCTAAAATCTGGTTAACTTGGAAACCCGGCTACTACGCGGAATGATAAAATACGTCACTTGTTCGCAACTCGTTAAGCGCATTTCAAAAACTTTAAAATGTTATCGCAGTATTTATTTTCCTGTTGTCTGGAGATATTTGTGACAACCACGAGGTTGTCTATAAAAGTTATCTCTTCATAAATAGTATAGAAGATAGTTTGAATTTATTACAAATCCTATTTAATTGTTTATTACTTATGTACTCGCGTTGGCTCAGCGATCAATAAAATAGATCTTGTCCTCCGACGTCAAAACGTTCTAAATGCTTACTTACATGAAATAAAATAAAAAATCTTTAAATTTGAAGAAAAGCTCTATTCACGATTTCAATATTTAGCTATTGCCAAAAAAAGGTACGCTATTGATTTACGTTCATAGCAATGCAATGACTTCACAATTTCTGATGGTAAAGTAAGAGATAGCAAAAACTGTTAAGTAGTAGAATAGTTTTTGAGATGTAAGAAGTTTAGGATTAAATTCGATTTTACTTGCGTTCTTTTGTCTGGGACTCGCAACTTTTGAGTTGCGATAAATAAATTTCGTATCTATTCTCCCACAAAAGTTTAAATATTCCACTTAACTTTTTCTTTATCTACTCTAGATATAGGTTTGAATACAAAATCAGATAATAAATCAGACTGTTGTTTAGTTTCTGAGTTAAATCACATCACGTCTCTCACTCAAGTCAATACCTTTGTTGAGTTCTCAAGACTCTTAAATAGTATCATTCCCCAGAAACTCCTTTCAAATGAGTAGAAATTCATTTTACTATAATTCCTTTGGTACATAATTGAATGGCGTTTGTTATTTTATTATAGAGACACTTTCAACTGCGCACCTTCTAACTATTGGAGGAAAATAAATGAGTTTACGAACGAACTTTATTGATAGAGGTGACTTTTCGTTCAGTTTCGCCCTTTCTCCTTTTATATGCGACCCCATTCAAGTTTATTGAACTAGAAAGATATTAATAAAAAGTAAGGTATTTTTTATTAAGTTGACATATTTACCTACTTAGACATTGAACATCGCATATCTTTAGGGGATTGTTTGTAGGTAAAATAAACAAGTTATTTACCTTAACGTCTCGATCAGACGTCACTGGACTAACCACCCTTTTTTCAATGTCTTGATCCCTGCTTCATACGCTAAAGGTCGTGAGTTCGATGCCCACCCTGGACAAACATTCGTGTAATGAAAACTTGTGTTTGTTCAGTGTCTGGGTGTAATAATTATATGTATTTAAGTATTATATTTGTGTTTTTCTGTTGTCTGATATCTGTAACATAAGTGCTTAAGCTACTAAGTATGCTAGTCAGGTCAATGAATGAGATGTTGTGAATTAATTTATTATTATTTATTATGTATTTATTATTAACTTTCATAGATTAAAATAGAAGTATCTGGAATGAGCTTCTAGCCACGGTGTTCAACGTTTGCTATGACAAGTCCTTTTTCAAGCGAGTTTTGGAAAGAGTTGTTCATCTTGCACGGTGGGCAACGACATGACTGTGCCCCGGCATTGTCTACGCTTATGCGGTAACCATTTACCATTTGACGCAGCAATTCAAAACTATGGATATAAGTGCCAAACGAACCAATAGATGGTGTTGGATGTCGATAACATCGCGCCAGTGTTTAGTCTTTTCAATTTACCTATAAGCCTTGTATGTACTCTTTAAATAATATATTATGATAAATAGTAAAGATAGAAGAACATGTATTTAAGAGCAGTATCTATCGATTCACGCACATGGTATTGCACCATATCCTATACAAATACAAACGCAATACACGTTTAAGCGAATCGTCACGTAACCATTTTCTATTTTCGTTTATTTGCTATAACACGTAACAATTCAGCTCTATGTGAATAAGGGATGGATTTCGGTCAATAATAAGGAGATTTACGAGCAAATAGTATATACGTAAAACGAGATATGGCGAGTTGACACGCGGAAGGTATATCTTGAGCAAATACACCGCAAGCCACAAAGCGAGCGGGTTGGGCGCAGCGCCGCAAATAAGCCGATTTTCCAACTTTCAATGTGGGACGGATAAAATTTAGCTCCGAAGACAGATTTAAGGGACAATACTTTCGAGTACTACGCGTGCCTGTAAAGAGTTACGTCTCTTCAATTAGATACAAGCAGATTCTGTTGGAATTAAGTTTTG
Organism: Cnaphalocrocis medinalis; assembly: GCA_014851415.1. NCBI lineage: Eukaryota > Metazoa > Arthropoda > Insecta > Lepidoptera > Crambidae > Cnaphalocrocis > Cnaphalocrocis medinalis. Next base: position 8,540,144 of record CM026275.1, on the reverse strand, counting down.
CTATAATCCTACGTCTATAAGCTGTAGCTGCAGCTGTGGAACCAAAACCTTCCGTCCATTCACACTTGATCAGCGATTTAATCTAAACATAAGGTGCTTTGTCCTGACTGACTGACTGATGGATTAACGTACTACCTAAACCACTCTTAAAGTCTTGAAACTCGAAGGGGGTGTTCATAGTATGACATAGGCATCTGATAAGAAAGGATACTTTGAAATTCTAAAGAAAAATTGTTCCGAAGAAAAGGTGAAAAAGAATGCTAAAGAAGAAACTACCGTATCCAATACGCTACTCTCTCACTAAGTAGGTATGTATGTATGTATTTCCTTCTCTCAGTTTTGCCATTTGATACTTTTTACATTCGTTATTTTTTTACAAGACTGGGAGGCAAACGAGTAGGTGGGTCTCAAGATGGTAAGTGACCTCGCCTATGGATATCCACACACCAAAAGGAATGCAGATGCGTTGCCGGCTGCTTAGGAAAGTATAAGTTCGTACAACTCGACTAAGTACTAAAACGTTAACAAAATACCTGGAAGCAATTTCAACAACGGATACCTATACTCACGTTTGTATTTCAACCTGGAAGATTTATTGTGTAAGCTAAGTATTGATCGATGGGAAAAACCTGAATGAAATAAGCTCCGTTAGCTGGAATTGCTATTAACGTGTTAGGAACTGTACATAGTGTATAAACCTTCTTATTGTGAAAATTATAGATTCTAAAAGGAAATTATTTCAGTAAAAAAAACGTAAAATTAATAGGTAAATCATGTGTTAATCATAAAATGTGGAGAAAGGGTAGGGAGGCCTTTGCTCAGCAGTGGGACATGATGACACCTGTATATTTGACTGCTTGTTCTGGGAAGCATTATACTTCGGTAGTAGTGGCGATTGATTCCGTCTCAGAAATTATTCTTAGTTTATTATGCTTATTTTCGTGGCGTCTTCGATTGTATTTCGATTCGAGACGATCAATAAAATGGTAATATTTAATTCCCGAACGTTGATAACACCGCTATATCGCTACGCGATAATATAATGGGTACCGCTGGAGAGATGTTGATAAAGATTGACGTGAATTGCAGGCCAATGATTGGCAGAAGGTGGTGAGTACCGACCTAGATGGAGGCTCTTATTATCAGAGGCCAAACCTCACTTTGGGTCGCGGCGCCAGCCAAGTTTGTTAACGTTCATAATAAACTTGCGACTTATATAAGTAGACATGTAAGTACGAGTATTTACATCATTGCAAATTATCTGTCATGAAAATTGCTATAGTAACAATGTGGTCCATATTTATTATCGTGAATTAATGGTCTTCGTAAATCTGAGTAGGTACTCAAAGAGTCGGTAGTAAAGGCTATGATTGGCATGAAACGAATCGCCTCAAGCATTAGTTAATCCAATTAAACAGCCTTGACTTGTCGACTAGACGCCAAAAATTACCACTCTACTCACGAGAAACAAAAAAGAACGTCATTTTCTAAACAAGTAACATTAAAAAGTAATAACTTATTATTGCGTCATTGCTAAGTGTTCCAACATCAGTGTGTCTGTTGACGGGTACCTAAGTGATAGATAGACAACGAGAAATAATAATTATGTTACATGATATGCTAATAAATTATTACCTTTTCCACTAACAAGTAAGTGGTGACTCAAAAACCTTGCTTACTGACATTGCATTTGCAATGCCTTTCATGTTTAAGTGCCTATTGTAATAGACGGTAGTGATGACTTTTCGATTGTTTAGTTTCCTTCTCTAAATTGAAAAATAAGAAGCTCATGCAAATCAAAACACAACCTACATGACATTAATAACAAACGAAAAACAAGGTCCTCCGAAGTTCTTCGAACGATTTTTTTATTTGAAACACCAATAGCGTGAATGATAATATTATGTTATAGGTAGGTACAAGGATTCTATAACTAAATAAGCTAACAACAGGTACCTATTCGCATATGTATAGAAATTATGTGATGCAGGTAAAATTATCATCATTATCATGTAGGTTAATCATAATTTTAGTCCAAATCCCGACAGTTGAACAGAATAGGTCACAAGTATTCGTCTAGTCAGTAGCTGATGTATTTGTGAGAATGATATTTTCAACGTGCACATTTAGAATGCGTAACTACGCATATGCATCACAAATCCAGCCGGCTCGTATCAATATGTCACGCACGAACTTTCTACCGCGAATACGATAGCAGCAACCTACACAGTTTAGGTAGACCAGAGACTAGCTTTAACACAAAGTTGAACTTTTAAGTTTAAAACCAGTACGTGGAAAGAAAACAAAAGTACAAGAATATAACTGCTGAATATTGGATTTATACAATTCGCAATTAAAACTTCAAGCCACCATTACTGAGGTTTTTTAAAGTTTCATAGAATTTCTTTAATAGGTATGCTTAGTCATTTTCTACTGAGAACCGCTTTTTAATAATTTTGGATTTCTTTTATAATCCTTTTTTAAAGTCATGCTATATTATTAGTATTCAATTTATTTACCTCGTCAATGACCTAGCTATATCGTAATATGAGTAAATATCTATAAAATTTACAGTAGTTAGATCTAGAGTTTCTGGTTAAGGTATCACCTATGGCTTAAAGGTCACATCGCGATACTCGCTTTGTCCCATGTAAATCTCCGTCACGATAACCCCTGATGTCCCGGGTATTTAGCAAGCGATGACGGTCCCGGTCGTTGCCATGATGACAGCACAATGTTCCGCTCTAAATTTCATCCATTCCTCCTGGACCGACATCGCGACAGTTGAGTTGTCTTGATCGCATCAGTACGTTGTCATTTTGATGTGACTGTCATTTGTTCAGTCATGCCTGTGTTCGTAAGTTTGAGCTCACAATGCCCGTAACATGAGAACAAACCGTCGCATATCATGCCTTACAATAGAAAGAGTTATAATTGTGATTAAACAAAGCTCGTCAGGCGACTCCGCCCTATAAATGATTGTTTAATTATGGACGGATTTTATGTTTTTGAAGGCATTAAATTCGTTGGTCTCCTTTCTTTTGTTTGAAATAATAAATTGTTTTTAGTTATGCTCAAATAGTTGGAGTATTTTTGGATTAAGTATTCAAGCGCATGATTAATATTAAATAATGACTGTAGTCTCTGAAGCCTAAAACATTTTCTAAAATTAAGTCACTGAAAAAGTATTTAAAAATATTTAGGTATTATTTTTAAACATCTCCCATTAATATTGTATTCATTATCTCTCTGTTTCACGAAATAGTACTTATAGTAAATCTTAATTAGTCTTACCTCTAGATGTCCGAGGTCGGTTATTATTCAAGCCCGTAAAAGAACAAGCGAAACTCGTAGCAAAGTTATCTCCCATAAAAAAGCGAAATTAGGTATGAATAAATGACCCTACTTCTAATTACTGACAGACGTATCTCGGCCCTCATCTAAAGTGCCCTAAGGGCTGTACCGTACATTCTAGTTCATTACGATGCTATTATAGCTACGCTTTGTGTGAGAATAAAAAAGTCGGTATATCGAATTGATAAGTCGCTCCGACATTCCTTCGGTGATTTAATCTGTTAGGTGGACCGGGAGCCGAAAACAAATTGCTTTATATAGAGCACGGTTTCTCAAATATATGGCACGCATGCATGTAGGCACGCACCCCAGTGGTTTTCTAAAAGACTGAGAAATTCCCCTCCCCGAGGAAAAAAGCAAGTTGATTAATTAATGACCGCTAATAAATGACATGTCTGTTCTATAGGTTTTGTTAAGGCGTGAAAACCCACAGTCCAATTAATTATACTTTATTAGGCGATCATACGTATCACACGCGTTTGTTAGCTACCTACCTAATATTACGTACATTTTGAAGTACTGTACAAGAGATACGGTTCACTTAAAGGGAGTTAGGGACCAGGAATTCTCACACAGTGAATGTCAAGGGATAATACGCGTATCACACTTTGAGGAACGCTGGATAAAGCATAACATCGGGCGTTCGGAGGCTGCGCTTGAACGGAAGGCGCTATAGACCTATTCGGTATGTAAATTATGATGGCGTAACACAGCTTTTGTTACTATCAGAGTGTTTATAATCAGCATTCTTGGCTACTATTTTAAATATTTCTCGAGGAATCGACACCTAAATGTACTTGTCGGAGTAATAAATGTCAGATAGACTTAATAAATTATATGTTTACACGTGAGACACACCCAATGTTTGGTGTTTTGGAGTCCAAACATAAAATCTGAGAATAAATAATAAAATATTATTGTAGGTTGAATAATCTATATTCCTGGCTCTATAATCCTGTTGTTAAGATTCCAACAGACACTTAAACAACATTTTACTTAATAGTAAGTATAAAATGTAAACATTGAAAGACCACCTACGTTTATCAATTCTGCATTATAATTACAATCGTACAGCTTAGTAATAGGTTTACGGTTCTATTTTCGATGCACGCGCCGAGACCGGGTTCTAGAGAAAGCAGGGTAATAGACACTAGTACGATTTATCTGAGCAATCTCAGCTAAACGGGCTCGCGGAATCCACCTCGGGGAAGGGGGGAGGGGGGAGAGCCACTGTCCAGGCCGGATGCCTGTCTGCCTCGGGGAAAAACTCATAATTGATTCTGCGTATCGTCTTGATCCTGTTTATGAGCCCCCGCCTAGTGATGGGTGTAGATTTGAAATTAATTGAGGTAATGTCAACTACTTTGTGAATTATTGCTAGTTACAAAAACTATCATCAATCAATAAAAATAAAATTATGGCATCCTCTGACAAGGGGAAAATATTAAACACGTGATACCTATTGGCTCAACTTAGCAAACGGAGAACGTCAACGTTGCAAATCCTAACTATTGCGATTTAATTTGTTGACACTGCCATATTAGTCCCCGAGATGCTTCTACAGGCTACTTACGTTTAAATTTTAAAAACTTTTGGATGAAACTTTTATGTTGTATTACTTTAGGAACTCTTACACTGTGACAAACCTAATAAATAAATAAGCATCGAAATTTGCCTAATTACTCGTACTAATACTGGGAGTAAGTATTTGTTTTGTGACATACATAATACTCTAATTCTTTTAAAGGTATTTAAGTTGCTTCAATACGTATTTATATTTTTTTAATCTAAGAGAAAGACTCCTATAAAATAAAGATGATGTGCAATTAGATACAATACACTAGAGAATTCTTTTTTTTTGTAGTCCTAGGACTACACAGCTGCATTTGAGTGACGTAACAAGAAATCCGGTGGGTATTCCGCTGCGCTGGAGTTGGCAAACACGCAGCCGGTGCTCATAGGCTCGGAGATATCCAGAGGCTCCATTTTAAGGATATTTAACCAGTAGCAAGACCTAGAACGCTCTACGAGTGGCATATTGTTACGTTTTTCTAAATATAGTGGTATATTTAGAAACACGTAATTTCTATTATAACGATACGGATTATCGAAAGACAAAACAATTGCGCGAATCCATTGGAATCTCCATATATTGGAAAAATTTGGAACTAATAGCAAAATCAAGCCCTGAAAAGAGGCGAGTTACTGTAATCTTGTAAAAGAAAAAATACAAATCGAGCCGTTGGATCTTACGCTGATAGGAGTGTGTCGAATGCTCAGATACTTTTAAACTACGTAACACGATGCAACATTAGCTTCCAGTTGCAATATCCCCATCATGGATTTCTGTTTACAATCAGTTTTATAAACACGAGGAATGGGTATCGACTAACGGTATCGGGTCTGTAATAATTTGAGCAAGAACTCATTTTTCAAGCTGACTTTTGATACTGGTAATTTTGAAAACGTAGTGATTTAATTCTCTTTGGCTATTCTTAACTTAGACAACAAGCGTTGCCTAATAAGAAACAGTTTTGTAATAATTTAATCCAATTACAATTTCTTGAGTTTCCATGTCACTTCACTGCAGCCATTAGAGTAAATAGCGGTTGTGATACACGCCTTACTAATTTCTTTTAATTTTTTAATAGCAGGCAAGCAAATCACAAGCAATAATGTGACCAGTTTTAGCCATGTTGCCATATCAACTTCGCATGATGGGATGGAATTTTAAATGCTTTATGACAAAATCTTTCTTTCTTTTTACAAGGGGCAGCCCAATATTTGATCAACTAACATTCAATTAAGTTTATTGTTTTTGAAAGAGGAAGTTTGTATTCCTAAGAAAAAAATCTATAATGAAATTGCTCGATGAAGTGGTTTTTAATTTTGTTTACTTACAATGCTGTACTAATTGCTAAAAACGGTTATCTTATCTTTGATAAATAATCAAAGAATTTTACATACGACATTATGTGCCTATCCAAATGTCAACTATATAATTAGCGTGTTTATAAAAATATCAAGGTTCAGTTAAGGCAAATAAAAAAACAAAACGATTACTAAAGTTTTTTTCTCAGATCTCGTTAAAGACAATAAATTGGTAGTTACCTACTTGTTCGGTAAGCACAGTGAAACATTCCGCAAATTGTACATATAAAGACGGTACAGGTTTTTTGCTTAAAGCTATCATGTTTTTCGATTTATTGTTAAGTTTCCTTGAAGATCAGAAAAATTTATAAAGCTTCTTGTATTCAGCTGTCGTCAAGGTTGACTGTACTCAGCCGCTTTGTTGTTCATGTTGGTTCCTACTTTGTTTAATGTATCTGGTTTAATTTCTTGTTAAGGACCTTCTACGTGTCGTATTGGTTTTATTGAATGCAAATTCGATTTTTTCTAACAATATTTATTAATACCATTAATATTCATAATTATACACGTAGCACGTATAATCTCTAGCATCTAATATGCATTAGTAATTCTATAAAAACACTTCACCAAAATCTGAGTATACAAAGTAGCTATTAATACATTGATTCTTCAAATGCAATATTTTTATTAATATCATTGCGTCACCGCGTGTGAATCTACTCATATTTTGCAATTAGAATATTTGTAATGAAAATATCCCGAGGCGAAATGTGGGAGTTGAGAATATTAAGCGATGCCCCACACGTTGATGATGTGTTTTAAAAGGCATACAGGAAATTACATTTTATGAGTAGGTTCGTACTAATGCTTACCGTGCAGATAAACATTATAGTACACTTGTAGGTAGATTGAAGGAGGCCTTAAAATGTATACTTTTGTTAACGATGTTATTGTATTGTAACAACATTCCGAAGAGACGTGGTTACCCACGTCTTTTCGGAAATTGTCAACAACTATTTTGACTTCCCATACTGTAAATCGATCTGGATTCTAAGCACTCATACGAGGCAAAACCAATTGATTTTCTATTGTCAGCAGACACAAACAAGGCGACGTTAAAGGTATTATTTTTTATAATTAATGCACGCACATGCGTTCTCTTATGCATATACATATATCTCTTATGCATACCGGCCTGTATACTCATTCATACCTACCTATTGTTTTTGGTACTATAAAAGTATTCAACTTTTTACGCCCCTAGGTCTTTTCATTAGTCACCAACGTCTTTGCCAGACGTAGGAATATGCATTCGCCAAATTAACAAAACGTTAACCTACTTTCACACACCCCAATTACCATGCAGTGCTCTCTGTTGTCCTAACTTGAAATATGGAGGGTTACTTGCATAAACAGGAATTCATTTCACCGCGACCCGGAGGATGGTATCGAATTTTAATTAATTAATTAATGTGGCAGATCATATCGAGTTAGAGCGTGTTCCTATCTGAGGCGCCGAGCAGTAAATTATGCGCCTCACGTCGGTGTAACAGTTCCTGCTCCTCCGCTAGTCGCTGCCGCTCCGACGTCAATGAATGCCAAATCACTCCAGTCCAATAACCATTGTCTATTAGTGTGCTTGTTATTCACGTGAGGCTTCACAGGTCGAGCTCGACAGGCGATACCCACTTCACTGGCCACTGCCAGCGTCTGGCCCCGGGTTAGCGGCCACAAAGGGCAGCAAGACATGCAAATTGTGGCTGTATTATGTGCCGTCGGATGCCCCCGTGGGATTTACATAGGAATAGAGGAGGCGACGTCGCTGGCAGTTAGGCGCTTCCGTGGGAGGTCGCGGCCGCGTCCCCCGCGCGTCTCGACACACCAGAAGATTACAGGCGCAAATCTGGGACGCTCATTCATAACTCGAGCGAAAACGTTTGCAGACTAAATCTGCATAAACGTCCCATTACGGTCGTGAAAATCTAATTTTAACATCTAGTTTCTAAAGTAAAAACTTTAATTTATGGATTTTTACCCTGGCAAGAAACAGTGCAATTAAAATGCAGATAGTTGGGAATATTCTTGGGAAGTTAAAGTACCTGTTTTCCATAGAACGCTTGCGTATTCTCGAGAAGTCTTTCAATATCTGCAAATGCGAGTACGAAGTGAACGATATCTTAGGAAATATGTTTCGACATCATGTTAAAGAGTTTATTCGGGTGGTTTCCTATGGATAGTAATTAATTTGGCTGGCGGTCAGTGAGTGTTGTGAAGGCGCGTGGGTTGTGTAACAAGTGACGCTGCACCCGACTGCGCGGGCGCCGATTTCTGCAGTAACCTTGGATTGGGCATTCAGTTAACTGCCACTTGGCTCAAATGACAAGCTGGTAGAGATAACGACTGATGATAAATTATCTTTCACTTATAGTGTAAAAACTTTTTTCATTTTTTGTCTGATAAACAAGGCTGTACATTGTCTGCTCATTTATTTTGATTAAACCTTTAAGTGAATAGTTTTCACAAATAGTTTACTGTACATAACTTAAAGTTATGTTTGCTCAGTTTTACATATGATTACATTTTTTTTATAATTCGAACGGGGAATGGCGCGTCCTGGGACTGGGGTGCGCCATGTTGGCTTTCAAAGGCACATCTTAACCTCGACAGACTACCATCAACATGGATTGCCTGACAGAACTTATCTCAGACGATGGTTCATGCACCATTGGAAAATAGAGAGGTACTATTACTGTCTGCACTTTACGAGTAATACATACTGGATAATGGAGCAATTTTGAAAAATAACAAACGTTAAATGTAATTCGTTAGTCGTGACTCACTATTGGCGAAGCGTTGGTTTCGCTTTTCGTTTTTATCTTAGACCGTTGCTCTGACCCACTCGCTTATCTCCTCTATCGATACCGAAACTGTGCTGTAAATGGACAATAAAGTATACAACCACGATAATGTATTACTTATTTAGATAGCTCGATCACAGATAAGATGGGCCACTGATTGTTTTCACGTCTTTGTGTCGGCTGAGCCGCTGGCATCAGTCGGCGGAGGCTCTATTTATATCTGTCATTAGGGAATGTAATGATAGGCCCAGTAGGGAATTGATATAGTTATTGACTATCGAATAGTGAGAAGTAATCAGAGATGGTTTGTTTGTGTAGTGTGTTCGGTGATCTTTGATGCGCTGGGGGGCAATTCTCGTGAACTTGACATTGAAGTCAAATTAGAGATTTGTATGGATGAAAATGTATGACATCTATACATATTCGACTTCGCGCTTGCACTGTGTTTTGCTGAGTGAGTGAGCGGACTGGAGGCCCAATTGGGGGGAAGGGTAAATTCTTAACGGACAAAAATTTACCCTTGCTCTTAATTCAGGGGCAATCCCTTACCATCAAGTGATCCGTCTGGTCGTCTGCCACCTGTCTACTTTGACTTACAAATACAGGCACTACCTACTCACAACACATAGTCGGATACTACGCCCCTCTGGCAATGTCATAGGATGTATGTGATGTGTATGTCCAATTCTTATTTATAACATAAGTAATTCGACTACCAACTCACATGTTAGCTAATCTTTAGCGTAGGTAGGGACGACATAAGGCACAGTCAAACTAGTTTATGTAAAAAACCCACGAGGAAGTTCACCCCGACCACCTACATCTTTCAGGATAAAGCAAGTTAAAGACTAGAAGTAATATTTTAAAAGGTCTTATACGAAGAAAAAACGTCCAGTAGAATATATTGAAGATTAGGGCGAGCGGTTGAATAATAAATATTAAGAGACCCGGAACAAAATATCTATACCCAGAAGGATGGCTGCCTAGGTAGGCGAGTGGTCACCCTCACCGGCCGGTAACTGTTGGGTAGGTACCCAACATTGCATAATAACAGGTTACGCATACATTCATTCACGTTTACAGTGAGTAAAGGAGACAAACGTGTGGGAAAGACACGATACTATAATATACTGCTATAATAAATGTAGATATAAACTTTTTGATTTCAAGGTCAGTCCGAGCCATCCTTCTGTGTGTAATTATATTGTGCCTTCGGCTTCGGCGGGGCAGGAAATCACAGTTGACAGATAATGGGCGCGATTAACTGACCGGCGCGACGAGTTACCGGCCGGTGAGGGTGACCACGTGCACTCTCAGAACTTAGAACAAATACTTAAACTATGGAAGAAGCCCATACCTACACCATACTTTTCCCGATCACTATAATCTGGACATCTTTCAAAAAAATATTCTATGCACATTGTTTAATTATTTGTTGAAACAAAAATAATACAAAAGAGAAGTATTATACGTATATATTTGTAATTCAACTGTTGGTTCTGATATCTGGAGATAGGTAGCTCAAGCACCTGGCTTGAGCTACCTATCTCAGAGTCAGACCAATGTATGTGATGAAGTGAAATATATTATTAGTGTTCATTATTTTTTATTGTTATATTAATTGACATACCTACATCTGAAAATCATAATAAGTAAGCAAATTTTCTCTTAGCTCTACTTTTTCGCTCACCCTATCAGGCTACAATGAGTTATTTAGTTCTGACGGATGGATAACACATATGGACAGAAGGGCCTCAGAAGTCAACTCTGTGGTCGTAAATTCTGATATACGACCTATAGTTTTGTAAAAATTTGAAAAGAAACAGCTTCCTTAATTTGTTCAGTTTTTTAATACGTAAGTACCTTTACTAATTTTATTTTTTTAGTACTTAGTACGCGCCGCTTATTGATACGGTACACATCGGCCATATTAGAATTTATAAAAAGAATAAACGAAACCTGGTCACCCTACTCGGGACTAGTTGGCTCCGATAACAGTTTCTTAACCCTAGAAAGGCAGCCTGGTCTTTAGTCTTAATAAGGAAACACCAAGAGCTCTTGTACGCTTTTTAACACTGGCTACTGTGTATGTACAAAACGACTTATCGTTCTTTGTTCTTTTAATCTTCTACGTTACAACTACTGTATTGATAAAATACATACGTTACATGCGTTCTTATCCACTGAGCTGCAAGTATGAGTATTACAGTGTTAACATTAATAGAACATTACTATGTATTAATTCGTTATCATAGATACGGAACGAGATAGTATTTCTATTTTATTATATTTCACAGTTCGCTTTTATTTTATAGCCTTCGGTTTTGTTACGGTGCTTTACATTCTCAGTTCATAAATCAAGTTTACTACTTCGATATGGGCCTTTTCAAAAATATCGCAATAAAACATGACATGTGAAACTACTCTGAAATAAATATTTTTATGAATTAAAAATGAGTTCGCTATAAAAAGTAAATTAAATATCACATAAATGGGTTTCGTAAAGTAAAGTTATTGTTAAGATTTATATTAAATTCTTCAAATTCAAAGCTTCAAAAAAGTTGAAATGATGATAAAATCTGTAATTGATTTGATCAAATCACGGAGAATGTTAAAATAACACGATGCTATTCTTTCTCTAAATAATTCTAATGGAAGAACAAAGAATACGGCAAAAGTATGTGTTGGATTAATTTAAACGTTAAGTTGGCTAAAGGTTTATGGGAGAAATGCTTCAGAATATTTTATTATCCTTTCGCTAAATTATTCTGGGATCTTGATAAAAGAGAGAAATAAATGATATTTATTTCTTCATATTTTTACATCACACCTACTGACGCGGACGGATCAAATCCCTATATAATTGGTATAATATCCCTGTGACTATAAGTATATGACCTCAATACGTTGGAAGAAGTGTAACAGTTGCAAAGCAGCCAAAAAAAACATTAATCGATTATTCTGTTTGAGTTCGAGTTTTAATTGGGCCGATTTGTGCTTGAAAATTTGACTTACAATACAAATACTTACATCCGAGTGCTACGCCCGCCCCGTCAATATGTAGAGGCACTTGCTCATGAGCAGTCTGGTTAGAACGTGAAATATTTGCAATAACATATTTCACCACGGGCGTTTACAACTGAACCGCCGAACGCTTAATGTTGTTGCTGAACTGCAGTACTTCACCTAGTGGAGTTCTGGGTGACTGACCCGACTTATTCCCAAAACCAACACGCTTTCGTGACGATAATTCAACGCGAAAATTATTCGGTCGACGACCGGCGCACGAAGCGACTCTTCCAAACATTTCTATACAATCTAAATAACGATTGACCATGTAAAAACACCATGGAAAAGGAATTTATTATCTTGGGACGATTCTGTGTAACATCGCGGGGCGTGGGCAGACCATTAACGTCATTATCACCAATATTGACATTTAAGTTTCCGGCAAAATGTTTGCCTATTAAAATCTAATCAATAATTTATAATATGCATCATTCAAAATGTACACTCGTAAATATATGGATAACATCAATTATGGCCGACTCAGCGACTCCAAACATAATAGGCGTAGTAAACTTTGGATCATAAACCTGTCATATTTTAATCTATTTAACAACCTATAAACCAACTCTGATTTCGTGACATTTTGTCGTGACATATCAATAGCGTTCAATGTTACAATTTCACCATTTTGTTTGTGGTTCATGGTTGTATTAGCCAATAGAGGTGATTTTGTCAAATCTTGCTCAAGATTTATGTTATGTCCATCACACTTAATGTCAATATCCACTTTCAATAAAATACTTGTTGTAGTGCATTAATAGTAAATCTACTTTCTTAAGTTCAAGCTATCACTCAATTGAAATAGTTTTGTGTTAAAATTGCAAGGAGCACAGTCTGCTTGCTAATTTTTATTTTAAGCTTTGTCAACTATTGTGATTTCCTATTTCTTGCTTGTTAGGTATCCCTTAAAAATATTATTTACTTTTTATTGTGTCATTTCATGTGATTTTTATAGCAACTGATGGCACTTACCCATACTCAGGTCACGCGCAGCCCGCAGGATGCGCACGGCCGTTGCAGCCGTCATGCGCCGGCGCATCTCTCGTGACGAAGCCATTCATGACATCGTTTGGCCTGGGTGAGCAACAAAAACTCAATGAGAAGCTTTTTTAATGCTTTTAAGGGCATTTGGCAGATAGATAACTGAACGTCTGATAATACTAAAAATAAATATCTTATAACTATCCCTTTTAACGTCGTAAGACCCAAAAGCCTTTTAAAAGGCATAAAACAATTGATTTTCCATTGTGTCTGCTGTCTGGACCCTTTTATTCGTGTAACTCTACAAATTAGAAATAAAATTACACTATAAAATTTTAGGCATCTGTTTTGAAATAAATTCCTTATGGTTATAACCATCTCCCTTATTTAATTTTCGTATTTGGCGATCCTTAATAATGTAAATAGGCACGGTAATGTCAGCCTAATCTAAATTCAACATCCAAAACATTTGACAAATTATATTCGAGCAAAATTCGCATGAATAAAACGCGCCGTATACGTGACCTGCACCCGTAAAAACTAAATTTCATTCAAGCGAATGTTCGCGCCGTGCTCGATATTAAAAAGCTCGATAAAAACATCAAATGAAAACAATATCATGCTTTGGCTTCGATTCCAAAACGAACAAGTGGATAGGCGAAAAAACAAGCTTGTTATCTTCAATTAGTTTTCGTAGAGCCGGAGCCAGATTCATAAAAAGGGCGCAATATAGGTGGGAGCACGGATTGAGAATCCGGTTTGAAAAACACAGCTTGCGGAGTTGCGGTCCAGCGGTCGGGAGCGCGGTGGCGGGCTAGAAAAGTAAAAAGGGTTGAGTTTCTTACTGCGCTGGCGAACTGCAACCCTACACCGCGCACACATGCGTCGACACGAACACACTTGGCACGGTGTGCGACAGTACGTACAGCCACACATCAAAGTATACAAACCTGTCAAATTTCTTCAACCGACTCTCATCTTACTGTCATGCACATTAGGTTGTATATCAATTGAGGAAATTTGACAGGTCGTGGTAGCCTGATGTATGGCTGACTGTACATCAACACACGCACCATCCGGAAAGGAAACTGAACTCCACTTTGCGTAAGGGTTAAATTACAGTAAAAGCATAAATGCCCGTGGAGCTGACCGTACCTAAATAAAGGTCAACCCTAACATAGGCATCTGAATATTTTAGTGGGACCGACGATCCCTCAAAACGCTGTCCGCCATTATAGCGAATTTAAAATGCGAAAATAGCGTACGGCGAAACAGCAATTACCTACCGACATTATCTATCTACTTACATATACGTTACTAATATTCTGTTTTATCAAAGGAAGCAGCTGATACCTAAGTGCATGTCGAATCGTCATTACGGAAGGATTCCGTAGGTTTATAAAAAACTGTATCCTTATACTACCTAGTAATTATTTATTTATCATTAGTTACTAAAATTAGGAATATTTTTTTAATGGCCATCAAATATCTTAGTTACAAATTGGGCATGGAGTAATTACGTTAAGTCATCATGAGTTATTATAAGTCTTCACTTAAAATACATAAGTGGGGTATTTGACCTTTGATAAGCTTCAATTAAGAATTTATACCTTGAAAGGTTGTTTCTTAATATTTATTTTATCAATAAGGAAGGTTGTATTTAAAAGAGATTTATTTTATCAATAGTAAGTACCTAAGTATTTATGCCTGTATATGCCTATCGAATGAACTTTAATTAATTAATAGAATCCTGCGCTAAACTCTTGATTTTCAATTAATCAATGAAAATTCATAAATTACTTACTATACGACTTTTTTCATAAAATTTGTCATATTACTTTGCAATTGTATCGATATGTATTATCAATCTTAACATGGCAAATAACCTACGATGAATTTTCTCGTGTCTATGAATTACCTATTTATTTGTATGATGGGGAAATAATTCACTTTCTAAGCTCGTTAACTCCGTGTATAATTAGAGTAAAAGAACAAACGAGCACGAGGTAACGTACGGGACCCCAGGTCGATCCACTTCGGCTTATAATTAGAGATGTGACACAGTATCGATCATTAAAGAAGTTTTTTATTTGCACTACTACCTTTTTATTCAGAATCACAACTTACTGAAAAATCACCGTGTTTAAAATTACACGATCGACTTCTTTATTATACAGGCTGCCATTCGGTATGGGTAGATCAGCCCAAGCTATATTTGGTAAAACAGTGGTAATATTTATTTAATACGACGATTTTCCTTCTCTAATTAAAGATAGGATAGTCTGACTATAAATAAATAAAAGGTAGGTAGCCAAATTAGTTTAAGAATGTATTTCTTAAGTTTTATTAATAAATAATAAAGGCTTATTATTTTTACCTTTTTAGTGATTAATTTGTTTTTTTATAAACTATTTTAGTTTCTTTGGGGAAAAATTGTTTTTACCAGCCTACCTAACCACCTTCCACCACCTATAATGACGTCGAATGTAAAGCGATAATGTTACACCGTTAATTTTTTGCCATAGAAAAAGTTAATTAAAAATAATCGATTTCCATGTAGAATGTCACATCTCTACTTACACGTAGTGCGGTCTAGCAATTACAACTTTTTGCAGCCATGGCCAGTCATGTGTGCAGTTTCTTGGCTGCGACTCGGTTTTTTCTCGGATATTTTATTACACGCTCGTTGTCGTTGCGCTGAAATTTAACCTCGCCGAGTGACAAATTGAAACGAACTTTAGTTAAGGTTTCTGAACTTAGACCTGCGAGTAACTAGGGTTAACGGAACGGAAGCACTGTGTTTTCTACGAACTTATTATATCCCTAACTATCGGGGAACATAAGAAGGGAGGTGGGTTAAGTTATTTGGCTGAGCCGATTCATTTGACTTTTTAAATTACACGCGAAAATGTTTATATGATATACAAGTAGGTATAAATATTAACGTGCGAATCGCTATACCATATCAGTTGACTATTTACTTACTTACTGAACAGTTAGGTTATTAGTAGGGGGTCCTATATTAGGCCCCAGTTTTCTGTGAGGCCGTGGTATTACTCCGGTCGAACTGGTCCATTCATGACTCCCCAAGAGCCTCACTTGTTTGCAAAAATTATATCTACTAGATATACTAGGTAGGCCTATGTATTTGACCACGTCGTTTTTGCATGACTAATGGTGAATGAGTCAGCAGAACTAGAAGTTTATGAATCAAATATAAAAAAGGGGTTAATTTGAGTGATTCCCGAATTAAAAAAGAGCCAGTTGCGCCATTTTGAAAGTTCGTAGAAACTGGCTGACTCAGTGAGTCAGTGATCAGTGTAGAGCTATAGGCGCGACTTTCGTTCTTTAGGGTGACAAAGATGCCCATAATATGCGGGAGATCTTAGTATGGGACTTGCTACGGTTGGTTTTGTTTTAGAACATCCGTATATTTTTCTTAAGTTTTATAGGTAGAGCTAAAACGTAAACGTAAGCAATAAGATTTTACAAGATAGTTAGATACTCTTTATTTCACAAAAGGCATTCGATACAAAACATAGTAGATGCAAAGTTAGAAATAGAAGATCTATTTTTTAGGTTTAGTACTGCAATTTATACTTAGCAGTAAACATAGCGGACGTAAATCAGTCAGGTGATAATTTAGTTAATTTTTTTCCCACTGCGGCGTTGGTGTTCATCAAAACAGAGATGGCGTCAAACAGCTGGTACAGATCGAATAAAGAGCACTGTCTTGACATTTTATTGCGAAAAAAATCTTATCAATGTGTGTTATTATGTCATGTCATATTTTATTTTATCTAAAGTTAGTTATCTTTTAAGTTTCGAACTCATCAAACATTACAAAGTAAGCTATATCTCATTTAACGACTATGCTAAATGACGTTCAGTCAAGAAGTTGAACGTTAAATTAAACAGCTTGACGAGTTGTTCTTTAGTCATTCAATTAAACGTCGCCATTCAATGAAGTCACTAGTCATCCAATCAAATAGCTGATTAAACCAGATGACTGCGACAGATACAATGATTTTTATTTTTATAATGTGCCTACCCTTTCGCCTTAACTTTGTCTTATGTTTTTGTCTTTTAAAAGGCATTTGGGTCTTACATCGTTACAGTCAATGCCAGTTGGTCACCCTATTCGTCTTCGTGTCTTTCTGGGAAACTGGGGCGACGGCGGTTGCCGGAGCCTCTGCGCTGCGCACTCGACCGTCCGCGCCATAGTGTAACACTACAATGTGACTAATATAACGTAAGAAACCACTATTAGGAGACAGGTAATTTCGCCAATCAACTTAATCACTGTTTGGTCACGCTTAAACGCTTTCTGTTTTATTTTTAGTGTATTTTTTTACTTAATTGCTCTCCGATTTAATTGCTTCATTGTTATTCTTTGGCATTCTTTTGTCTAAAAAAACCTCTAACTCTATATGAGTAGAAAATACATCATTGCACAAACACACATGTACAAAATCATAGTCTTGTTTGACTCAGGTACTGGCTGTTGTCTCAAAACAAATTATTTAGGTTCTTATTTGGAAATATTTTAAAGTGTGAATTAGATACACGCGTATAGAAATGAGTCGGTATCGAGTGTCCTATCTTGGATCTTAGGTATAAACTCTTAACTGTGGCGCCGTCGATGAATGCTCCATTCGCAAAAGAGCGCTATTTGGCATTTTCAGAATTAACCAAATAATATTAGGGTCGAAAATAAAATATAGGCAATTTCGGAATTCGAAATATACTTATATGTATTTAGCTGGAACTACTGTACAGTAGCTAATGACAGTGCTGTTGAATTCCCGTTTTCAAACGGTTTCAGTATGAAATTGTCAAGAGAGTGGGAGGTGATATAATCGAAGGTTCCTAGACATATTTTGGTATACTACATCCCAACAATAACACTCGTGTATTGATTAATAAATTCGTGGAAGACTAAATAAAAATAAATCGTACCTGTGTGTTTGTGGGAATCTGTTCATAATGATGCCACAAAAATGTCTAGCTCATATTTTATTGCTTTCGTTCATATTCTCATGGTTGGAAGATCATTAATTTATATATTTTCTTTCAGCTAACATAATGCGGCTGATACCTTTGAAGTGGTAAGACTTTGTTACAATTTACTTTTACATTTTTACGAAGGTCACGAAAATAGAAAGTGTGTTGTCAAAATTTAATGTATTTAATTGTATGGAGCGATCACCAACCTATAAGCGAAAGTCAACTTTTGGTTGCTTTTCACATTGTAAACTAACACACAATAAGCTATTTCTTAAAGCGCCTACAATAAAGTTCAAGTTCAAGTAAATTTTTACTTTTATGTATAGTCATATTGAAAAAGGTGTGGGTTTTAATAGAATGGGTTTTTTGTTAGCCATCTAAGCGAAACCGAGCAATTATTATTTAAAAAAGTTACGTTTTATGGTCGAATAGGTACGTTTATTTGTTTAAGTAAACAATTCGTCTGGCACTTCAAATAACATGAATACTGAGAACTATCACATGTATTTTTATTAAAACTCAAAGGCTCGAATGCCCTGAGGGCATAAGCTTTTAGAAATTAGTTATCTGAAATACGAATTATAATATAAATGCATCGCAAGATTAAAATAATATGAATTAATTAAAGCGTTTGCTCACTTTTAAATATATTCTCCCAAACAGTAAAATCTACCCACCTAAAATGGTGAGTACATTTGTTATGATAGCAAACTTTCTTTTTAACGTTAATTTAAAACTATTGTCTGCATACAAATCTGCAGAATATTGCTTTTATTTAATTTCGTGGACGATAATATGATCAACATACTTACATAAAATAGAACAGTAGGTACAGCAAATGTTAGAATCTTCGTATTCGGTTTAACCCTAGTCTAAAAGTAGCACTTATTTGCGGAGGATACAAAACCATTCTGTCTGTTTATTTCGACATTTAACTTAACCCAAATCAGACGCACAAATTCTAACATCGAGCTAACTTTATACGACTTTTTTATTAAACAAACGTAGGTACTTGTGTGTAGCGGAACAGTCGGGCGCTCTTACCAATTAAGTAACCCTTCAGAGGAGCTCATTATAAAAGAGGGGTAATCGAGGGCTCAGCTCGTCCGTGGTTAGCCGAGCCCTAACCAGACCGAAGCAAATCTTCAAATGGCGAGTGGGACGACAATGATTGCCCGTAAGACACTTTAGTCACAGTAGACGTATCGAATATTAAGATGAAATTTCAAAGTAATCATATTTAAAGAATGTCAGGTCAGGTCTGATCAGGCCGTACGTCCATCTTGTTGGTGGATGTCCCACACTGCGTCTAACCTATTTTCCATTCCATAATCTTTGTCTGGGACACACAGGAAGTCATTGAGCTACAGCCAAGTAGCTGTGGTTAAGAATCCTAACGGTTTTAACGTTGTAGGTTTTCCAGTACAAGATTGTTCAAACTCATGTACGTATCTCTACCTTTAGCTCGGCGTTGAGGCAAAACACCATGAAAATCTGCACCTTTCGGATTATTTCTTTCTCTCGGTTGATTATGATTATGATGAATCATATCTTAGCGTGAAGTGATATACTTATCTAAGGTATTTCCCATTTAAATGTATCATGATGCATGAAAAAGTATTATTATAACTAGCTAAGTAAATATTTGCAAATAAGGACTCTTCACAATTTATTTTACTAATTGGATATTAAAATAATTTCAGAATGATATTGTAATTTCGAGTGTAGGGATAGGTATAAATAAGTATCGGGCGTTGCACCCTAAACGAAGCACTAATTAACTCTACGCCAGTCTAGCCTGAACTACGCTTATTTTAAAATTAGGCATGTAATTGAGAGTACGGTTTGTCCGACTGACGATTAGCTTAACTCTAAGAGCGCTTGCAGATTGGCGTATTTTAGGTATCCGTAGCCAAAGGGCAACAAATCGAACGCTTATAGGTTAGTCATGTCTGCCTAACTGTCCGTACGTATATCACAGTCATTTTTTTACAGAAATAGAAAAGAATAAAAAAAATTGGGGTGTCCTATATTTAGAACGAAAGCATTTTTTTTTATCTATGGATAAAAAATAAAAGTAAAGTATCAGCCAGTACAGTATATAACTGTCCTATTGCAGGGCAAAGGCCTTCATCATAGAAATCAAGTCATCGCTACTATGATGGGATTAAGCTTAATTAAAAAATATATTGAGGTTTTTAATATAATTTCTTCTAAACTGATATTATGTTATCTTACCTCTGAATTTGAATTAGTCTATTTACATTGACCGTCATAATTAGCTATGTTAAAACAAAGTTGTACATTTGTAAGGTTTGCCAGTCAAGCAGGTGGATCTATTGGCGTGTTCCAACATTCACGCTTATACTCCCGCTATATTTTACGCTGCATTAAACACGCACTATATTGCTTGAACTGACGGTGGGTCATAGAAGTCAGTACGCCTTACGCTTATACGTGTTTTACTTACGTGAGGTTATAATCTAGCCAATATCCTCATATTAAATTACCTTTTGAAATGGACTTTTTTATTGACACCGACATAATCTAGCCTAAGTATGTTACGCCGAAAACACGCTAATCTGAAACAGCCCTAACCAGACCGAGACAAATCCTCAAATTGCAAGCCGCGGGAATTGGCGAGGTAGCCGTTTCCACAATTTGACCGTGACTGCAGTTTACTTTTCAACGGGTTACTGTCATTTCTGGCGGCTTTTGACCGCTGTGACCGGAACCAACTCGAATCGAGTAGTTATCTGAAATATTTTGAATTCTCTACAGTGGACTGACTCCCGGCATTTGCGTGTTAACGAGTAACAGTATAAGCACCATGCTAATTTATTTATGAGTACAGTCAAGGACAAAAACTACAAGAGAATAGTAAAAGTCTTGGAATATTGTAGACTGATCATGGGCCCTGTGCAATATCCAATTGATATATAGATATTGCACAGAAATAGAATACATGAGTGAAACAACAGCGATAAACAATAGCAATAGATAATATAGCAATAGGTATTTCCTATCTAGATAGGTAATGAGAAGCTAAGATAATAATTCTATCTTAAACTTAAACTGAACATTTTACGGGTTCATCTTAATATAAGTATGATTTACATGGTTTCTATTCATCCATATAGAAAAATAGATACCTAATCTTTATTATACAGCACACACATGCTTAATAATTTACATATTGTAAAACCACCACAAACTCATTATTACACTGAACCTACTTATTTATTACTACTGTATTTTGTATGAAATTCTATTACTCGTACTCTTATTAATAAAGTTTTGTACTTATGTGTGTACGAGTATATTAGGTACATTTCGTAGTCCCGTTATGGGTATAAGCCTTAATGACATTATTTATCGCCATAATCAACTGGTTGAAGATTATTCATTTGAAAGGAATTAAAATCACATCATAGTGCTTTGACCTGTCTCTACAGACGATCACATAGGTGATATTATTAGTATATCAGACATCATATAGGTACATCCCAAAGTAAGTAGCTTGAGCAATTCTGGTTAACAGATTCAACGGAAGTACCACCAACTATGGTTCTTCAACCATTTCTTACCATAACTCAACATCAACATCAGTTGAGGATTTTTTTTATAGCACAACAGGTTATTTCTTAATCTTTTGTGTGTTTTGGCCTAGCCCTGGGCCGATGAACCAGGACGATGAAGAATGATATTTGGGATCAGATTTTATATCTAACTCATTTATCTATTTTTTAAACAACAATAAAATGTGTTTTATGTTACATACATGCCTCTATAACGTCTGCATTATACTAATGGCTGTGAAACGTGTATTAAGTTTTCACTTTGTGCATTATAGTTGTGAATTAACTTGCAACAGTGTTACAGATCATATTAATTTACAAGGCTTTTTATAATACGACCAATATAATTTAAACCGTAATTCGGGCTATTTCGTTGAGATGGTAGGTCTCGTTATTCTGGAGGACAGTACCTTCGACGCCCACGTAAGCTCCCACACGCGCCCACTCGCTCGTTTTGAAACGATCTCCTTTGCTTTCTTCTATCTCTTGACTTGAAGCTTTGACCTCAACAAATAAAGGCAAAAACATGGGAATTCATTATTTGAAGATTGGTCGCCACTATATTTAGAATACAATAATATTGTTTTAGAACTCTACATGACAATGTCGTGTGCGTAGGTTGTTTGAATTACTTACTATTTGCGCTACATTTTTAGGTATTTCTTTTATTTTTTATACAAAAGTTTAGGGCTTGCTTAAGGTCGTAAGGCCCATAAGCCTTTTAAAAGGCATAAAACAATTGATTTTCTATTGTGTCTGCTGTCTCGGGCCTTAGGAGGTTAAGGTAATATCAGTAACTATGTCAATATGCCGGGTATCTACTACCAAACCTGATTCTAAGACAAATTAAAAGATCGATACCTTAGAAGATCCTACGGGGAATCTTCCTTCGCTGCCGGGCGCAACACTTCAGCGCTACCCAAGTCATAAAAACAATAAGTACCTTTATTATGACAATATTCCGTTGTACGCAGAATGCTAAGTAATTTCTTATGACTATGGTTTGGTATGCAGATGGACTGATTGGGTACAAAATACGTGGTACGAAACCCGTAATATGAAAATGGCCGTTTAGCCAACATTATGGCGGGCTAATAACTGTCTCCAATGCATTGTTCTCGCTGCAATCTGATCAACTCTGACCTATACACTACCACAGTACATATATTTTCAGTACACTCTACTACAATACACCTAAAGTTTTTATTGGGGTCCTTATTCGGACAAATTGTACGGCCCGCCCCATCCCGCCGCGCCTGCACCTAAAAACGAAATTTTATGTGCAACATCTCCAGCATTAAATTTTCAAGTAAATAAGCTAAGCCAAGCCACTGAAGATCTTTATACTGTGACTGTACATGTTAGTATCCTAAGGCAATGTCGTGAGATCGTATACTTTGTATCTATTAGTTATTGTAATTTAATTAATATAGTAAATAATGATGCGGTATTATAAGGTTGTACCTTGGTACTTACATTTTGTCTAAGTTATAAATGACAAGACCTAGGAAGTTGTTGGTACCATATGCAAGAAGTCAGATACTCCAATAATTCAGCCGAATTAGAAGAGAGCCAATGTATATAATTACTAGTTGGCCGCCCCACTTCGTTTCGGGATGCAATTTTGATGTTCTAAACCAGGGTTTCTCAAACTTTTGGCACCACGTACCCCTGTTAAAATTTCCAGGTGACAGCGTACCCCTAACTCATTAATTGCTCCCCCCCCCCCCCCAAAAAAAGGAAATAATAAAATAGAAATAATACTATTGAAGAAAATAAGGTTTTTATTTGAAACTAGCGGCCGCCCGCGACTTCGTTCGCGTGGAAAAGTAACTTTTTACCCCCCTTTTAACCCCTTACAACCCCCTTTTCGCAATAAAAAGTAGCCTATGTTCTTTCTCAGGGTCTAGATCATCTGTATACCAAATTTCATTTAAATCCGTTCAGTAGTTTTGGCGTGAAAGAGTAACAGACAGACAGACAGACAGACAGACAGACAGACAGACAGACAGAGTTACTTTCACATTTATAATATTAGTATGAGTATGGATAAAAGGTAAGAAACATAGTGCCAAAAGAAATGTCTTTTTAATACTAATGTGATGGATGTGCTTGTTTCTTGTTGCAAAGGGATTCAATTTTAGGTGTTATTTTGGTCAATTTTAACCTTAATTCTGACTCGGCATCAAGTCGATTTCTGTATTTAGTTTTTATCATGACAAGGTGTGAAAATCCACTCTCACATAAGTATGTTGTAGCAAAGGGTAAAGGAAATTCACCGCTTTGCGTGAGAGTTTGGGATACTCTGACTGTCTAGCTGCCCAAAATCTATCAAAGACATCGTTTTGAAATCAGCTTGAAGAGTTTCATCCGCGGACATTTCTATTATGAC
This sequence comes from Cnaphalocrocis medinalis, assembly GCA_014851415.1. NCBI lineage: Eukaryota > Metazoa > Arthropoda > Insecta > Lepidoptera > Crambidae > Cnaphalocrocis > Cnaphalocrocis medinalis. Next base: position 8,516,034 of record CM026275.1, on the reverse strand, counting down.
TCCTGTTGCTTGATAGTCAAACTAGATATTATGCTCTCGTTCGTGACCGCAAACTGGTTACGAATCCAGCCATCTTAAGCATTTTCAATATCCGGAAAATACCTTTTCAGTTCGTCGGAGAGCTGAGAGAGATGCAGAACGATAGATACTAATAAAAGCGCTGAGTGTCGAAAACGTCGAGCTAATATTTTGCCTTTTCGGTTCGTTTATAAGATTTGTCAATGACTATTAAATTAACCCCTGTTTAAATGATATAGGTTTAGGCTTGCCTTTTCAAAACATAACCTATCTTTTTTCAAATTAATTTCACGCCATCAAGAACAAATTTTTAACTCCGTTTTGAGATAAAAACGAAGCCTTTTGAAAATTGTATAACAAAATAATTAAAAAAAGATTTTACTACAAAAAGGCACGTGCAGCACATGGAAACCCATGTTAGATTTAATAGAACTGTCACAGACCTATGTTAGTTTTTACGTAGGTAGTCGGATTTTAACTTTTTGTTTTTATTTTTAACCCTGAAACAGGGTTCTGTTGGTTTTAAATTCGACGGTGTAAAAAAATTTCAAGCCCATTTTTTTATTAATGTAGGCTAGATTTCACTATTTTTACTTTCACTATAGTCGAGCCGTTGTATCATGCCCGATTTGACAATACCTTTTTTTTAATTTTGCACTTATCCTTGTTATGAGGAACACATTTCGCGAATCATTACGAACTACTTTTAAATCATTAAGTTCTTCAGGATCAGGATAAGTGCAAAATTAAAAAAAGGTATTGTCAAATCTGGCATGATACAACGGCCCGACTATAGCGTATTTATTACTGTAGTCAAGTTTAGTTGGTTTGTTTCTGTGTTACATTATGTAGATACGCGCACGCACAGCGCATATCTGTGTCTTAGTATCGATACTATTGATACCTACTAGTGCGCGTTCGTGGTGCTACAAAATAATGGAACATGTGCAAAGATATACTTTCTGTTTACGTTTGAATATCTGCGCGTCGTTAGCGTCGTAAAGTGGCGTGTCCATAAGCTTTACCTAAGTAATAAGGAGGAATTGTATTGAGCAAACGTCAACCCTCGTTGAGACTACGAAAAGTATTAAAAATGTCACGAAAATATCTTGTAACCCATTGACAGATATTATACCTACCTGATATTTTATTTTATTTAGTACAGATAGACACACATCAATTTACTACAATTTATCGGGCTTCCTCAATTATTAAACCAAATGTGATTGACATTAAAGTAGGTTCGAATGAAAAAAATAACAGGTTTATATACCTACTCGTAAGTAGGTAGGTACATTGATGTACAGCTGTCCATACTTATGCTCTCATGAAATCAAGCGCTTTACACGAGAACACTAGGTCTCGTTATTGCTTTTAGTACCTACATAACTAGAGTTTCTTTGAATACTATGAATTAAACATCATCCCCAGGCGTGATGATCATTTATCCGCTACAACTTAAAAAACACAAGTATTGTAATGTGACCAGACCTGCAGCAAGTTTAAGTATAAGACAGCCTGAACTCTCAATGATATCTCCCTGGCCTTACATGAGGTGATTAATAGCTTTAGTTAAAGTTAAAATGATCTAGCACTTGACGTGCCGACTGCAGGTTCTGTGCACGGAGGTGTGAAAATTCATGGCAGCTCCTACGAGGCCTTTATCGGACAAAAGAAGCGTTCAGCTGAGAAGCCTGCTTCATATGCTGTTGACATTACCTTAGAAATAACCTCATTTGATGAGTTTAATTTTTAATTGAGCTACAATCAGTCGGATATTATTAATTTATTTTGAAATTAAGTTTATGACAGCGTTGTTGACGTGGAAAGTGAAGTTTCCCGTAGGAATAATAAATATCTGGGGGAATACTAAAGTATATAACGTAGACTGTAGGTATTGCTCACTGCCTCTGTATTGCATTAATCCAGTCAACTAAAATAAATAAAATTCGCATTGAGACAACATCACATATGACATTGTCCTGGCCCTAAGTTTTCCCTATTGCTACGGAAACCAGAAACAACTAAGGAACTACAAACATCCTTGTGTTGGTGTGGGAAGAGAACCCGCGACCCTTGCGTCAAAAATGAAAAAAAAACGGGATAACGTAGCTTTTTGCTGACGAAAGAACTTTTATAATCGGTCAAATAAAAAAACCTAAAATATTTACAATTCATTCCTCATAAACTAAAGGAAAGTAGGTAGGCCTACTTACCTATTGATTCATACTATCATCATAATAACATATCAGATCCGTAACACAAGACAGAAACAGTCCTACCTACGAGGTGTAAATACTTACCTAAAAAAATTAATAAATCTGGCATTGTTATATAATAGGTATGTGTCTGAAGTGCAAACTAAAAAGCTTGTTTGCAACCTTTTTGTAGAAAGTCGAATCTTAAAATTAATATGTTCACAAAATCGACGAACGCCTAAGGCTGCTGGCGAGGCGACACCGGTTTTGCATCGATAACTGATTACCGAAATAAAACAATGAGCACCAATAGGGGGGTCGTATACATGATCGCCCCGAACCAATTTGCTGATATTTATCTCAAACTTCTGCGAAAATCAAAAAGAAGGTTGATGATGGTATCTGCCTGGTAGATTTTGGCCGCGAAGACTGTTGGAAATTCTGAACTTGGATATTAAGCTACCTTACCTTCATTTTATTCTGATATCCAATAACGATAGCTTAGACTACCTTAGGCTAGCTTTTAGGTTGATTTTTGTGATATTGCATTGGAATCAAAACAAAGCTTGTAAGTTTCTTGTTGGTTCTCCTCTGTAGAAAGCGAAACTAAACAGTAAAATAAAATGTTGTATTTCATATCCGAGACTTACTTATTTAAAAGTCCAGATACAAGAGAAGAAAAACAAAAATGAATATTTTTTTTACTACACACTTCCTTCATACCCTGGATGTCAATCATCAAGTTGGAGTCGAAAAGAAATGCAAAATTGGTGTCTAAAAAGCTGTCGCTTTAAAATTTGGTGCCACTCAGAAGACCCAATAATAATAAATAATAAATAAATAAATTGAGACAACATCACATACATTGTCCTGGCCCCAAACTAAGGTTTTCCCTTGTGCTACGGAAACCAGAAACAACGAAGGTACTAGATACAAACACCCAGACCCAACACAAATTTCTGTTACATCAACAAACATTTGTGTTGATGCGGGAATCCAACCCGCTACCCTTACGTCCCAACCGGCGCTCAAACCATTGCGCTAAACGGGTCGTCTAAATTAGTTAAGCTAAGACAGAAGATATGATTTTTTTACGAATCCTCGATAACATCAATTGGAACGTTTTTTCATTTTTAAGAACTTACTAAACAAACGACAAACGACATTAGTAAAAAGTTACAAGAAACCATAGCAGTACGCGTATGTACGTAAGTGTTACTACCTACGAAAATTAATTTAAGTTTTATTGGTAAGTTGAAAAACAAAATCATGCAACAACAAAATTTTCGCAAAATAACAAGGCTCTAGCAATTTCTATGTTAATAGAAGCACGTATAACATGCTGGGGTATCTAATTAAACAAATCCGACAAGTTTATCCGAGCGCTCCCGCGGCCAAGGAAAGGTTTGACCCTGAGGTCGAACTCTAAAAGTCGGCCCTGGCATCTCGAGGCACGCTTTGAACTTGTAAATGTTCTCCTAAGGGATACACGCTAATTAAACTTGATTAATACTTCACACCGTATAAGGTTGAGGATGAAACCCCAATGATGCGCGGCGCGCAAAGCGGCGCGAGTAACTTTGTAGGCAAAATTTATTGGAATAAGATAGCTTATTGTACAAGAGCGTGTGGTGTTTTGATAATGAAGTCGACGTACATACCTTATGTTTTCGAATCATTAGACGTAGTCTAATTAGATGAGGTTGTTAGAGAAACAAATCGAAATTGTATTTTGTTTAACTACCCCAATTATTCCCTCTTGTATAATGAACCCTTAAATGTAATTATTTATTGTTACATTTATTTGACTTAGCAAAAATCTCTTCTTAGGTTTAAAAAGTAATAAAAGTTTAGACTTAGACCTACAAATAGCAAATAATATGTTTTTTGAAAAAAAGCGTTTTAAGTTAAAATTAATTTTGCCGACGGTCACTAGCACCTAATATTAAGTATTATAATGGTTTACTCTGAGACGTTATAAGGCCCAGACAGCAGACACAATGGAAAATCAATTGTTTTATGCCTTTAAAGGCTTTTGGGTCTTACGGCGATAAAATAATTTGTGTTTAACTATTGTGCTCACGCTTTTCCTAGATGTACTTATTCTTCATTAGGCATTTTTATCCATTTCATTGATTATGAAAATACCTATGTTAAATAAGAGCTGATACTATATTTAAGTTTCTTTTCATAAGTCAATATTCAAAGAACGTCGCCATATTTTAATAACGAACTTGCAAATCGTTCTCAGCATATTTATCCTGATGAAACTAAACTAACCTCAAGTTGTGTGCTGGTTAACCTATATTAAAATGAATATTAAACGAGATAAAGGACGACCCACTCGTCTTCGCCACTTTAGCTGGATTTGTTGAAAAGGTCCTTTGAAGGATAATAAGTTTTAAGAAGAATAATCATAAAAAATATACAGCAAGCAGAATTGGGCTTCCAATTTAATATGTATGATGAAAAGCCTACTGTGATAATTTTATTATGGTTTCACGTAGTTATGGACGTAGACAGATTTCATTATTTAACACACTTAACTTTGAAATAAATTATCTAAATGTATTAAACTTGAGTAAACATTATTTATGTCTATGTCACGCAATTGTAATTAAATAGACAAACTTACCTAATTTGAGAGAGCATGATTACGGAGTATTCATCATTTTGTTGATCTCGGTATTGAAATAATAGATCCGTGGATCCCCGATGTTCTGTCTCTCTATCGTTACTTTTGGTGAAGTGGGAGATCCATAATGCTGGCACCACTTCGTTTGACTTACTTACAAAAGTTTATATTATAACTTGTGCTCTTAAAAAGATATGCCGATATAATAGAGTCTACCTACATACCATCATTAGCCAGTATCTTCTATCCCACTGCAATGTGTAGGCTCACCACTCACAACAGTTCTGCGCCTACCAGACTCATCCACTCTGTTTATTTCATCAGATCAGCCAATCTAGGTAATAGGCGTCCAATGTCTACTTATACCCGTATTATCATAGGAACCCGAACAAATAAAGCTAAAGAAGCCAAACTGAGTATTCTCTGTTAGTAAAAATAATTTGATATTTTGACATTTTACTTACTAATAGCACATAATATTGCTAACAAACACAAATAGAATATTTTAAACACACAAATCTGATAATGTCATCAACTGCAACTGTTCACTGATATGATATCAATTAATCGGCGTAATTAATGGCCACTCATTGCCAGGCGGCGAATAAATTTACAACGTTTGATCCTATGACTATGATTAATAGAAAACCCTTGTTTGTCTACTCGGAGCAATATGAAGGTGACGTATTTAGAGTTGATTCCTGGAGAGAACAGCTTAAGCTACGACAGTGGCTTTTGTTGTTTTGCACGACTGCATAATACACTCAAAGGCACATAAACTAACATATGCCCATTAGTTAACGCTGTGCGCATCGCGTATTAACCATAGTACCTAAATAGCCTTTGAAATACTATCCTCGCTATCGAAAACTATCGCTTTGTCTCTTTCATTTTGATACATTTGAAAGAGACAGAGCAATAGTTTACGTTATGTCACTTTTAGATGTCAACTCATGGTAGCGCTACTGTTAATGCGCGTAAACCTACCCAGTTAGATTTTTTCCAATCACCATTTCGATTCATAGGTAGATTATAAAATTGAATTTCTTAAATGTTTTGTATAGACTTTAGTGAATAAATATTATTTGTATTACTGTGGCTGTTTTGTACCTATAGAGGTACTATAGATACTCTACTTTATCATCAGGCGAAAAATTGTCTGTACTTTCTTGTCAAAAAATAACCAAACAAACAGAGATAGTTTTAACTGGAGACAACCAATCAACTTTCAATTTTGATTTTGACAATATTAAAATCACAATACAAAATAATTCAGAGAAAGCAACGAAGTCTTTGTGTGACAAAATTTACGCAAGCCTTGTTTTATATTATTTATCTCAGTGACCTGGATGGCGTACCTATGATAATAGTCATCTAGTATTTTACGTAGACAGGGGATGCTCTAGTTTAGACCCCAGATGTTAATGATGTACACAGTAAATTTAGTGAGCCATTAAATACAAGTAGGTAGGCCATATGCATCTTATCTTCCAATTAAATTGTATATTGTATCAGTCAACTCAAAGTTACTCGTATATCCATCCACCGTTTTGCGAACATAATGCTCCTTTTTATGGTTAAGACAAATCTGTCCCTAATTGTAGCTTAGCGGGTCGGTAAGATCTTTTTAATAGTTGTGACTTTATTATTAGTTATTTCAATTTAAATCTTATTTTTAACACGTTGCCCTTTAATGATAAAGCGATTGCAATTGTTCATTAAGAACATTTTATAAGTATTCACTTACATACTTATACGATATTCTATTTATCTTGTTCAAAATCTTTGTAACTATAATCTAACGTAAAACTGTTATCAAGAACTTACGAAATTTAGGGAATCCACAATTTTTTTTGTGAGAAGGCTACGTTTACTAATAAGTATGCAAAGATTTTAGGCCACCCTTTTTGAATAAATAGCTGAATTTTCATAATAAAGGATTTTAATTTGAAGCCAATTTAAGCATAGACTAGAAAAATATCGAGATGTAAGTATATGATGGAATAATTTTCCTTGCAACATCGGTTGGATAAGTTAGCTAGTTATTGAATGTTGAAGTTATTCTGGGTATACCCACCCGCTAGGATCCGCCACCCTTCAATCCACGCAGACTTCCATTGTGGAAGAGAAACTTCTTGCTGCTAATAAAATTAACCAGAATAATTTATGATGGAGGTTAATGAAGTAATAATGAATAATGGATCTCACACATTCGCTCCAACTTTCTATAGACGCAAACAATGTAAGTTACATGGCTATTGTGTAACAGCGCAGATCGAAAACCAAATAAAAGTCATAGGTAAATATTAAAAAATCAAAGCGGCAGTAAATAAAAATCTGTTGGGAACAAACAGCAACGGTATTTTAGTTGATTTTATAAGCGGAGTTGGCTTTTCATGGCTATATTTGTATTTGGCCACGGACAAATCCGACTAATTGACCAAAATTAAAAACAACATCAAAACTTTCGCATTGGTCCCGAACTGCCTCATCTATAAAATAAGAAATAAGTAGTACAAATGTTTTTTTTCTGCTTAGTCATTCTTCTTATGTAAGTACATACTTACATTCAATTCAATCCAAGATAAGATAACGTGATCAGATACGGTTCGACGGATTTGATTTGCAGAGCATTGTAAACCACGTACTTACTCGTACCTACTTATACATTTTTTGACCCTATAGGTTACCGACGGGACAAGTATCGCACTTATACTTATACGATATTCTATTTATCTTGTTCAAAATCTTTGTAACTATAATCTAACGTAAAACTGTTATCAAGAACTTACGAAATTTAGGGAATCCACAATTTTTTTTGTGAGAAGGCTACGTTTCTAATAAATATGCAAAGATTTTAGGCCACCCTTTTTGAATAAATAGCTGAATTTTCATAATAAAGGATTTTAATTTGAAGCCAATTTAAGCATAGACTAGAAAAATATCGAGATGTAAGTATATGATGGAATAATTTTCCTTGCAACATCGGTTGGATAAGTTAGCTAGTTATTGAATGTTGAAGTTATTCTGGGTATACCCGCCCGCTAGGATCCGCCACCCTTCAATCCACGCAGACTTCCATTGTGGAAGAGAAACTTCTTGCTGCTAATAAAATTAACCAGAATAATTTATGATGGAGGTTAATGAAGTAATAATGAATAATGGATCTCACACATTCGCTCCAACTTTCTATAGACGCAAACAATGTAAGTTACATGGCTATTGTGTAACAGCGCAGATCGAAAACCAAATAAAAGTCATAGGTAAATATTAAAAAATCAAAGCGGCAGTAAATAAAAATCTGTTGGGAACAAACAGCAACGGTATTTTAGTTGATTTTATAAGCGGAGTTGGCTTTTCATGGCTATATTTGTATTTGGCCACGGACAAATCCGACTAATTGACCAAAATTAAAAACAACATCAAAACTTTCGCAGTGGTCCCAAACTGCCTCATCTATAAAATAAGAAATAAGTAGTACAAATGTTTTTTTTCTGCTTAGTCAATTCTTCTTATGTAAGTACCTACTTACATTCAATTCAAGCCATATTCGATAAGATAACCGTGATCAGATACGGTTCGACGGATTTGCATTTGAATTGTAAACCACGTACTTACTCGTACCTATTATACATTTTTGACCCATATAGATGACCGGACGGGGACAAGTATCGCACTTATACTTATAACAGGTTGTATCTCTAAACATTAATATCCCTTTAACCACCGTCTTCTATCAGCCATTATTATCAACATTTGTTCTGTGACTTATGGATATTCGCATAAACAATCAACTTTTCAATCTTTTCATTCAAAGCCGGTCACGTGGAATGGTGATTTTGTATGGTCGACTGGCCTCGTATGAGTGATTCGTACATTGCAGACCCTGAAGAGAGACGTTGCAGTAGCGTGTGACCGAGATCAGCTTTGAAAACAATACGTGTGATACGAGTATAGATGTTATCTGGAAACAATACACAGACAATCTCCAGCATTAATATGGATAAACTTTCGCCAATTTATGTTTCTTGGAATTGTCATAAGCACTGTAGGTGTTAAGTATAGAATGTGCTACTGACATTGTTTATTTTTATGAAAACGTAAAACAATATTATTCTCTCGACTGCCGGATGGCGCATTTGGTTGTGACTTCTGACCCTGCCTTATAGGTACGCCATACGCCACCCTGGACAAACATTCGTGTGATGAACATTTGTGTTTGTTCAGTGTCTGAGCGTAATATGAATTTAAGTGTTTGTATTTCCTTTGTTGTCTGATATCTGTAACACAAGTGCTTAGGCTACTTAGTACGGACGGAGTCAGGTCGTATGATACGTTTGTGAGAATTGATTTATGTATTAAAACAAACAAATATTAACAAATAAATGGATGCAGAATAAAATCTGCGATTAGAGCATAAAATGCACTTCTTAGGGAGCAAGGAGGATGCGCTTAATTAACATAGAAGGCCAGACGGCGACTGGCTGTTGCGACTTGTTTATACTTCATCGGTTGCATAATTAATTCGGCAGGAGGCGCGGCGCGTCGTAACTGGCTAGAACGTCCATGATACCTACTTTATAAATACGATCTTCCCGAACTGCTTTCTATCTTTTAAAAGATGGTAGCGCGGGCAGTAATATTTGAGTGCCCTTCAAATAGGGCGACGTTGCTACTCCAAGCATCTGTAACAACGCAGATGTTCATAGGTCGGACCTGATCACTTGTCTTCAGGTTAGCTGTTTACTCATCTGCCGCCTCTGCAAAATGGATTTTTAATACATAATATGCTAGGTATTAAAAAACATTTTTTGTAGATAACGATCTGAATCTAATGGTTAAAAACCTATTAAATGATTGCAAAGAACAAATGGCTGTCTCAGCAATGTAATTTACTAGACTTTCTAAATCCCAAATCATGCATGTGATCCAAAGCAAAATTTTTACACACAACAGCCTTGATAAACTAATGGACTAAAGCTTTCGATTTACCCTTTTACACTGTGACCTCAGTACAACCAATTTCAGCCACGCGGCATTATCTGACGGCCGATATCAGCATCAGTTGGCACTTCCCACGAAAATTAGCACGAAACGTACCATGCTTAAGCGGGCGTGTAGATATATATACCACAAAGTTGGAAACATAGCTATGCGTTACTTAAATCCAGGAGTTTTGAGCTGCCAGATAAACCACTAGCTTCAAAATTTAGGATAGAATTAAATAAATAAAAACACACAACATCTCGTTCATTGACCTGACTCCATACTAAGTAGCTTAAGCACTAGTTACAGATATCAGGAAACACAATCACAAATATAAAACTTAAAATTAATATTAAAATACAAAATATGCTCACCCAGATATTGAAGAAACACAAGTGTTTTTCACACTTGACATGTTTGTCCAGAATTACTTTGACGGTTCAAGTGGGTACATTTTAGTAAGCCCTTTTAGAAAGGCCAACAATCTTATTTGTACATTTTGATGTATAAGTAAGTACTATTCTATTCCCCATTCTTTCCTCTTGTCTTTCTTTCATGTCTTCGTAAACTTGTGGTCACCTTTCTATAGCGAGACTACTTGCGCCAACTACTATGAAGTTAACATTTTAAGCGTTAACAATAATTTTGTGTACTTACCTCTACTCCTTCTGTTAAATATTTCAAAGTATTCTGTTGACCTTGTCAAAGTCTCATAGACTTACCTGTTGTGGGACATATATTATAGCGGTCTGCACAGCATATTCATAACACTTATGTATTGAAACACCCTACTTACTAAGGATCTAAGACATAAAGATTTTATTACAATAATCATTAACGAGGACACTTAACATTGTGATCTACTTTCTTCATGTTTTCTATTGTCTATTAATAAGACATTATTACTAGTATTTGATATTCCGTGCAAAGAAAGAAAACAGTAAGAATCCAGATTAGTCACGACATTCGCCTTTCGCTGCAATTACGGAGGCGGACACACATCCATACGCATTCCAGACAATTCTTCGGTGTTGCCAAGAGAACAGACTATTTTCAGATGAAGCTTTTAAAAAAATATTATGTTATTATTATTAGGTGACAATGAATTATCAATTATTATATAATATTGGTAGACTAGAAGAGAAATTAAGTCTGCCAATTTTACTTTTTTTTTCGTGCAATAAAGAATTTGAACAAATGAATAATTTCTTAGGTAAGTAATTTGGCGGTATAAATCAACAGAGATTTATTATACTTGAGTTATTATTAGTTTAGTAGCCATTATTACTGTGGTGTGTGTATTGTAGCAAAAGATGATAACAAAAGACATAATGTATGCAATTTTAATGGTAAAATGTAATAGTTCAAATATGGCTAGAAGCAATTATGTTGAATGAATCCATCAAACCTAATGCTAAAAGCACTAGTTGGCAACCCCGTTCCACGTGCAAATTACTGCCTAGGTCAAATAAATCTAGCAAAGTATGTTCAATTTGAACAAATCAAGGCAACTAGGACGCATTATCACATGATGACGAACACGAACGTTCTGCTTTTAATATGTCGTTAGATGAATGAGGAAATTACAGGTTAGCCACGTCAAAAAGATTCCGGCCTTTGCAGCTTTAGAGCGGTTGAAAGACTAACTACGAAATATTTTTCGGACGCTATTCAAAGTCAAGTGGAAGCCTTGCGACGTTAAAATTCCATATAAAATTCAGTGGTAGTCGGCAATATCGCTCAGAGAGGCGGTTCTTAATAAGTAGCTGTGCGTATATACCTGGAGAGGTTTGTACTTAAGATGCTTCCATGCCTAACTAATTATGAAGGAAGACCTTTCTTGACATTTATTGAGATGAAATCTTTTCCCACAGTCAAGTGACAAAGAAATCTGTGAGTTTATAAATTGATTTTGAGAAAAACTTACGTTCATTATTCAGTAACAGGTAATAGAAAAGTCACTTCTATAAATTCTGAATTTGCCAATTGATAAATGAACGTTACTATTTTAGGAAGCTATCTGTGTCAACGAAGTCGATTTCATAGTCAAATCTGATTAAAATTCGAAACAATCTATTTTTACTTTTCAAACGAAAATCACTCAGTCACAGTGATGGGATACACGTCTTACATATTATCCCCTGTTGAAACAATTGGATACCCGTACGCTAATATGCGATGGGATACTTAAAAACAGAAGGTAGTTTGTTATATAGACCGCTTGTTACCCGTAAGAAGTGATGAAAATATATACTAGATCGCTTAGCTAAACGTGAAACGTAAATTACTATGGTTTTCCTACTCAAACCTAATACGACCCGTGCTGCGATATGGCTACGACAACTTTTTATGCTTGCATAACGTTTTTCGATTGGTTCCTATTCCGGTTGATATTTTTAGTACATCCCTATGCAGCCATTTCAGCACAGACACAAGGAGTGGACGACAGACATTTGAAAAGCCTCTGGGACCTCAAAGCCTCAATTGCAAGCTGTTTTTATGATCTGTAATTTTGGATTTTTATTACGGTCACATTTACTGTCGAATATAAACACGCTTGCAATATTCGCCCTGAAATGCTTTTGCAATCATTTTTCTCTTATGACGCAGTCTGCAAAGGTAGAAGTATTATTTTTATTAATCGAATTTTTATTCATCTGATTTGTTGTGATATACTGCCGATACCAGCAAGGTAACATTGAAAACAGCAAGGAAAGTAACATACCTAATTTTTTTTTGTATTTTTGTACTCGTCGAGTTTGAGTAGGTATCATATCATGCTATGGCCTTGATATCACTAGAGTTGATCTTCATTTGTTTTGAATTACATAGGTGGTAAAAAAATAGAAATAAAAATTGTATGAGTTTATATGACAAACTACCTACACAATACGAGGCCAAACTACATACATGTACCAAATACTTAGGACCGATTCGACCGATTTTAGTATAATGCTACGAATTGTATGGTATGGCAGAGTTACACCATAGATTGATTCTCGCATGTAAATTAGTTATATCAGGTCTTTGACTTAGTATCCGCGTAATTGGATATACTTACTGTATATCCACATAAATCTATGGAGAGATATTTATACATTCAGATACCAGTTTGTATCTGGTTGGCGACTTTCCTAAGTAATTGTAGGCTGTTTTCAATGGGCAAGTAGGTAAGTTGCAAGCGCAACGGACATCCCGTCTGCAACCTTATACGGTAAACCCCACCTTAGAGTTTCTATATCAAACGATTGAGCTTGTTCCATTTAGCTGCATCCTAATAAGAACATTAATAACTTATTTGACTAGGTGCAGATATGGCCCAGTAATGATACATTTTGATGAGAAGTGATAAAAACCAGCATAGGTAGGTATATCTAGCCAGCAGCTATCACTGGTAAAAGTCTGTATCATCTATCTATCACTCTAAGAACGATCAGTGGTGCAGCGTTGTTCACTCGGAACTCAGAGATCCACAAATATCTAAATGTGGAAACAGTGGAGGAAGAAGCCAAACGTTACTCGGCTAAATACAGAAGCAGATTACTGCAACACCCGAACCCTCTTACGGGGCACCTAATATTCTCAAACGTGGCCAAAACGCCTCAAAAGAGCCGATGTGCTCTGTACCGGGATGAGCAAAGCAGGAGCCTGCATTCCTGAATTGCTTGCTGAAGAAGTCAACCCATCTGATGAAAGTCTGTCGACTGATTGCAGATTCAGCTTAAAAAAATCTACCTATCATTATCTTTTATCACCTCATTTCAAGCCCAAGAATGTTGATATTAGTTATATAGACATAAATAATGTATGGTTGTTACATTTTTAAAGGAAATTTGAGATGCTTACCGCAATATTTTAAAAGATTGTACAGATGATGAGATCGGATTGATAGTAGGAATATTGAAAAGGCTGTGAAGGCGTCGACGACAGATGACAAGAACTTACGGGAGAAATAAAGTTTCTGACTAACTTCAGATGTCTTGACAGAAATAAAATGTTGAGGTCTCTATAAATATGTTCCCCAAAATCATAGAGGCCGATAAAATATTAGCTAATGATGTTTTGGTTTATTTTCGTTTTAGCAATTCTTTACAATCTATTCTTAAATAAATAAAACACTTAAAAATATGTAATATCACAGCTTCAGGTGGGACTTGAAGTAATAATGCCAGTGGGTGGCCATTCTACAATTTAAACTAGCTGAACCACGTATTCATTATTAGGCTCATTAACTATTTGCTAATGCGCGAGAGTGTGTAGGTACTTACAAAATTACATCTTAATAACTGTTAAATCTTGCTTGGAGCCGCAACCTTCCTCCAAGGCTTAACAATGAGCTGTTTTCCTCGAACCAAACCCTCTATGAAATGCATGAGCTACCACAAATCCATACAGAATTCATATGCAATTCGTCGAACGCAGATTGTTCGTGTTAGTTGTATGAATATTAATTTGTTCAGTATGGATACGTGACCCATCGTCGCGTCAATGGATCTTTTGTTTCGCGTCCTTCCGACGCCATAATTGATAGTAGGAAATACGCAGTACCTACTCGTACCTGCATAACTGTACCAATTGGTAGGCACGATGCGTCTGTCTATGTCGCGAAGTAATGCAAAAATATTTAACTAACACTACTAAGTATGCATAAACTGACCATTTTTTTAATGCTCAATACTGGACGGGGGACTCGTCTGACGTCTAAGGGAGGAATTTTCATGAAACGGGATAATTGTGCGTCCCGGCGCTATTGATGGAAGCATTTGACCTACAGTGGATCAATAGGTACATTTAGCTTTAACTTTACAATAGACAAAGCTTTATTTTTTAAATCTAACAGTTTTATCAGACACAAAATGTCTGATAGTTCTTTAAATTTTCGCGTTGCTATAAATTATAACTATTATTATTATAGACGGGAATTAACGCGACGTAATTTTTTAAGCACATAATTATGTATGAAACGTCAAGCAGTAAGTACATAATTATGTGCTTAAAAAATTACGTCGCGTTAATTCCCGTCTATAATAATAATAGTTACAAAATGTCTGGTTGGTATAATTTTTTAAACGTGTGATTTTTTTGAGTTTGTATAACCTGCTTGCTTGTGAGCCTGTAAGTCTATATTCTTTGTACAAACCAACTCTACTCCATCCATTGTATCTACCTGTGAGGACTCTTCCCAAGCTAAATATATGTACCTATAATTGGCTTGAGTGAGCTCTTCTATATAGAAAAGCTGACTTTCACTTGATCATATCCACTAAACGCCCATGTCTACTGACACTGCAGAAACCAGGCAATAGATCTTTACATTTATTTTTATTTATTTTTATATTCCACGATTTCCAAAGTAACCCTCGAAATAATTGTTTGTTTGGGTGCTCTAAAGTTTTTGATCAACCCGAGAGTAATCAGCCACCTAAAGAAACTGAAAGATGGATGAACGCAACTGGTAACAGAAACTTCAGTAAGTTAAGTCACAGCAGATCCCATTTGTCTCTTCCACTAATGGCAGCTTGCACCAATCATTTATCCTCGGGTTTATCTGAGGACAATGATCATAAGTAGGTTGCAAAAAAACATAGATCTTTTGGACTGCGGTGATTTTGTGCTGCTCAATTAAACTATGGGTAGAGTAAGGAATCAAAAAAACTACTTGACAAAAACACAAGTCTCGCAATCGCAACTCAGTTGTTTTACCGTAGTTAGTTAGTTCTGAGATCTATACCAAGTAATGCCAAGTTGATTATTAATTTATTCAGTCAGTCAGCCCCTACTCAACTGACCTTCTGTCTTAAGTTGCAGGTGTTTTAAATATATGTATTGAATCGGCTATCGCATTTAAACACAACATCTCAATACATTATCTAGATTAGATTCTTGACTTTAGTTAGATAAGTGAACACTCCTACATATTTATCCTCAGCAAAACTTCCGTATTATTCAAGTATCCAAAATGAATAATGTACAGTATCATTGTCGAAGGAAAGTTTCATTGAAGCGATACGCGCGGCCATCCATTTATATCATCGTAGTTTATTAACGATCTGTCCTTGGCAGGGGCCTGCCATCGGAATCGCAACTCCGCAGAACATATAAATGGATGAGTGCGAGTAAACAATGCAGTGATATATCTTGCAGTCTCACGTATCAACGCAGATAGACGTAGGGTACCAAGGCATAAATAGTATCTAGGTTTTAAAATAAATCAAATAGAAAGCAAGGTTTGTAGATCTCCTGATTCAAACGAGTGCCGACGTAGTAGATCTGACATTGTTTTTACTCAAATAGTTTTTTGTTTTATGTATAAAACTACCATTGGAATAACTTAGAATAATTTAGGATGGTAGAAAATTATTAATAATAGTTTTTACCTATGATTTTTCGGAACGAGGTCTAATACAATAAGTAGAAAGCTCTGCACCATAGATTACTTATATAAACTGCACTGCGTAATTTTGCCGTGTTCAGAATAAACCTGTATAGGTAGGTATATGAATTGTAAATGCACTTTACTTTCATTCAGTATAGAATCTTATTATAAAAATGCATTTTTTGCTAGAGGTCAGTCGCTTGTTTTTAATTATTCTTTGCGGCTAATGACTCTTTTGACGGATATCTCTCATCTCAAATTATTGCTAATGACGGCTCAGAAACCTTCGTACAAATTCATCATCAGCCAATGAAGGTGAACGCGAAATCTAGTTCAACATAAATATGATTCTGCGGTTTGCATTACAAACATGACGTGACTGAATTTTGTTGTTTATTTTAACATCAATATGATTGATGGTCAAGACTGGTGCGCCGGCGCCGACGTCGCGAAATAGGAGAAAGCGTCGGTCCCGTAAGGTCACTGCTATTAATCTTATCAGACACGCAAAATTACATTAACTGTGGCTCATCTTTAACGCGAAGCCGCTCCATCATGTAGCTATCTTCGCGCAGACTCCCTAGGGTGCGCCGGGGCCTCAGTCGCAGCGCTTATCACAGATGTCAAAATATCATACAGTTAACAATTCGAAACGGTACATTATTAGAACTCATACATAATAAATAACCCTGTGGCCCACAGCATTAGGAGTTACGTCAACCCATTTTAAATAGAGGTACAAATATAGCAACTTATTGCTTGATGTGTTTGCAAGATATTTCAAGAAGGCTAATTGTTGACTATTATGTTATCAGTATCCTGCCCTGTTCCCTGATTAACAGGGGCTTTGTAATAAATATGTCTTCTTCCTTTATTTCATTGGGAGAGGTCCCTGAAATTGAGAATGTGTAATAGGAGCGGACTCTGGGCTCCGAAGCTACAGCTTTTGACACACCCGGGAAGATGATGATAATATAAAATCATTTTTTTATTAAAAATTTAAATAAGAAGAATGATATTGTCAAATTAGGCGGGGTCATCACCTCCTCGAGATCCAAACCGCTGACCTGAGCAAACGTAAACAGTTTTCATAAATTGTGCATTCACTCGTCGCCTTTCATATGTTCGCAAGTGTCTGAAAGAAATGCAGAAGCAGACGAACATACGGTGGATCATAATAAACGTCAGACAAGTTTATGAACGTAAAGCTCATGTTGAGACGTGGACGAAATTCAAGCCGAGAGTCTTAACTGAATTGAAGTGGACCCAAGGGTCAGTAAACCGACGAGTCATGCGGCATAATAACTAGGCATGTATGCCACTAAGATAATATTAGGTTAATGGTTTGTGCTTTTTATGGCAACTACTGAGAGATTAACCTGTCAGTGAATCAGACTAGTGAATACACGCATTTAGTAGTCTTTATTGAGGAGCTGCATAATGGCTTAGCAGAGTTACACTTTACCTGTCGAAATCAGAAGGAACTCATTCTACTACGGCATAGTGACAAAAAGCTTCATTAATGGTCCTTTCTTTGCCATCGCCATACGGGACTTTCTTCTTCATTCATATGCAAAAGAAATGGAAAGTATTTGTAAGCATCAATAATAGTAGGTATACTTATTTATTAAAAAAAACATTTACAAGTATACGCATCAGCCACAAACCGCGTGGCTCGTTTTCTGTACTTTATTACACAAAACTTAAGTGTAATTCTACAGCGCGTTGTTCTAAATAATACGCTCATTTAGGCCTACAGAAACGTTACAAAACAAACTATCTACACCTAGATACTCATCGTTATCATGAATGTTCCGTTGTCCCGAGTCTCAAATGACTCGGAGGCGAGAGTTCCGGCCACATCGCCTTCCGCCGCAAACGACCCGTATCAGCGATATCGAAAACACATCACCAAACTCCAAAAAACTCGTCAAAGGACTACCTACAGACGCTCAGTGCTTTGGGTCAATAAAAGAGTCGAGCGATGTCATTAGGTCGCTGCGACTTTTTTGATTTCAGGCAAATTAAGTTACTACTTATTTCTTCGTTGCATTTTTTAGAACAACCAGACATTTGGCCGCAATTTCACCTGATAAGTAAGTGATAATGTGGTCGAGGCTCAATTATATAGTTCTAGTAACAACAACTTTTCTCTTGAAAATATTCTTATCACAGGCGTTCAGGGAACACTTCCGCTGACAGAGATTTCCATTCCTTACCCTGATGCTACAGAAATGGTCGGTTTTCTATCGACTTCCTACTTATAGGTACATACTTACTTAAACATGCGTAATTTTATTACGTGTTAAGTGCATTTCAGAATTTTTTATCCAACATTAACACATACCACTCATGAGTCTAGTAAGTAAGAGCATTCATAATTTGAGTAGCTAATAAAGTCGTTGCGAAATCATGTAAATTTTTACCTACCATGCAAAGTTTACCACATTCCTACATCTGTCTTTCCCAACGCGCTTGCAAAGTGGGTAGAGAAAAATGAGTGCCCCTAATCTTTATCCGGGAATTTGTTTAGCCTTATACTCCTCGTTTCTTTACGCTGCACATCCCGCAAGGTTTTAACATCCCGCAAAAAGTCGTCTGTTAGAAAAGTCTCGGTAAAACAGTGGTCAAATTTAAAGCGGTCTCGTCCTTTGTTCATGCAAGTTTGAACGAGCGTGTGTAAACAAAGACCAGAAATGACCCCGCAGACAAAGCCAGCGCTGGTCAAGTTCGCCAATTTGCAGCCAACGGGCCGCGGCGGCCATATCTCCCGCCCGCCGCATTGCGCCCAACCATTGTTGCGCTCACCCAAACACCATTATGCAAAATAAATCGCTTCGGACCTAAGTAATGAATGTGGTAATTATTACATTACCTAGCGGAATAACGCTGCCCCTAGCATTAACGTTGCGTTGCAATAACATAAGTTATATTGCAAACGGAAGGAGCGAATATATCATACGCCGTAGTATGGAGAGGGTGCGAGTAGGAGGCGAATGCACCTCGTTAATCCTGTTAGAGGAATAACGAATTCGCAACATGCGACAATGGGGAGATTGCCGCGGGACACGCGCAGCGGCGAAATGCGAAAAGTTACAAACTTAGCCGTTATCCAAAAACTGTTCCGGACATCTGCCTTGAGAACGTGCCAAATGTGTAAAGAGTGGACTTTAATAGTGGCGCCCCACAATCTGCACTTCACTTAAAAGTTAAACAGCGATCGCAAACGTAGGGCCGGATAGACTAATTCCGTAGCTGAAACGGAACTGGTTTAGTAGGCGTAAACAGTGCCACCATTACTTAGGTTCATTAAGTATACAATATTAACACTCTCGCCCAATTCCTAGATTACTGGATATAAGAAGTATACTGATGCCCATAAAATATAGGTACATAATGTGTAATGGCCACCTCTGCCAATGGTAGATATAATTAGGTAGTTAGGTAAGCCTATAATCAATTAACGTTAATTTATTTTACACTGATTATGGCTTTCCACGTGAAATAATTGGCATATCGGAAACTAGACACCATTTAATTGTTTCATTAGAGTCAAATTCGGCTAGCGATAATTCAGATAATATCGTATAATATTGGTCTGCCCAAATTAACAACCTCGTCTTTACATACGGAAACAAGTATCAGATAAGATCTAAACTAGAATGGATGAAACTGATTTCTGTACGGAGTAACTCTTGGCGATAAAGATAAAATGGATCCAGTTTCCAGTGAACTTAAATTTTCTCCCTGTTATCTCGCTAGTAACCACTTTGCGCCTCACAATCTTGAGTGCGTAGATAACTAAATACATCGCCGCCACTAACGACATGACGTGTAGAAGAGGTCGTATTTTTTTTGCTTCAGACTATACGCACATGGTTCTTATGCCCCAGTAATTTAGAGTCAGAATACATCTCAAACGTTTTGAAATCAACTTAAAACTTCGTTGTTATAAAAAACATGCACGCCAGATGTTAAATCTCTAAAGTAGATGGGTATGTAGGTACATAATATTGGTGTCAGATGCGTGCGTATGCTTACCAATCTCAGGTATAGGTCAGTGACATTCAATATATTCAATCAAGTTCAATAACAAACGTTCCTGCTTCTACAGGAGCGTAAGCAGGTAACTATTTGAAATTGAAATTCATTGGGATAATCAACTGTCTCAAATTTTTTAGTGTTCATATAAGTAATACATATAGAAAAGAAACTTGTAGTTTTCTACGAGAATAAGTACCTAGTCTATATAATTTACATAATAATTCAGTAAACATGATTCACTAAGGTTGTACATGTAGATTGTAGGTAGGTACGTAAAGTCATCGAATCAAAGCTTTTTTGATTCATTTCTAACCTAAACAATTTCAAAAATCCACGCAGAGATTTTCATTCGTTATTACCCTTACAAATGCGTGAGCTTAAAGCTTGTTTTGTGTTAAAAAATTACGGCTCCGACAAGGAAGACGAAAAATATTTAGAGGCTTAGCAGCTCTTACGTCGGTCCTATCCCAAAGTATCTTATTAAAAGTAATGTCCTATAGAGAATGAGCTTCGGAATAAGGCTTTCCGTTTGGATTATATGGGAAATATTTCTTTATAGGCTACACTGCGTATTTTACGGGACCCGGATTATAAAACAGGTGCTAACCGAGATTCGAGGATGTATACATCAAAATTGACTTTAAACGGATTGTAACTTTAAGAGCATTTAATTTTTATTGGTTTGAAATAACATACGACGTATGGTGTAACATTAAACAGTTGCATCCTTTAGTTGTAAATGCCACATAAAAAAAATATTAAAAAGCCAATCGAGGGTAAGCATACAGCTGTGTTTTTAATAAGTCTAATAGGTATATTACTTATGATAAAAAACTTTATCAATAAGATTATTTACCTTTTTTTAGTGTTCATGTACAATGAAACCTAATTATTTTGATAAAAGACTCTATATTAAAGCTCACTGATCAAGGTATTGTTTCCACTATGCTGGACGAAGAGGCCTTAACTCTAACCATAGGTATTGCTCTCTGTCTTGTAGAAGAAATGTTACTCAGAGTGCTTGACACCGTTTTCCTCCCTCTGTCCGCAGACCTGTATTCTTGACCATGTATTATTTTTCTCTGTAATAGGAGATTGGATCGGAAAATAAGTATAACTTAATGTTACTTAGGTAACTGTGTCTATTAAGATATAGATGCTCAAGCTTTAAGGCTATCACGCATATTTTTTACGAGTATAGCGTTAAATTGTTCCTGTAATTATACAATACCTATCACACTACTACTTATACTAGGCGAACGTTTGTGTGTGTCTGTGTGTGATTGTTACTTCTTCACTACTAAACTAGTAATACTAACTGGTACTTAATGAGTCTCTGGATATATTTTTTACCGCGAGAATAAATTCCCTAATAAAAGACGGGTAGCACCGCAGGGCACAGCATAATGCATTGTAGGTGCTAAGTAATACATCTGCCTTAGTATTAAAATATAAAATATAGCTTCGATTACTAATATAGGTAGGTAGTATATCACGTTTAAACAAAGTGTATGGTTACATGACAAGTAAAAGTTATTATTGCCTACAGACATATTACGTGCTAGTAATAGCGGCTTGAAAGAGGTACCGACACTTTTTAACAAGTCACTAAGTGAAAGTTTAATGTCATACACATGATTGCGATACTGTAACATTATTTATTCATTATAATTTTAACAGGTTCGTATATTTCAAAGCATGTAATTGAAAAGTTTTGGACGATTGCCCGGTCACGATTGTTTACATTGGTTTTTGTGTACTTACATACTTGTTTAGCTAAAATGTGCCCTAAATATTGTTTTGCCTAGACCCATTAAATTTAGGTTTACTACTGCGGACTTGACAGCCCATAACTAACTAGCTGATGTCAGCGGCAATGTTCTCACAGTTAAAACCACTTTACGCACAATTTTATTGTTCTCCCTGGAACCACGCATGATGGTATAGGACACAGACCAACCATAGGCGGCTGATATGACTATAGGAAATAGGTACTTTTGTTTTATTTACTCAATACCTCAACCTATTTGCATATTTATTGTTCTTCTGCAATGTAGGCAATTTTCCGGACTAACGAAAAAGCTGTGTTTAAAAACAAATTACTTGGTCTTCCACCGGAAAATGTGTACATAAATGGCAATTATTTTATTATCAAGATCGCTGTAACTTTTTATGCATTATTTTTCATCTCTTATCACAATAAACTCCAGAATTTAACTGCTCATTAGTATGGTAATGACCAGAGACTTGTCTGCTTATTTAAATATTTTACTCTTGAGAATAATTTATTAAAGCTCCTATAGAGGAGCAGAATTTTTAACTCGTGCTATATTATTCATTTGAATGTATTTATAACGACTGCACTTATCTGTTTTATCCACTAATCCACCAACATTGCTTTGACCATTATACTAATAAAAGCCTTTTATCTCTAGTCGTGAATGTCGTTATAAAGAAATATTTAAGGGCTAGAAAATTAAGAATCTAGCATTAAATTGATAGATAGCCCTGAACTTAAAGCGCATTGGAGCGTGTAGGATCCAAAATAATAAATACTGATAAGTGAAGATACTTACGTGTTCTTACGTGGTTCCATAAAATAAAAGACGTATCTTTAAAGTTTAGCAACTCTTTGTACTTACGCAGTGGTAATGTTGATCACGCGCAGGTCATCCGCGGCCGATGACGTCACATCACGGTTTGACAACACAATTGGGTATTTGACTAAATTTTTTTTATGTGTTTTATCAAAAGACGCCTCAATTTAAGAAACATGCATTACGTATTGAAAGAATCACTTGTTTCTAATTTGAATTAGTTGTGGAAAATGTACCTACGGGTACCTAGTTCAATGATACAATTTTTTTTTTTTATTTTATACTTTAAAAATTGACTTGCCCATGAAACTTTGAATGCTCACAAAACCAGCTAGACGTTATATTTTAAACTGAAAATGTTGGCCATTGGTTCTTATTTACCAACATTTTGATAGAGTATCAATATTTTTTACTATATGGAGATTAGTCAAATACCCAATTGCATGCACTGCCGCCCGTCGCATATCACTTCTTATATCCTCCTGTATTGTGGTTTTCAAGTAATCATCCATCAGATACAAGTAAGTAGTTTATTACCCATATAAACCTAAACCTGAGAAGCAAGTTAAATTGAAATAGAAAGATATAATAATAACACTTTCGCTAATAGAAGGTAGCTCTTTTTACGATGTTTTTTATATATTCCTTCATTTTCCCATAAAATTGGTGTTAAAGATGATTAGAGCAATTTCTCAATTTTTTTTAATGGTTGATACCTTTTGCTGGCTTTCAGGTGTTGATTGAATGGAAGGTTTGCTTTGAAATCTATAACAAAACTTGAGTATTTCTAAATCAAGCAATGTTGATACTCACAATATACTGAAAGTATGTACCTTAATATCGAAACTCGTACGAACATCAAAGGCGACCTTTGCCACTTACAATTTCATTGTCATTCAGAGCTATTAAGTTCCAAATTGGTATGTTTATAGAAATTTGGCGGTGGCTTCGTGATACAAGAGTTAACTGAATTTCCATAGTGGTGCGGATGAGCTAGTGACGCTTCATTGATTGGCTATCGATACAATAATAGTAGACAGCTATGTAACAACCTTGTAAAAGCATATTCCAAAATAATTTGTACCCTATGGTTTTTTTTTCAAACATTATAGGTAGTTAGAGATATAGCTACCTACATAGGTACTATTTATTAAACAACAAAAAAAAGTTTTTAAGTTTAGATAGGTTGGTCTATATGGTATGTTAATATTCAATGTACTCTTTGCTATATCATTAACCAACATAATTGTCTGTTTCATAGTAAATATTATTGTAGCTAGGTTATGTCATTGAAACTTACAATACTGCAAACGCTACTTAGCTGTATTATTTATTGGAATTTGAAATTTAATAGCTACGTAGATTCTGTGTACAATTTAGGCAGTCAATTAATTCGTAGCTTTATTATCATTAAAAAATGATCGTGGAAATTAATTTCTTTCTCCATTAATTGTATTTTATTATGTTGTAACAACCAAGATAAGTTTACACATTTACTACTAATACAATGCATTACAAGATAGTATTAATATGCCTTAAAGTTGGCGCTCTCTGCTCTACGAACAACTTAACTTGGAGTTTAAATGGCAAATTATCAAATAGTTTCAGCCCAGTTATTAATTCTAGAGGTACCAACTAAGTTATTATTTATTAGGGGGCGGTGCGCTGTTTGCCTTCCAAGTAAATGCAGCTGTAAATATTGGCACAATTACCGCTCTCCTATCGTTTAATATAAGATAGATAGATAGATAGATAATTAGTTATTGCACAGACGCAAAATACACGACTGAGACAACAATACTCGTAATTGACAGTACAACAAGGCGGCATGTAGCGATTTCATCTAGACAACATTTGGGTAGGTAGAGAAAATAAAACCAACGATATTTAGATTTTCATTGCATTATCAGCAACTAAAAAGTATTAAAACAGGAATTAACGAGGCGTTGGTTTTTAAGTACTTACATTTTTTTAAAACGCAAAATTGTATTTTAATGCACAAAAAATCGTACGATAGGCAAATTTAACGCCAAGAGGCATTCTCTAACAGTGAACTTTTGGATCATGCAGAAAGGAAAAAGGTGCGGCGCAAGAATAACGCCGAGCTAATGGTAGACATGAAGAGTCCATGGCGCATTCTCAGAACCACGAACGATCTGTATGGGAAGGCGCATTCTTATTTCTTACCCACTGAGCTACGGCTACCATCGCAATCAAACAACCCTGTGTCCGGTGACCAATGTTTGTCGATATATTTGGCGGCACTATCAGGGTCGTTTGTCGCGCCGCCCCCGCGCGGTCATGCGCCGCCAAGTCTCTGCTTCACATTAATTAGGTTTCAAATTCATTGCACCACTAACCAACCCTGCGTCCAGTAAAGTAAGCACAGTGAGAGACATTCGCAATGAGGCGGCTAGTTGCAGCCGATTTTCGCAAAATAGTACTACTTATTTACATTTGTTCAACTATTTTTCGAAATTCATCGAGATTTTCAGACTCCTTATACAAAATGAGCATGTCACTCGACCGACTATGAATGGAAAGTTCAAAATGAGAATTTCCGAAAGTCGTAGAACAAATTCAGAGTGTTTGGTAAAACCTGTGGTAGCCTTATCGTTGTCGTCTAAAGTTACCTCTTAACAAACAATTAATAAACAGTAGGTAGTAAGTAACTAAAATAAACTCGTAGGTAATAACCACAGCAATTTTGTCTATTCGTATACTAGTATTAACTCGTAATATCAAAGTCGAATGAGTGTCCAGCGCGATGAAAATTTCGCCACAAGTGAACCCTCTGTGTCCACTGTGCGTAATCAACGTGTAAGTACCTTCATGTCGATATCCAGATCCTTTCACAACAATGCCATCAACGCGATAAGAAGTGGACCATCGCAATACTTAAGTAAATCATGTGCAACACCGAGCTTAGCGATACTCACTTCACAAAAACACCGACCAAATTGGTAATCACATTTGCGACCATGTAGACATTTACGACCAGTGTGTAGGTTAAATCACTCGTGTAGTCAACAGAAAAAGTACTTAGATGTTCAAAATCAAAAACTCTATACTCACTATTTAGCGGAGTTCGCGTTAGAATTCTATGAATCACTTTGAGGCTATACGGAGTTTGCGTCAGATCTGTATGAATTTGACACCATACAGTTCTAACGCGAACTCCGCTCAAATAGTGAATATAGAGTTTTTGATTTTGATCATCTACTTTTGCTGTCGACTGTACCTACTTCAATGTTATGTTCTCAACCTTAATCGTGATCCTGGGTGGTCTGAGTATGTCACCAAAAATCTTTGGCTTGCGAAATTGCTCCAGATTTTAAAGTTCAACATTGTTATCCTTGCTTCAAATTGCAACTTTGAACTTTAGTGTTATGTATGTCTTTAGGTTTTAATTTAATGTCAACTATTTAGGTAAATATCACCGATTAAAGTTTGTCATTGCCCTCGTTGTATAGTAATAATTACTACTATGTAAATGAGTATTTCCTGAAAGCTGTTTAATGATGTAAAAAGTTTCATTGAAACAAAAATGTCATACCTTAATAACTTAGGTATTCAATCGATATCTGGGCTACGGTATCATGCTAGGACCATAAATTTTAAAAAACCCTTGTTCTATGACTTTTTTGAATTCGCATAAAATAATTTCAACTTTTTATACAAACACGTGACTGTTCGCTGTTCGCATTTTATTGAGATTTGATAACAATTTCGACAAATTTCCAAAAGTTGTGCACAAATGTTGATAAGTTGGTAGCAGAGGTGGTTAAAGGGATGAAAATGTTTACCGATACCCTGTATGTATGCGCCAAAACAAATTCACTCTATTTTCCTATAGAATAATATTCCGATGTAACGCTAGTATGACCGGCCGTATAGTGATATCCAATCCAATATTGGACGCAGGACCGACATTCTCAATCAACATTCATAAAAAATAGGGATTCTTTACGACCGCGACGGATTCTGAACCAACCTATAAACGAATAGAGATACAGGGTAAACAGAAGTTAGTGGTAGGCTAGTCATGCATGCCTCATAATTTTACTTCATTACCATATTTCCCCTCTCATTAACTTTACGGTGCATTTTCGTTGCGTTTTCTACCAAAATAACGATAACAGCAGATTTTGTTTATTTTCCAACGTAGGTCGTTTCGAGCATTTTT
Source organism: Cnaphalocrocis medinalis (assembly GCA_014851415.1). Lineage (NCBI taxonomy): Eukaryota > Metazoa > Arthropoda > Insecta > Lepidoptera > Crambidae > Cnaphalocrocis > Cnaphalocrocis medinalis. The sequence continues at coordinate 8,488,994 of CM026275.1, read as the reverse complement.
TGCTGAACGGGGATAAAAATAAAATTTTCCCATCATTAGAGACGATCAGCCGCAGCAGCGCCTCCTACCGGATAGGTGGTAAAAGCTAAACTGGTCAGGCGTAATGCGTTCTGCATAAGACGGGTTCCGTGAAACGTGAAGAATTTGAACAAATTCTTTAAAGGAAACTCTTTTATGACTCTTTTAGGTCAAACTAAGTTGTTGACGTGACAACTCCGACATACAATTCTATACCTATTAATATCACTTTGCGGCACTTCACTGCACAAAAAGAACAAATTTGCTTATGACTAAAAACCGCTTAATACTAGGTAATTTTAAACCTTTGAATTGCATTAGCCGATACGATTTATTCCTCTACCCGTTGTTGACGCATCTTAGTCCAGTTTGTCACCATACCAGCATTAAATAACGTCGTATTTATTCCCATATTTAAAGTACTTATTCTGTTGTAATGCAAATGCATAAATTATGATGGTTTGTCTAGGACTTTGCTGTGTTATCCACGTAGTTAAGCAATCGCGACACTTCCAAGCAACTTTTCTACTGACATCCGTTGTTTGAGTGCGGAATCCCAAATGGTTTGTACGACGCTCCTCAGTTTTCGCACAATATTTCCCTCGGTCGGTAACGTCGGCAGCAGCAATCTCGAGCTGCGGTAATTCAGTGCCATCCTCGGCGGCGGGCACATGTATCACGGCTCTCGATGCCCAGGGTCTGCGCCCGAGAGCTCGGTAAATTCACATCTTTATCGTCCTTCGGGTCCTTGGTCAAATCGGCTGTCGTTTTCACTGTATTAGTTGGCACACTGTACGTCAGCCGATTTTTGAGTTGAACTTTTAATAGCATTTCATAATTCAAAGCATAATCATAGCCAATTTGAAAAAAAAATACCTACATTATTATCCCAAAATGGTTTGCTCTTCAATTTGTTAGCTAAATATTAAATTAGGGTAGGTTCAATAAGGTTACCTTTTGATTCAAAGAAAGACATGAAAGAGGTATTCCTTAGTGACCAATAGATTGATAGCTTTGCTTCTATTTCCCTTGGGCCCACAATAACACAAACGATACATCCAATGTACCCAAGTTATTACGGGAACAAATCACTTTATTTTTCACCCGCGTAGCACGAGTAGGTATCCTATTTTAGTAGGGCGAAATAAATAGAGTTATTTTGGCCTCCCGCGGTTTCTCACTTCATCAGATTCGCCGTTTATAGCTGGAATAGTGCAAAAACACTCATAAAAATCACGATAAAACGGCTTATGTTATCCACACTTCGGCGATTACGTTCTGCTCCCGTTTTCGGATTTGCTTCGGATGTTCGGATTATGTATTATGAAAATCCTATCGAGAACTTTCAATGAGTTCGAAAATAAGCCGAATGGAATACAATATTTCAAAGCAATAAAACCCATTAAAGATAATTTATATCGGCCATTTTAGAAGATAATTCGCCCATGAATGCTCCCGAACGCACCCCGAGTCACGACGCGGTCGGCTCGGGCGCGCTCGTTCTCTTCGGGAGAACTCTGTAACCTCGTTACTTACAAGTACGACGACTAGATTTTGCAAGCAAGCAATGGCCCGGTAATTCATTATCCGCAACCAGCGGCCGATCATTTGTGCCCGCTTTCCGCCGTGATTACGGGGACGTTCAATGGGAAACGATTTCCTCTCGCGCTCTCCCTTTGAGCGCCACTTTCCGAACGCGTTATCACGCCAATGTATCACTTCTATAAATAGTGCTTCCCTTGCAACCGCAACACTCGCGCGTGTTCTGCAATTTACGACATCCGTGTTCTTTTACCGCTCATTCGGTGCAGTCGGCACAAAGTTTAATAACTAATGTGGCACGACTTCACACGGCGTTTATAGGACGTTAGCATGTGATAATGAGGCGGCCGCCAGCAATTTGTTGCCTACCTCAATGGTTAGTTGAGATAGACGCCGCTCTTAAAGTATAGTTCGCTCATACCGAAGCCTGAAGCAAGTTGGCTTTAGAATAAAGTATTTGAACCAAGTTACTTTTTTATTAAGAGAACATCCATCTCTTTTTTTGACGGTCCTCTAGTTTTGACTCTTTTAGTTTCTTGCTCTTAACCTTTTCTAAATACTCATATCATATCTATTATATTATGTTAATACAAGAGCAAATGGCTTTCCTTTCCGTATTGTAGGTACCAAGCCAATTTATCTATCGTATGATTAACATACATATTACCTACTATTTCTCTAGTAGTGGAGCGGTAAAACAAAGTAGAGCAATTAAAACCGATCAGTAACTCTAAACCATAGGCTAAGCTGTCCACCATGGCTAAACCAGCACATGCGTAAATAACCCAGTCCCCACATATGAACAGTCGTTATTGAGCCCCATCCATCCCGAGTGCACCGGCATATATACGCGGATGTACAGGATGTCTCAGTAACTGATGGATGCATGATGGAGTTCGGCCGATCGACCACGGCGAGCGCTTCAACTCTCGTTCAGTACTTAGTTCGTGGGCTATGTGGCTTACATAGCCAGTCTATTTTTGCAAAGATTCTCGTACACTGTGGCCATGTGAGCTATCATTGACGTACCTAGTTATAATTTGTAGATGTGCGGGCATTCGATAACTCCATCTCAGTAACTATGCACAATCCATGGTCAGGTTGGAGAGGCCAGGAAGCTTAGTGGCATCTCCATGTTGATCCGTGTTTTTTTTATAGTTTTATAAATATATACCTAAAATTCTGAATCATTGTTTCGTCTGTTACTCTGTATCAGGAATTTTACTATCTTTTGCATAGACCATGTCATAAAAAAAACTAAGAAATTACAATGCCTAAGTAAGTAATAAGTCCGTCAGGCAGCAGAAAGGTACAAAAAGCCAAATATCTCGTAAACTTGATTGGTGATTCGCGTAAGTGATGCTCTTTTATTATATACAGTTCTATGGTAAAAAACGGAAGATGGGGTAAAAGAAAACCGCTTCTTAGAGAATTTACATGTCATAAAGGCGATATAAGACTATAAGCTACACGGTGTCTCTGCGTTGCGAGGAGTTTTTACGATTTAATAGGCTTCGACTGACCTTTCTGGGACATCCTGTATTCGCGGATATATTCGCCGCCTAACAGAGCGGATGTCAGGGAATGAAAAATGCAGTCGCGACGCCGCGTCAATGCGACTGATTGCGACGCCGCGGTAGACACATTTTTAATACACCCTGTGTTTTTGTGATTCCGAAACCGATATCCGAAGCCAACTTTTGTCGGCGTAGAGTTATGCAATGCAATCAGCACGTTTTTGATGATTTTAAAGTCCTGACAAAAACTCATCAACTTAAACGACAGAAAACTGTGGCACCAGATTCCATGTGTATCATAGGATACGGCCAGAACGAATCTGTAGATAAAACCAGTAATCACCAACAAAAGAGCTTATCCCTTCCTTATGAGCCACCAACATGTCTGTGATCTCTCGTGATTATGCCCACAATTTTTCTTAATAATAAATAATGTACTGATATATACATTCCCCTGGGCTGTTTGAAATATATTAAAGATAAATAATTAAGCAAATTTGCTTCTTATTACTATTATGTGATTACTTATTCAGTGCTTCAGGTCGCTCGTCTAGACTTCGGAGGCGTTTGATCTAGATAATAGGCGTTTTATTATTATCACAGCTGGATGTGAATTACCTATTAAAGAGAAAAACTTTTATAGAACCTACTACAAGAGCAGTTTGATTGAAAAGTCAATCACCAAGAGTCATCATTCTTCAAGACAAGTTTGAAGTTATAAAACAATCAATTATTTACTTTTTATAAAACATTAAAATTTGTCTTTTTTTGCATGCCGACTAAGTTTTTTCTTACCGATATGTAAAGAACTGTGTTTACTTAAAGGTCAATGTAGAATATTTTATTCAAACTAAATTGCATCTCTAATTTTGGAAACACCTAATTAAGTAGCAACAAATAAAAAGCTACCAAGCGCTAAGCGAACGCAGCATGAAAAACGAAGGAACAGTAGCGCTACCATGAGTTTACAGTGACAGAACTCGCTAGCGACTGCGTAAAAAAAATGTATGAAAAAGTGTACAGCGCCTCTAGCGGTCACTTGAGAAACTAAAATCTGTAGTATCGAGTTACGCGCTACGTAAACGTACTCGCTAGCGAGAAGCGTTTACGTAGCGCTACGAGTTGACATTGAAAACTGACATAACGTAAACTATTGCTCTGTCTCTTTCAAATGCATCACAATGAAAGAGACAAAGCGATTGTTTTCGAAATACCACGAGTTACAAATTTGACGTTAGGTATCGAAAAATACTTTACGATTGTAGTTAAGTAACTCACTTGTCAAATATGGTGTGAAAAGATGTTTTGATTTTACAAAATATTTAACATAATATTGAGTATAATGTCGGAAAAAAGATATCTAGCGTGGAACAATATTGACGGCGGCTGCATTTCAAGATGAACGACACTCACAAGCAAAATTTCGACACCTCCTACGTAAAATATCGTAACCAACAAATATGCGAAAATGACATTTCTATATTTTTACATACTTTATAATCGAATATATTATTTTAGCTGATCAAAAATTTTTTAAACATATTAGAACCGAAGATATTGAGGCTGCTAATAATCGTAAGTTCATCTACGTCGAAGTAAAATATAGTATAGCGCAGATTCCACACTATACGCGGGGGCGAGAGGACGGCGAGTGGATCGCATCTAGCAGTAACGATTACTTACATTGCCGTTGAGAGTTATAGTCGAGATGAGGGCAAGTAATATTTTAAACTCATATAATGTGATAAATAAATGCGAATCAGTTATACATTCAACTATCGTACTGTACCCATAGTAAACTATCGTAAGTATTACTTACTATAATGTACTTTGTTTTCAGTCATATACAGAATGTCGTAAGTATTAGTTACGATATTTTACAATGGATTTTTTTTATAAATGAGGTCCGTATGTTTACTTACGACATTTTACTTTGGAATATATTTTTGTTTTTTTATCTTAAATTAAACTTACAATAGTTTACTTCGGCACTCAAAATATTTTACGACAGTATACTTTTAGAAAAACATTAGTTATAAAATATTTCTTCTCTTTTTATACAGAATCCCTACTACCATTTGATGCTGATATTGATGAGATAAATTAAATTATGTGTTTACTGTCTGATTCTGAGATATTACTTGAAAACAATAATATTTCACCCACGGTATAAAATAAGTTAAGTCTAGGTAATATAAGTAAAACAATGATTTATATCTATTTATGCTAGGGCATCACAGTATATTTTTGATTGTATAATGTATGTATACAAAAATCTAAACTTATTTCCGAAGAAATCTTATAAGCATAGCCTAAACACCAAAAATAAACACCAATTTTCTGTTCCAAATCTCATACTTCGTAAAATTGGTAATTAATTTGTCGTGATGAGCATTAAAGTTTTTATCAAATTACCACAAACTCTTGCTGATTTACCCATACATTAATTTAAATCTCAAGTGAAAACTTATTTGATGGCAAATGCCTTTTATACAGTTGAAGAGAACCTAAATGACAAGAATTTGTGGAAATGATAAACTGTTCACCTACACTATGTATGATACACTTTTGTTAAATTTTTGGAGAGTTCATTTTGGATTGCATTTATTACAAAATACATAAATTTATTTTTTTTCTCTCGGAAGAAGCCGCCTGACGAAGCTGACTACAGCAAGTGGAGAAATGGTTGCCTCAAAGCGGGGAGTTAGCCATGCATCTCAACCTGGTCCTGAAAATAAGGACTCTCAAGACAAATTAACACGTCACTTCACCGAAAACCTGCCGGAAGTCAGTGTTGGCCAAATCGGGATTGCTCTTGGGTAGCTCAAAAACGGAATAACCCCTGGAGAAGATGGCGTAACAACAAACCTGATCAAAGCTGGAGGCAAACCCGTACTGAAGGAGCTCCAAAAGCTTTTTAATGATGTCTTATTTAAAAGGAGAACTCCGGCGGCGTGGAGTAGATGTAGTGTGGTCGTTATGTTCTTCAAAAAGGGTGACAAAAGCCTGCTGAAGAACTATCAACCCATTTCGCTTCTAAGTCACGCTTATAAGCTATTCTCAAGAGTGATCACGAACCGTCTTGCGCAAAGACTCGACGAATTCCAACCACAGGAACAGGCTGGATTTTGGAGCGGATATGGCACCATAGACCACATTCACACAGTGCGGCTGATTATACAGAAGCCCGAGGAGTATAATCTTTTGTGGACTATGAGAAGGCCTTTGACTTGGTTGAAATCTGGTCTGGTCTGGAGTCCCTGCAGCGTTGCCAAATAGATTGGTGAAGTGATGAGATGTCTCGAAGCTGCCATTATGTCCGTCTAAGTACAAAACCTATAACCATTGCATCGAGAAGTGAAACAAGGGGATGTCATCTCCCCGAAATTATTCACAAATGCAATGGAGGATGTGTTCAAGACGCTGAACTGGAAAGGATGTGTTTGCGATTCGCAGATGACATCGTCATATTGGCAGAAACGATGCAGATACAGATGTGTACCTCGGGCAGACATTGCGGGTCGAAACAACTTTGAAGATGAGGTGAAAAGAAGAATCCAGCTGGTTTGGGCAGCATTGGGAAAACTACGTCGAGTCTACTACTACGTTCTCATCATCGATTCCACAGTGCCTAAAGACGTCTAGTCAATAATCAGTGCGTCCTACCCGTCATGACATACAGGGCCGAAACGTGGACACTAACAGCACGGTTAGTCTACAAGTTTAAAGTCGCTCAGTGTGCTATGGAAAGAGCTATGCTCGGCATTTCTCGGCGTGATCAAATCCGAAACGAGCCGATCCGGCAGAGAACCAAAATTATCGACATAGCTCACCCGATTAGTAAGCTGAAGTGGCGGGGGGCTGGCCATATCTGACGCAGAACTGACAACCGTTGGGGTAAAGGGTTCTGGAGTGGATACCACGTCTTGGCAAACGTAGTGTAGCACGCCCTCAGGCCAGATGGAGTGACGATCTGCGCAAGAGGGCTAGCTGGAGCTGGATGCGAGTAGACGAAGATCGATCAAAGTGGCGAGCATTTGGAGAGGTCTATGTCTAGCAGTGGACAGGTTGATGATGATGATGATGACAATATTTTATTTAATGACGTTATTTTAATTTTAACTATTCCTGCTTTATGAAATTTACGATACAATTATGTAAATTACTTTGTTTCATAGCATATAGTAGTACCTAATTATAACTTACAATACATATTTGTTGATTTTTATCGGTGTAAATTATCGTAAATGTAACATACATTCTTTAATCTTGCTTAAAAGTCAACGTAAAGTGTAGTAAGTATTACATACAATGAAATACGATTGATAATTTCCAAGGAAAAGTATCGTATGTGACTTTTTAGGAAATCTAGCAAAAAAATTAAGAAACCGTTTTATAGGTATTAAGCCATTCACAAAAATGTATCTATGTACCAATTTTTGTTCTTAAATGAGTATATTTGACATCATGAACCTCAATCATATGCTAGAGAATCTTTAAACAGCTCTACTGTAAAGTTTATTAAAGTCAGTTACGATAATATACGTAGGAGGTGTCGATTTCAAGCTGATATGTACAAGTGGGCTGGAAATCCTCTTGAACACAAATATAGGCTTAATGCGGTGGTTTTTGAGGATTTGTGTGATTTGCTGGCGTATTACTTACACATTACACAGATTTAACATCCACGCAAAGAATCTCCCAGGAGTCTAAGGTAAGACATATCCTGTATAAACCTCAAGGTAGGAAATGATACTTACGGCCACAATCAAAGACGTTATTTTAATCTAATGTTGATTGTAGATTTTTTGGAGATGATCTTTATAAAATACTAGTGGCCGCCCGCGACTTCGTCCGCGTGGAAAAGTAACTTTTTACCCCCTTTTTAACCCCTTACAACCCCCTTTTCGCAATAGAAAGTAGCCTATCTTCTTTCTCAGGGTCTAGATCATCTGCATACCAAATTTCATTTAGTTCAGTAGTTTTGAGCGTGAAAAAGTAACAGATAGACAGACAGACAGAGTTACTTTCGCATTTATAATATTAGTTAGAATATATTAATTATTATATTTTTACTTTCAGGTGGGCATTTTATTCAAGAGGTATTAGAAAATGAAAGCGCCAGTACAGCCACTGACTTATTATTGGGAAGAGCATTACGCGACCAATTGGCAAGAAGACTAAAAACTCAAGAGAAACAAGATATAAAAAGATATAATATTTTAATATATTAACACATTACAAAATTATTTAACTATTCTTTAAGTATTTTATTTCTAAAATATAATAATGTAAGTATTCCCTAATTCTAAAAACTGCCCAAATAATTGTTGCCATCGTTCTAGACATCTTATTTCAGCTTCTCTTAGCCTGTTTCTCTCCCGCTCTGTTTCTTCCGCCATTCAGTCAGGTCTGACAAAAACCTGCCTTGCTAGATCTGACTGCATCCGTGTACGGGTCCTTCTGGGGATGGGGGATGACGGGTCTTGGAAACAGCCTCTACGCTGCCGGCGAGGCGTTAGAGGCAAGGGAGGACTCTGACGAGCTCGGTGCCCTGCTCTGTCGGATGGTAGAGGGGTCCTTGCAGCCGACGCCACGCCACTGCGGCGCACTGGTTCTCATATTTAAAGAGACGTGAGAGAGATTAAAACAAGCAACTAAACTTTCAATTTTGCCACTAAAATTCACCTAATACCTTAGAATAATTATTATTCTAAGCCTAATAAAGTCTTTCACCCATGCTGTCATCTTAGAATTTATTCTAAGTCTGTCACATTGACAAAAATAATATCTACCAATACAATTTAAAAAACATCATAAACATCAGCTTCACCCACTGCTATAAGACATTTAAAATAAGTCGGATTATCTTAATTTTTTAATTTCGTGGCTGTGGATATCAAGCTTTTTTGGGTATATCTATCGAACTCTGTCTTTTGAGTACAGTTAGAAAGAAACAGCTACATAGGGCGTGATGACAAGCACGTCACTTTCTGCGTAAATAACGCACTCGCTATCGAGCTAACGCTAACGTTTTTAAACCCTACGTACGTGTTCAATCGAAATCTATTCGACGCCCGTTTACTCGCTCGCTATCGACTGTAGTAACGTTACGTTACTTTTCGATGCCAACTCATGGTAGCGCTACAGAACTTGAATGGTAAAAATGTAATAACTCCAAATCGGAAACGTTCTCTTTGAGCCATCCCCGTGTTTAATTGAAACAAACACCCTCGTACTTAGCCCCCTCGTGTTGATTGCTTCGAATACGTCAATAGGGAGGTACCTACGGGTACCTATTGTAGGCACTAGTGCGGTCAGATGTCAGGATACTACATTTTACCGTGCAGGACGAACACAGTGACAATTTTTCGGAGACTTGGTAAAAGGTCACCAGTTCCTTTTACATCATTAAATAAAAATGTTATTTATGATTATACACGGCAATAATAAATCGAATCCCTCGTGAGTCAGACCGGACCCAGTACATTTAAGTGTAACTTTCGATATGACCCGCTTTTGGCTAATAAAATCCCGCATTAAGTACAGATTGGGATTAACCGTGGGAGAGCCACGCTTCGGCATGAATGGGCCGGCTCGACCGGAGTTATACCATGGCCTCACAAAAGACCGGCGTGAAGCAGCGCCTGCGCTGTGTTTTGTCGTCGAGGCTCATTGGGGGAAAGGGGGTTAAATTTTGGCAGTGCTTTTGTTGGAGGTGTCTATGGGCGACGGCAATCGCTTACCATCAGGTGATCCGTCTGCTCGTCTGCCACCTATCACATAAAAAAAATGTAAAAGCATCAAAAAGTTCTGTGGTAGATGGACTCGCTGTCGTTGCACCAATTTTACTCTTGACTATGAATGCACCGAGCATGTAACATCACTACAGGCAGAGCGGGGAAACACGCACGATTGTAGCTCGATATTGGATGCTAATATAATAATAGCACAATCAAATCCCTTCGGGCACGACGCTGCTTCAATGAGGGATCATTTTCAACCATTAAGCCTAAGGTACATCGCGCACAGCGGACGTGTCTTGCTCCAAATTACTAGAATCATGATGATAAAAAAGTTATGACGTTTTTTAATCATGTGTGATTGTAACCGCTGACTGGGTATATAGGTACCTGCTTGTCAGTAAAATTATGCTGGTTATCTTCTCCATTAATATTATTGAAGTTGAAAATGAATAAGATCTATCTTTGTTTATACTCGTATTAACTTTATCTTCAGGTACTTGAGTCAAAATACCATCACAACAGTAGAATGTTTGTAAAAAAATATGTTTTCAAATCTGTCTGATTTGTAAAAATGGATAATATATTATGTCTGACTTTTGGAGCCAAAAGTACACAATAAAAAACTTCCTCTAACAGACTTTCCTAATGAAAATTGACAGTTAAGTATATAAAATTCAAACATTACGGGAATATCAAAGAAATAATGAAGATAAAGGAAATAAATAATAAACATTGTATTAAGCCGATTAAAATCTCCAACAAATCCTTCACAGAATACAAGTAGGTAGGTATTAAGTTACGCTAACCAAAAGATCAGCTTTCTTAATTAGATAAATTATCTTAAATCTCTAGAGACCTACCCGTGTAAGGGGTTGGTAAATGAAGTCTGTCTAAATATAGCTTCATGAAATTCTGCGGTTGTCGCTTGTCAAATCGTTTTGTTAATGAAAAATAACAAGGCGACCTTTGCTCGCTGTTGATTTTTATAAACAGTGAAGTCATTTTAATTGAATTTAGAAAGAAGAGAAACGTAACAAACTTTTGGGACCAATCATGTTTTTGATATTTTTCTTTTTGGAGAAATCTTTGCTATGTAACAAAAAGTCTACTGTTTTTACTTGGTAGATACTCGCCCACGGGCACGATATTAGATGTAACTGAGTCGGGGAATAATCTTGAGCTGCAAAATTTTATGGGTGGAATCGAACGCAACTTATGGACTGATAGAATTAGTATACATGTAGAGATTTTCACAGGAAGATGGGAAATTGGCACATTTGGAAGAAAAGTGAAGTATGCACTGCGAAGTGAATAGTATTTATGAATGTTTGAATTGTATCGGTTTTTTTGAAACTGTGACGTATTAGAGCAAGGGAGGCGAACTTTGCTTTGCACTTAAAACAAATCTTTAGACCTGCTTATCCCGATATCTTTGCACGTCCACCAACACTTTTATAACTAAGCTAAACGAATTATCCATCTAAAATGGCCGTGAACAATAAAGGAACTAGTACTTCCCATGCTGAAATTTCGATTTCCCTATTTATTCGCCCCACATTACATAATACGACACCAGCTGTCATTATTTGCACCGCGCAAACGCAAGTCAACAAACACTTGTAACGGACGGAAGGACTGAAGGAATTAATTGTAGCTGAGTGGCGACTGAGTCCCTTTATTTGCCGGTCGGTAATCCGGCTTTGAGGCCACTTTTGCAGTATAGGCTCCAGGGTTGCCCGCAGTCGTAGTTGGACAAGGATACTGACACGAAATTAAAGTGCCCGTTTTGAGGAATAAGATGATACAAAGTCATCGGGTCAGCTTGCGCATCCGGTGGAATGTGGCAGTGAAGCGATATGCGAAATTAGCCAAAGCGACAAGCGTTGATTTAAACTAGGTGACAAAATCATATCTCAGGACACACAGAGATCGAAAATGCTGTGATGACAATTTTATTGACGATGATGGTACAGACAGCCAAATCAAGTTACTATATATAGAACAAACACGTGGTTTGATATAAAAGTCAGAATCAATTAAAGTAATTTAACATAATAAAGGAGTACATTGATGTATGGGAGTATATACCTACTAAAACTAATTAGCATGACTATTTTTTGCCTTTCTCAATAAAGGTCAAATAGGTATCGTAAAAATAATTGATTCCCTCATACATCCGTGACTTATACAGTCAAAACAAGCCGTGACTAAAACCAAACAGTGGGTAATAGTGGGTCATGTAAAGTGGATTGTAAATAAAAGAAAGGCAATGGATGTATCAGTTCCACACACAATGTTAGAATCAATCTGCTGCGGTTGTGGTAGAAAGTTCGTCGAGCTTAATCAAACATTGCTACTCGGCAGATGAAACATTGCTAAGACAATCAACAATAATATTGAGTTGTTACCCGCTTAACTTTCAGTACTTAACTTATTATGTTGCCTAGTGTTAGCGCCGTGATCAGTATTTCGTATCATCTGTTAAAAGGTTTCTCCGAAATGTGTTTTTAGAAATTTAAAGCTTTTTGAAAAAAAATATATCGCCAAAAAATATGCTAACTGACATCACACGCATCTTTGAATCCAGTACCTACTGTTTGTTTCGGAATAGATCCTGTTGATTTTTCTCAAAGACTGACTTTCATTCATCGCTACACAAGTTCCGACACCGCCATCACTTGTTTGTTTGGAATTTTCGCAATATCAATCTTGTCTTTTCGCTAAATTAAAACTCAAGACCTCAAAAAGAACAAGACAAAGTAGAGACCTGGTAATCAAGTTTTGTGAGGCACAATTTGGCAACATTAGCACAAGTCAACATCGTCATTTTTACACGAGAGTCAAACTTGACTGGCCGGATGGTGATTTGGTAGTGACCCTGTTTCATACGCAAAACATGGTGGGTTATATTCCAACTCAGAACAATCTCTGGGTGAAATAGATATAGTAATATGTACATATATGTATTTCATTGTTGTATTAGTAATTCCAGATAACATTATCTGATATCCGTTACACAAGTGCAACTGTTCTACTTAGTACAGAATCAGTACATTGCACGAGGTATTGGCAGAACCTATTTTTTAATATAATGGCCCCCAACCTTCATAACTACCTACTAAAAATAAATCTTTTACCTGCATTTGTAGCCGTCTAACGATAACTTAGCGTGTGTAAAAAGCTAAAGGGTTTCTTGTCAATGTTACCGTGACATCATTACCCATTTGCTTCTTGACTTGTTCCAAGTTTTAAATGCCAATAACCTACTAATTAATTTACTATAACAGCATTCGTAATATCTTCGTGACTTTCAAATATCAGATCGAGACTTCGAGTAGCAAAAAGCACAGTAGCAACAGCACAATAGACGTCTTATAAGTGATTATGAGATGAGATCGTATCACAACTCTCTCGGTTAGAATTGCAGCTGTGCACAACCGAAACCGATATTGATATAGAGTACCGAAGGTACGGGGTGTTTTTTATGCGGTTGGTGGCAGACGACCAGACGGCGATGGCCGCCGCCCATAAACACCTGTATCACCTGTAGGGTCACAAGTGCGCTGCCAACCTTTAAACCCTTTCCCCCCAATTGGACCACCAGTACTCTCACTCACTCGACGAAACGCAGCGAAACAAAGTGACTTCCTTTGTAAGGCAGAATAGGGTATTTGACTAATCTCGATTTAGTAAAAAATATTTATACTTTTCCAAAATACTGGTAAATAAGAACCAATGGCCAAAATTTTCAGTTAAAAATATAACGTCTAACTGGTTTTATGAGCATTCAAAGTTTCATGGGCAAGTCCATTTTTAAAGTATTACAATTTAAAAAAATAATTATATCATTTAACTACCCGTACATTTTCCACCAACTTTTATTATAAAACCATTTACTAAAACGAAACATTTGATATAGCTACCAAACAAAATTTACTAGTCGCGCATACAGGATACGAGCATGTGACGTCACTTGCCTGTAGTCATTTTGTATAGAGCGTTTTTGGGCCCGCGTAAAATATGTGCTCTTAAAGTTGTGATATCTCAGGTAATTCAAATCAGAATCAAATAATTCTTTCAACAATGTTTCTTTAATAGAGGGGTTTTTGATTAAACACATAAAAAAAAATAGTCAAGTACCCTATTAATGTTTTCATCATTCGTAACTTTCCAAATTAACATTTATTTTTCTGAAAAACAGTTTTACACATACTTACGTTGACCATTAAAGTACAGTTAATTTTGGATGAGTAGCATTAAACATTACTTACATATTATTTAAAAAATGTTAGTACATATAGGTATAACATATTATTAAAAATTCTATACAAAACGCTAATTTCATAGGTGGGGATTTAGATCACTAAATAGTTAGATAGCGGGTGACTAAAAATTGTGTACGAATAAAGCAAGGCTGACCTAAACATACAAAACCGCATCAAGATCTCTGTGTAGTTCCATGAAATAGGATTAATACGTTCCCCAGATAGCAAGCGAGCTTGCTGCAAACTTGATTTTTAGATTGTCACGTCAAACATGAAAAATCAAGTTTATGACAAAATAGCTGTAAGCTTGTTGATTAAGGTATGATGTTTCAAGGCTTTGGTAATTTTGAAGCAAATTTCGACCGCAAATATAAAATTGTAATGCTATGTATTTGTACTAGATTACCAAGTTATTTGTGCGGTTCAGGGAACGAAACGAACTCGGTGCATTTTGTTTAGCAAAGCAAACCGCAAATCATCATCAGCAACCCACGTCCACTGCTGGACATAGGTCTCCCCTAATGCACGCCACCGCTCCCGATTTTCGGCCACTCTCATCCAGCTCACTCCAGCCAGCCTTCGAATGTCGTCATCCCATCTTGTAGCAGGGCGTCCAACACTACGTTTGCCGAGTCGCGGTCTCCACTCAAGGACCTTATGGCTCCAACGGTTGTCAGTTCTGCGGCTAATGTGACCAGCCCACTGCCCACTTCAGTTTGCTAATTCGGTGGGCTATGTCGGTGACTCTGGTTCTTTGTCGGATTACATCATTTCTGATAATAATATGGTCCTTCAAAGATACTCGTGTTGTTCTTCAAGAAAGGCGACAACCGCAAATATAAAATTGTAATGCTATGTATTTGTACTGGATTACCAAGTTATTTGTGCGGTCGTCGTTATTTTCTACATCGCGATGACGAGATTTTTTTCCAAACAATGACTACCAGAAGTCCAATTGGAGAATAATACCCTAGTGAGTCATGGAGTCTTTATTGAAATCGTGACTCTATTGTGGAGCGTCCCTCGGGAACGTCTGCCACTGCGCCCTGCTTGGGAAAGTGTGTGTGTGGAACTGAGACTATGTTTTTTTTTTTATGTGATAGGAGCAGACGAGCAGGCGGATCACCTGGTGGTAAGCAATTGCCGCCGCCCATGATGAACACATGTAACAAGTGCGCTGCTAACCTTTTATCCCCTTCCCCCCCGATTGGCCTCCAAACTTTGTTATGTCAAACTTGCATATACTTTATAAAAAAAAAATTCTAGCAAGTTTGTTGCTTCGGAACTAGAAAGTTTGATTTAACCTTGCCTCAAGTTTATACACTTGCCACGGCAAATTTGAGACAAAGCTTCATGTTTGATACATCAAACCTATCGCAAGTCAGTTTCAAGTTTAAATTGTTATCTGGGTCAGCATTGGTCACAAATACGATTACCTATGTTGAATGGACATTTCTTTTATTGCATAGTAAACATATAGATACAGATGCCCGTTCACAATAGACTACAGTCGGTTATTGAAATTGTTGATCATTAAATAATACTCAGCAGTAAGAACATTAAATGTACCGTAATGTAATATTACGTGTAATGAAATTAACGGTTAGAAGTTTTAGCTAACAAGGTACGTGTCCCGGAATTAAACTCTCCAACTTAATTCAATCTTATAGAAATGCAGCAAGGCCCTATGTAACGAACGAGATGTTTTATCACTGGGGTTTTATCTCCCCATTTCGATTGACGAAAAATAGACCACAATGGTTTGAGTCACACCCTATAGATGTAGTGTAATAATTCCGCAGTGAACTGTATCTCTCTCACATTTAATCAAGCGATTGACTATCTGCCCAGAACTGGGGCAGCTTCCTGCAGCCGAACGCCAATCATAGATAATAATTCAATCTATTATTTACGCCACTTACATAAATTGTAATCGTCGCTTTGTTATACAATGCTGCAATCCGTAAATCACGGTTGCTGTAATAGATTTTATATACGAGACGTTTCTTGTTGCGAGTTAAAGTAATTACCTATGTAGGTATGTCTTACAGGCAGCAAAACGCTGGTTGGTTATCATTTAGGTCAAAATTCATACAAAATTGCAAACACCATCAATATGTGTGCCCGCCGTGTTTTTTCATAATTATTTAACACCTCATCAAAATAAATTCCCGGTTTTGTCCAAAACTGTCTCTTTGGATCTTAAGCTAACACCATGATTCAGGATATAGGGACTCTTCATTGTAATTACCAATTAGACTGAAGCAATTGCCGTCTGACGCGTGAACTGACAAAACCTTTAAAGGCATTAATATGAAAGTGTCTAATTCTCTATGTGCCTTTCTTTAGACTTACGTAACTACAATATGACTATTTCATAATTTCATTTTATAAATTGACAGTGTTCTGGGTTATGATTAAGAACAATCACGAACACAATTGCCAATAGCAATTATTAACTCTGAAACTAATTACAATTCATTTATTTCAACACTTAAAACGTTCATTTATTTTATTTCATTAATCTCATTACACGTCATAACATAAATACCGAATGTAAAAAAGAGATTTCGAAAAGATTATGCAAAGTAAAAGGTCGAGTCACGCCGGGGTTACTGTGTTAACTGCGGTTAAAACAAAATAGTTTAATTGATTCGTTTGACTTTTCGCTGCCACGGGTCAATGACAATGTCGAGTTTCAATATTTGAGCGAAAGTTGTGCCAAATTGCAGACGAAAGGCTTATTTGTACCACATTGCTGCAATAGGCGGGAGGAAAACGTCAGGGTTGTCATAAAGATGTCATCATTACCTTGATAGTCCTCAAGGATTTTGAGGATTTTGGGTAATATCCTCCGAAATTGACTCCGACCTCGAAGATTGACAGTATCTTACACATCAGTACGAATGTCCCCTGTTTTAACCACGCTAATGACATCTCATATTATGTGGGTTGATGAAACAGATATGTAGGTATTTGTGATGGGTCTGGGTGTTTGTGGTTCCTTCGTTTTTTCTCGTTTCCATGGCACAAACCTTAATTTGTGACCAAGACATATATGTGATGCTGTCTCAATTTATTTATATAAGTTTCATAGTATGGTATTATCTAAAAGATGCGGTTTAGATTTTTTCACAACATATTTCCTATTTCAAACTAACTAAACTTGATGGTGTTCCATAACGTTAAAAAACTCAATCTAAAGGCTCATAAAAACGATAATAAAAAATAAAACAATTGCCATGAAGTCACTACTTATTGTGAACTTGTGCTAATGGTACATAAATGTTACATCATTTGATTATATCTCTATCAATAAATCAAACAGTAGGTAGGTGAGTAACGTATTATATAAGATATGTAAATGATATAAACTACGCAAATGACGTACACGTGCGTATGATTCTTCTACTTAAAATAAATACGAGTAAATGTATGCCTCACTGGCCCACTGTTCAGCAGTTTTACGGCATCGTAAGTTTCAGCTGTAATCCGCTAGTCGCCATATTCTATGGTCATCTTTCCCCCGATTTGGCACTCTATTCGGCTCAGCTGTATAATTTGGCAGCTAAAATGCACAACTATCTTATTCCTCCGTAATATAAGGCTTCGAAAGGGGGCGTCATTCAAGACAGGGATCATTTCGCTTAGGTGTTATATTGGACTGGAACCAAAAAGAACAAGAAAAGAAAGCTATTTATTAAAAGTTGTTATGTCTTTCACAATCCAATCTTCATACTTATATAGGATTGCCAATTGCAATTGATACTTATCAATTAGTTTTTTATGTTTTTTTTCTTTTTATCGCTGAAGTAGGCAGACGAGCATGCAGCCCATCTGATGGTAAACGGTAACCGCCGCTCATAGACAACAACAATGCCGAGGCACAGTCATGCCGCTGCCTACCGTGACAGAAGTGCTTATCTCCTTCTTCCTAAAAATAGCACTTAGCAAAAATCTGGCCTTCTATATAGGAACGAACTACGAAGGAACTTTCTCTCCATTAGTTTCCCCTTCTCTGCCTAAACAAAAAGCTTAGGCAGCTAACCCAGCATTTTACTTCGTGTAGGTATATCATTTCACGACCATGTATTGAGGTCAAACGTTCACTCAGCCGATAAATAAAAACAAAAGTTAAGTTAGTATTATTTCATTGACATACTCACGGTGAACAACTCCTACATAACAGTAGGTGTGATTATGATGTGGATGTAACACAGCTAATAAGGCTCTTGTCCTATTCAATAGATCTCATAGATGAATTGACTGTTTAATGATCGACTAACTTTAAGCCTTGGATATGTCTGCTATTAACATTTCTTAGCATATATTATGTAAACGATATAATAATGTTGATAGGTACAAGTAAATAATATCCTGGTCCCAATTCTCATGATTGTGATTGGATATATATCGCTAAAATATAGTTTTATGTATAATTTTCATACGATATCCGCCATGTTTTTTCATATCGGAAACCATGAGAATTGGGGGCCTAGATGGGATATTTTTATGACTACACATCCCCTAAAACCCAATGCACCTATCGGAATTAGCGCCGAAGCACTGGATGTAGACATGCAGTCTCATGATTATAATTACTGATTACTTACCAGATTTACAAAATGTAGATAATTGTCAAAGCGTAGACACCCTGGGCTTTGGTACGACAGGAAAAATATCGGCGACAAGTTACAGTATCCATAAAAATTAAGTAAAAACATAAAAAGCCTGTTTCCCAGTTGTTTCTCCTTGACACAAAACCATCACTACAGACAAGCAGACTTGCCTATTAAATAACTATAAGTTGGTATTACAAAGAGGCAAGTATAGCACAGAAGTGCAAAAACATGGCATCATACCGAACAATATCGGTAATTATTATGACAGCGGCTCGAGAAATATGACAGCGCTTCTATGTATGCCAACTTTGATATCGACACTTTGCCGCAACAACTATAGGACGTTGTAATTATGTATTATTCATTATGGTTGTCATATAAGAATAGGGAAATTGGGCAATCTATTTGATTTGTAGTCACGATACGACTGACTTGCTGGTTGAAACTTTCGAAAATATGATAGGTTATTAAAATAATGTGCCATTGATATCGCCATGTTGGGCCGTCCTGATGTCTCATTTGTTAGTGACTCAATGCTTCAAGGGCTTTGGGTTCCAGTGGGTTTGATTTCAACTGTGGGAGAGCCACGCTTCGGGTTGAATGGATCGGCTCTTTGAGCTGTTCGGTCGGCTAGACAGGAGTGATAATAGGGCTGCTGCTTCACCAAGTGAGTGAGGATACCTTTAGCCCAATTCAAAGTTTTCCTAGCCATACTAGTGGAGTCTCATGTTTAGGGTGTTGTACTTTCTTGAGTAAGTATATGGTTCTACAAAAATCTTGCCATATAAGGTAAAATTTCCCCCATAAAAGCGCATTAGTGACTTTTTATCAGGACGTGTGATTGTGATTTCACTATAGATCCCAAAATAAAAGTTATTCTTTTAAGCAAAAAAGTAGACAGGTACCTAGTTTATATGTTTATTAATGGTAGTTACTTTCATCGATTATGAAACCTACCCATATGAAACCAAAGCAAATTTTTTTCTTGTGAAGAAAAATGTCTCATCAATAGATTGTACCTACCTTCCTACAACAAAGTAGATATTAGCGTGTCATAATAACTAAGTAACAATTGTGCCTATAATTTAATTTTATATCATTCCCTACTTTCGAACCCAATTTTCAATTTTAAGTCCGAAACCTTTACAATGCATGACACCGCGTCTTCACCTCGCGTCAATTATCCCGATCAGTAGATAGTACTCGGTAAGGTCACAACATAACTGCACAACAGGCGGCATCAGCAGCCAGCTGCCCTTAACGAGACTACAAAAGCACAATAGTCGGTGTCCTCCTATCGGGAGACGGCACTTCAATCCGTTGAATGTCAGGTTATGCAAAGCGACGGAAATGTCAGCCGAGTAGGGTTGCCAAACTTTCATGTGATTGTGAACGTCCGCGCCCATTCAAAGCCTTGCGATAGTTGAATGGCGTAGTAGTGGACAATGGACAACACACAACAGCAACAAAGCTGGGGGCGAAACAAAACTATAGTGAATTAGTGACTGTAACCGCTCTATTAAAATAATACAAATTTAAAACAATACCTAAAATGATAAAAGGAATCGGAAATTTGACGCAATTTTAAACAACATCATTAAAAGTATTATCATGCAGGACATCTCTGAGGTTATAAGTAGATTGAATTTTCACAATACCAGTGCATAGTGTACAAACAATAGAGTTTAACAAACTCTACTAAATAAATTGTGTTCCTACGTTTTGCTTTCGAAGTTATTTATTGCATTCAACAAGTACAACAAAAGACACCTAAATTGTAGATACATTAATTCTATTGTAATGAAGTGCTTTTTTTACAACATATTATTAAACAAACTTAATAACTACATAGGTATATACTTACGTACGTAAGTAGGTACATAGTGAGTAGCAAAGTGTACCACTATGAATGTTCGACCTATTTTTATAAATAAAATATTAACAAATGAGGCATAAACATGCCTTCACACATGTTTTGACAAATGTAATTCATAGTTTATCATCACGTTATCTACAAAAATAACCAAGAGCTGGTTTCCCTATAATGAGACGCATTTAACACGCGCGTCGACTCTCGTGTCTTCTGACTAAACTATTAAATTAAAAAGTTCATTAATCATAGTTAAAAAGTAGAACTGTCAGGCGTACAAAAATAACAGTTATATTTCTTCAGTAACTAATTAGTTTTAATTATAAATTTAAAAGAAGTCATGGCGCATAAACTTTCCAATTAATAAATACGTGTCTAGTGTCAGAGTTAAGTATTTGTTTGATTTTTTCTCAAGTACATTAGTAATTAATATATTTTCTTAGATGCTTTTTATTCTTGTATGCATAAAAACATTTATGGGATGATTACATAATAGTTTCGTTAAAATGTTCTCTCTCACAAATGTCAGTGACCTCCACTCTAGAATAGCGAAAAATTTAATTCTAATTTTAAAAGAAGCCTTTGCACAAAACCCTTTAACCACAAACCGTTACAGTCTGGTATTTGCGGCTTGTAAAACAGCGCGGGAAATGCAAAAAACATAATGCTACTTACCGTAGCCAACATTAAAAAGCTAACAGAGGCACTCAAACGAAATTACTTCTGTCTAACCGTTATTTCAGCTGCTAAATACTCATTTGCGCTTTACCCATGTCCTAAACAACGCACACCCGAGTAAATAACACCCTTTTTAAAAGAGAAATTGGTCTCTTGAGGCATTTTGTCCACTTCAAAGAGGGGTCACATTGTGCTGAGCTTCGGTGTGACAGACGGTCCTCACAAACGTTTATTCTACAGTTAACTTCTTTACGCGAGCCCTGGTAACGAGACTAAACGATTATCGCCCTTCCACAATGACAAAAATCAATAGACAACTCAACTGTGTTAACGCCAGTGTGTCAGAATCATTAGTACGGCGAGTTGGGAAATGTAAATGCATAGTCTCTTTGACTTTCCTTTGACATGGGTTTATCACGAGTTCATCCACTGGAATCCTGCATTCCTATTAAGCTCTCAACTACCTATTTACAGCAGGTATTGGCTGACCTCTTGTACGACCTTCCATAAGTTAAGACGGATCGCAATTTATTAATGATGACAGACAAGTACCTATTGTCGAAAAATGGCTTGACCTTCTTGACCGAATACCAACCTCAGCATATTTTTTAACATCCGACATTATGACTTCAAAATTAGTTCCAAACATTAATAAGCAATCGACACACAATTCATTTCGGTTTTGACAGCCGAAAACTCCTCAAGAATTTTTGCCCACCATTCTTGTGTCACTTTCAGTGAACCAGGTTAGCTATCGCAGCCATAATCTTATTAAGTGAGGATTAATAGGAATTTGCTATTTAGAGTAAAAAGTACAAAAATAAAAGCTCTACTACAATCGTACAAATACTTTCAATAAGCAACAAGTACTTCTCCCAAAAAAGCACCCTTATTTTAAACAAACCCTTATCGACAGAAACATAAAGATAAAGTAATTATACAATTGCTTAATCTTAATGGTAATAGTAAATTAACTGGGGTTAAGTTACTTTCGTCAACGAAAACGGTCATAGTCACGCTTTCCTAGTTCACACATCGTTCCATGGATTTATATTATCCAACGTCGTAAAGGCCATTATGGGACAAACACAAACAGTTAAGGCTCAAACACATTACTGTTGAATAATTTTACAATAACTCTAATTTATTGTATAATCTTAATGCAGTTTTTTAACGTATTGTATACGAAAGGCAATAAATGAAGCGGCACTTTGATGCGTTAAAAAGTTTTGATACGTTACTTTCAACATCATCACTTATCATTAAAATGCATCTGAGTGTAGATAGAACATTACCACCTTTGGTGGGTGTTCCTAATAAGTCTAAATGTACAGTAGACGAGATTAAATAGAAGACATTTACCAAGCAGAATGACAATGGAAAATTCTAAATACTACATTACTTCATAATCTTGAAACGAGTTGTTTAGAATGCCGCCTTAACATAGCACTCGTGAAAACTCCCTCACACAAATTACCTTATCACAACATACACAACAAATGAACGGAAAGTCCAACCGCAGAGTACTAATAATACTAGGTACCTACGTGACTCAAACACGAAATTGTGTGAAATTGTACGGAGTCCGTGTTAATTATCACTAAAGCCCGTGTAATGAAGTAGATTAAGTCCCGGTTACCCCTACCGGGTAAACGCGGTCGGGTTCAGTACAAATTAGCAAATAATTTCGCTAATGAATGTACGATGGCTCCCCGTGTGTGAAATGGGCCTATGAACCTCAGTGAGTCGGACTGCCCTAACGGCAACGTTACCGCATAGCGTTGGTTTTTTTATACGGTAACGCAGATTTTGTTTGAACCACTAGTAAGTTTGATGGTTGTTGCAATACAAGTTACCTACCTACAAAAAAAAACTGAATGCACTTTTATTTTATTTTTTTTATACTAGAGCCGGCAAACGAGCAAGCGGGTCACCTGCTGGTAAGTAATCACCGCTGCCCATGAACATCTGCGAGATCAGAGAGGTCGCTGATGCGTTGCCGGCCTTTTAAGAAGGAGTACGCTCGTTTCTTGAAGGTCCCTAAATCATAGCCGTCAGGAAATGCTGCCGCAGCTAAACTTTTCCACAAGACTGAGGTTTCTTTTAATAAATAAATGACTATTTACTTATAGTATTTAAGGTAGTTTCCCGTCAGGGCCCATGTTTTCTCCACCCTGTATAGTAAAATTTAATAGAGACATCTGGTCTAATTCAGATCTACGAATGAATATATCACACATGGATGGAGTTAATATATCAGACAGACAGAGTGTATGCTAGAGATTAATGCATGAACAAACTTTTAATCCGATGCCTACTTAACTATCTAACATAATACCTACTATTAATTATAAAAGGGGTTTTCAGAATTCGATTACTAAGGGTTCACGGAGCCAAATTGATAGGACCCCTTCTACATCCAATCTGCGTTGATTAGATAGGTGCTTTAACTTGATGAAATAACTGGCAGGTGTATCTATCATAATGGACTTCAGGGGAAAATTTGGTGTATATACCTGGGCTGTAGTTGAGAGACATAGGTATATCAGGAGATGATGTCGCTGTGGTGGAATTATGAAGTTACGCAGTAAGGTGGAGAGAGAAACTCTTGCATAGGTGGCCTTCATGCTCCTGACAGAAGCAGACAAACTGCAGGAGCCCAATTGTCGTGCACTCGATATACATATCGATTGAGAGATTTCGATACATTCGTTCATATAAATGTTTCATTCGATAAGTATATCGAGTGCACAAGGAATTGGGCTCCAGGAGTTTTGCCTATGCTGCTGACATTATCTTACCATATTAGCATTAAGTTCTCTAATATTTTGTGCAATAGAGAGTATAAAAATTTCTTTTTTTCACGTCACATTAAAGTATAGACTTTTTACATTCATTATTCAAACATCTCCTAGTCATAAAATACAATGTGGTAAAGTTATATAAATGTTTACAGATACACCATGTATGGGTAGGTATATGTGCCCAAGCCCCGTTACTTGTGCTCTACTTCTAGTCCAACGTCAACATAAAAATACAAATAAAAAATCTTGATGAGGTAATGAGTGTCTTACAAAATGACACGACCTTTTACCCCCAAGTTACTGTCAAGTGTGGTAAGCTAAGTATCCTTCAGTAACCACGCGTCGTTACCTCAGGCCGCATAATCGCTAAAGTTATGTACACTCTGCATTAAGAGCAGCTAAGCATATTTTCTTTTTCTAAAGATATGTATATTATGATGTGACGATGCGATCATAGTAGTTATATGCGATGGAGCTCGAGCTACGAGTACATATTCTGCTTGCATTTCGCTTTAGCTGAAGGAAATGCAAATACTTATGTCTTTATTAAAGTTTAAAAGCTTGTGTAGAAACATACAAGTATACCCACATAACGTAGATAAGTAGAAACGTTTTTAGCTACAACTAAGACATTATTAGAATGACATCTCTCTTCATTCAATTCACCACAGTCATCCTCATCAGTTATCCCTAATTGCATTTTTTTTTAAATAATAAGTTACTTCCTTTATTCATAAATGAATAACTTTTTGATCTTATTATTTTTGTTAAATATAACAGTTGAAGTTAAACTGATTTATTATTATACCACCCTATACTTAACTTATTTACTTAAAACTTTAAGACGTTTATAGTTTCAATTGCGAGCTGTCTCGTTTCAGCTGCGGGCATAGAAACGTTTTTTAAGATCTCCTAAAGGAATGAAATATTTTTCTGCAGTAAACCTATATTACTCCTCAGACACTCAGACCACATATTCCAATGCAAAAAAATATGTTGATTCGTTGCTTTCTTGCATCAAATCAACATACTTTATGCACATTTAGAAATATACTTCTAAAATATTATTACAGGCATTTTAAAAATAGTAACGTCTACAACTCTTGCCTCTGTGATGCTCTTGAGCACTGAACTCCATTCGACACAATTTTCCTACACCATGCTATGTCACATGGCGTCGGTGGGCACTATATGTACCTAAATTGTATCAGCCAAAAGACGCCCACTGCTAGACATAGGCCTCTTCTAATAATGCAAAGCATGACAGTTAAATATACAACCGGATAAATAAAGGCTTGGATCGCCATATCTGAGGTACCCAGCTGTTCTCTACTCAAAAATAGAGCACAAAAAAACCCTTCGAACGGGTACCTATCCTACTACTATTATAAAGGCGAAAGTTTGTATGGATGTATGGATGTTTGTTACTCTTTCACGTAAAAACTACCGAATGGATTTGAATGAAACTTTACCACAATATAGCTTATACATCAGAATAACACATAGGCTACAATTTATAAAAATATATTGTGTGGATTGTCCAAAATATGACGGTAAGTGTCAATAATTAACTCCACGCGTACGAAGTCGCGGGCGGCCGCTAGTACATAATAAAATTCCTTAAGGTAAAAAAAGTCCTATGAGATGTTGAGCTATTTACTATTTACGCTAAATACCCACCTACTAGCACGAAATCAGTAGGTTTCGTTGCGGCACGCTTCTAGTACACAAATAACAATATTTCAATGTAACGGCTTAGCTCTTGAAATTTACGAGATATTTTAGGTACTAAATTAAATACGCTTTTATAAATAGTTCGGCTTTGCGTATTCTGATTTTCCAGTTTACCATGGGGGTGATCTGTGGGTGGTACGGTACTAAATAGAATATTAGCGTTTGTCCTCAACGACCTACCGTAAGTAACAAGGTGAACCCATTAGAACGATAATATAAATCAATTGCCGGATTAGTAATTTATTTTATGATACTTAGCGATACTAAAATGGGGTGCACATTTTTCATCATCATCAGATTCCATTGTATACCTATCTACAGTGCTCAAGTCCATTACAGGTCTGCCTTTTATAGGTATGTATGAAATTGTAGGTTACTTACTTACTAGGAGTTATACAGTAGGTACCTATACAATTTGAGAAATGCCTGAATTTATGTAATTTACGACTAGTTTAAAGTTTTTGTTCAGCGTAATTGTTGCTTTTAGTAAGGTAATGGTCGAAAATATATAATGGCGACGATGTTAAACATTGTTTATTCTTGTTGACAATGTTTCTAAGGTGAATATGACCTACGTTATAATATAATTTAACTTACGATGGATTTGAATCTAATAAAAATATCACGCTTCTGGAAGCCGTTAAAAGCAAAAAACGCCTTGTTCTGAATTTAAAACTCATTTTAGAATCTGTGCATGGTGCGTTTTTAGGGTCCCGTAGCACAATGATGAATAAATCCCTATTAATATTCGCTATCTGTCCGTTGTCAGGCTGTAATCTCAAGAACCGTAATAACTAGACAAGTAACACAACAAATACTTACTTACTTCCAAATGTTATTTTTGTTCGACATAAAGACAATTGAAATAGTGCTTCTCCATTATTTCAAACATTCTTGTTTAGTTGCTTTCGTATTCATTTTTTACCTAAATATTCCTATATTTATTTATTTAATAGACTAGGTAACAGTTGAGTAGGTAGTAGTACAATTGTAAATAGCAAACTTATGAGATAAGTTCTAACCTATTATTTAAAAATCCCTGACATAAAAACATAATAAAACGGAAAAGTTTGTGTGAAGTGCCGGAAGCCTGTAGGTTATATAAGAGAAAACGTAAATTTTATGTTCTAAAATATTTAGTGTCTAATATCTGATAGATAGATAATGATTGAATGATACGAAACTCTTTGGGCGGAGTCCGACTAGCACTTAGCCAGGTTTTTGTTGTTACCTCGTCTCGTCACGCTAAGGCCTTCCGGCCTTTGACCCTTCCTCCGACAAAGTAGCGAACTACACGGTCTACCTACATAGTGATTATGGAAGTAAAAAATTAACAAAACAATCTACATGATTATTGTCCCAGTTATGCAAGTGCAATGGGGTCACTGTTCCAGTAACTACGTGGCAACGACGCGCCGTTCGTGCCAACATGGTGGCAACTAATGTCACTGCCCCATGAGTTATAGAAGACAGGCATGCACTGACCAAAGGCAACTTTCACTGTTAGCAGGTGTTGTGTGCTTAACGTACACGATAATAAGCAACGAGTAATACCTGTTGTGAAAGTTAAAATGCATTTTATC
This sequence comes from Cnaphalocrocis medinalis, assembly GCA_014851415.1. Taxonomy (NCBI): domain Eukaryota; kingdom Metazoa; phylum Arthropoda; class Insecta; order Lepidoptera; family Crambidae; genus Cnaphalocrocis; species Cnaphalocrocis medinalis. The sequence goes on along the minus strand of CM026275.1, from coordinate 8,461,615 downwards.
TAATTGCCTAAAGGATGTAGATACTTTTATGACATCGCACGCAGCCTCCGATAGCGTCGGTTGTGTAGCTCAATAATGCTAACATAATGTTTAAGTCAAAGAATTAATAAGCTTTTTCGTATAAATTAATCGAATGTTTCTGTCAAAATAGATAAGTATTAAGTTAAAGTTATATGATATCGTAGGCACAAATACGATAATATCGTTGGTTTTGTGGCTCTATAATGTGGTAATCTAAGTTAAAGCTATATTTTCTTTTAAAATGTTTTATCTGGATAGATAAGTTAAGATACATATATGAAGCAATATGAACATGTTATTTTACTCAATACACTTTAGTGAGTCTTTGACAATAAACAACCTACACTACATAGTTGTCCGTTTACACAATATGAGTACAAGGACAGGGGTTAGCCGTGACCCTCACTCTGAGCAAACACAATGTTCCAAGCAGTACCTTGTAGTGGTACGAGTACAAAGAGAAACTGGCTGTTTAAATTCTAAAACATCTCATTCTTTAGCGAAAACTCCAAGACTTTCTGCTTTGAGATATTTAGATTTTTATGAACGTATTTTTTATCCAAATTGAAAGTCTTTTATTGAAAGTTACTTTTACTGCTCCAATTTGCGGACAGCAATTTTCATTGTGCGTTTTAACATCAAAACATGGCTAATTTTAACATCAACACCCGTTTTTATTCCATCTAAAACTAAATTACGTTCGCCTGAGGTTTTTGCATCTACTTCGGCAAAGAATGGCGGACAACGCAATGCAATTTTTCATGTAAATGGCTGTGTCCAAAAGAGGCTCGGTCACGCGAGCGACGAAGGTTATTAGATGTAAATTTGATAGGAATGTTAATTGGCATCACCAAATGACCAGATCCCATGAGTCGTGCTAATCACGGGACCAGCGCCATGCACACGATATTTGCATAATGAGATTACAATTTGGCATGGCAAAGTGCAGCAGGGAGGTGAAATTTTAGCGCACCTACTTTATTATTACATCTGTTGTTAATTGCAACACTAATTACTGATGAGCGAGGCACGTCACGCTAGAGGTGAAAGTTTAAACGCTATGATGTAAATTACGCTATTAATATACATGGTTTAATCTCTTACAATTTACGATTCATCAGTACTCTTATGATTTACGATCAGTCGGACCGATCGAAACGCCGAATCAACAGTGTAGGTATATCGAGATCGTTGATTTTCTCGAAGACAATATCAGAAGTCGCAAAAAAAATCGTATCGTATAAACAAATGAGCAAGACACGATAATGAGCTTCATTTATAATACCACTAATCATTTACGATATCGCATAAGATCGATCGTAACGATGAATCGTACAGTTTGACTTTTTGACAAGCAGTTACCCGTAGTAAGATTGTAGTAATCTGGTATTGATCTGGATTTCAGTATTATCAAAATTTTATTGAAGCAATGCATAAGTAATTTAAAAAAAAAACACTTTCTGCGGAAATAAAAGTAAAATAATTATCTTACATTTATCACATTGAATGAAATTCATATTGGTCGAATCCACAACCATAATCTCTGAGAAATCTTAGACTCGTATAATGTTTACCATAATAATGTTATAATGCATTGGCAAATGAACATTCCCGTAGAATAAGATCTATCGAATAAACCTACAAAATCGTTCAATTTTGTCTTTGCCATGTGGTTATAAAGTTTCAAATACGTGCGACAACATAATAGGTGTTACTTACCTGTATTCTACCTGTTTTTATTGTGTTACAATAATATGTTATTCAACATTCAAACGTCTCAAACTTTGAGATCGTCTATGTTATTATGACATTGGAAGATAATTGCTTCGTTAATTACGATGAGCTAACATTGAGCTAGCTTCACAGTTCACACGTCTAGTCTGACCTTTGAAAAAGCATAGGGGGTCAAAGATTAAACTTTGTGGCAAGTTGGTTGCATACATGTGTCGTAATTTTTATTTAGGCTACGAAATTGTGTGTCTATGTCCATGCACGAAGTTACATAATACAAATAAGTAATTACCTGCATCAGTAAAACATGTCGAGTAGGTATTTATTTTAGCTCGCGGCAAAGATAACACGTTAAACTCCATTTCATCATTTGCTTAGACGAAATTTCAAAACTGTATACTTACTTACCTACCTGGCCAATCAACATTAGTTTTCAAAATCAGTAAATGTACCTGTACCAAAGTAAAGTGTTAGTAATAAATTAGAGTGTCCTTTAATCGGCCTCTAAATTTAATAAACTACTCAAGTATCCAATATTATCTATGCACCCGCGCTGTTCAGGAATAGTTTTGTTCTGTTTTGATTACTTGACTTATCAATTAGAATTATAAGTACCTTGGTCGCGGGGCAGGTGTGTTGACTGCATTCCCCAGCGCTAGAAAAACTGGATTGGAAGCTTGGTACGCACTCCGGCGCAACCTTAGATATTTAATATTGATAGGAAATTTATTTTACAATCAGCGTTAACGACCTGGGAAACGCTCGGGAACGAGTCTTGTAACAAAATACTGAGCGCTCCAGCAGTCAGAGCTGTTAAATTACGATCATAATATAATTAACGATAAAATTACTGACTTCGACATATTTAGCGCTTTTTGATAAGATAATAAGCGTAGGTATTAAGCTTTGTTATCCTTTCGACGCGGTAGCTAAAATATGCAAGTGGTTTGTTTCAAGAACGCGCTAAAATTACTCAAGTACCTACCATCAGTTATTTTGTTCCCGTCCTTGGAAAAATATGTAACAAATATGCTCCTTGTATAAGGGAAGTAGGTATGCGTCCAGCATGTAGGTAGATCTAGGATTTAAAAATTTGAAGCAATTTGAAACATGACAATTTTATTATCTATATTAAACCCGCTGAGAGTTAGCGTGATTGAAAAGCTGTGTGTAAGCACACCTTAAAATTATCATAATCCAATTTTAAAGACATTTTGATGCACTGATTAACAGGACATGAATTACAGCGTTTCGTAAGTCATTGACTAAGGTACAGTCTAGGTCAAAAATATGTTTACACTTTTAGGACCTTGTCACAGTACATATGTATAAGAAAACGACTTCCACTTTCTTATAAATATGTATTGTGACAAGGTCCTAAAGTGTAAACATATTTTTGACCTCGACTGTACAGCTTGAATTAGGTTGTAGGGAATAAACACGATAGCATGTAGAGTTAAGTCCTTTATCTATAAATCGTCTTGTCAGAAGTCAGCCCAGTTTGCAGTTGTTTTAAAACCGATTGCGGGGGTAAACTAGTTGGTGCATAATTATATAATTACATCACGAACACCGAACTGAGCCTTTGTGTTCGATCGATCTTGACTCAGATCGCGACTCGTTATGCTAATACCTACTGCCGAGCTCAGCCTATGCAGCTGTCCCATTCAAATTTTGGCTTGCATTAATTTTATACCAATGTTAAAGTAAGCACAAAATAGGTTGCCTACATGCCGTGATACATAAACTACGCACATATATTGGATGCGGAGGTTTCGCAGGTACAGTGGTCTCAGCGTGACTGCCGAGCGCGTAGGTTAACGAACTCTTAGATATCAATGTAAGCTAGAGCCGACCTTCTTTCCTTCCGAATATACAGTAATGAATGCAAGTCTGTAGATCGATGATATCAATACATCCAACATTGGCGAGGTTTTACCTATTTTATTCAATACCTACAGCCGTTTACCTATATTACGTTAACATTTAATAATTGATAGAAAAATTATTTATTAGGTAACCAAAAAATATTACCTATCATAATAGGAATACGCACTTATTACGCACTACATTAGGTTCCTGATCCCTTAAAAGGTACGAGGGGTCAGAAATCACCCCATTACACTGTCACTACATTTTCCAGTTCACGGCTATAGTGTCATTTCAGTTCGCAAAGATATGATGAAAATACGAATAATTGAGGCCATTTTGGATCCCTGTAGCCAGTTAGGGTAAAATAAGGTAGTAGGATAATAGGTGGTCATATTCGTACGTTATTATTTATAAACTAAGTCGAATGAGAAATATCCAATAGGTAGGTACCGATGTAATAAATTTCTCAAAACCCGATTTAAAAGCTTGAACTTTCGAAAGTTTCATAAACAGTAACTAGTTTAATATTGTACTTGAAATATCATCTTGTAATTTTAAACAGTAATTTCCAAGACAATCAATTACCTAACACTTTAACTACTTTTAAATGCGTCCACGTTTCACCGCGGAACAAAACTCGAAACTGTCTCCAGAGTAAAAACGGAAAAAGTTGTATCCGACTTTGACAATTTATTTTTTGCTCGCAACTCTGTGGAAACTAGTTGTAAACTCGTTAACTATTAGCGTCGCGTGTAGCGTCAATACATCATAAATAATACCCTCGCGAAGTTGTGGAGGACATATTACCATGGTATTGTCAGCGCGAGCCGCATAGAGATCGCGTGAGCTTGTACCAATTTTAGACTAAGACTAATAAAAGTTGTAGCAGGCTTAGGGTTCTAGCTCGTCCCTTGTTAGAGAATATTTGTTTTTAGACTCTTCGATAAGCCAGCTTCAAAATTAGTTCGGTGAAAATGCCCAATCGAGTTGCTATAAAAGAATTAGTTTATTGGTATAACCTTGTAAGTGCCTTAGACAAGACAAGACATAAAATAAAATTGTATATTACATCAAATAACAAAACAATAAGATTATATGTATGTACTCTCTGTTGGAAAATATATTTGTAATTTCGACAGAAGTTTATTACCACATAAATCTGCATCTGTCAACCCTTAGTAGGTAGACAACTTAAGATCATAATAAGCATTTGATAAGCTTATGAGTAATGCTATGTGAATCAAATAAATCACTAATCTAGTCGTGGCTAGCAATATCAATTACAGAAACTATGACTTCATTTCATTATTCATTATGTTTTATAGAGTACCTATACTGCTTTGCCTTGTTAGGGCAAGTAAACCTTTCTCAGCGTAAGTAGGCACTCGAATTAAATAATAAACAAGCGACTGTCAAAGGCGGTATCACGCGACATGGCAGCCAAAGAGCCGACCGTTATGTAACTGAGTCCATTAGGCATAAGACTAGATAAGCCTCCATTAAATAAAGTAGCGAGGTTACCGTACTCAGCCGCACGATATGTATCCCGCGCCGTTAGACCTCTCATAGCAGGGAAGGGAAAGGATTGAGAACGAGTTGGTCAGTAAGCAATGAGTTTTGGGGTTGCCTGCACAGTCGAGAGCAAAAGTTGATGCAATTTTTTGCCGTTGGTCACTCTTATGCTTTACGGAATAAGAACTACAAACTGCGAATTTGTGCAGCTCTACCTCTGCTGTTGACTGTACCATATTTAACCGTAGGCATAGTCACAGTTGAAATGTTAAGGTATCTATAAAATTTTATATCAGTCATATTTCCATACTATGTGTGTTATTCAATTAACAACTTATATACTTTTTTTTTCATTAAAAAGTTTTACGATTGATCTTTTAGCATTTTAGAGTAGGTAAGGACTTGTTTGCAATATAGTAAGTAGGTAAATAAGACAGCTATTCCTATAAAGTCTAATTGTTACCGTTTTAAGACCACAACAAAACAAAAATAACGTGAAGATTTAAGACTTGCTTCAACAAAATTCTTTAATCGCTTATTGCCATTTCCCTAAACAAACTCGACTCGGTATTACGGTACTTAACGTTCCTGCATCCTTTATCTGGGCTAAGCGTAGAATGGAAGCAAACCGATCTCGATTAATTACCTACTATGCAAATGCAGTCTAACAGCAACGGCTTATTGTCTAACAGGGCAAAGACTAACTCGCCGAACAATATGGCGACAATGTATACTGAATCTTTGATTGGTTGGTACTTGTAGTATCAAGATAAATACTTTTAGATAGGCATATAACAAACTGAATTGAACGAAGCGTGAAGAAAATTGTTTAATTGTGGAAAAGCCACGCTACGGCATGTATGGGCCGGCTCGACCGGAGTGATACACACTGCCTCACAGAAAACCGGCGTGAAGCAGCCCCTGTGCTGTGTTTCGCCGAGTGAGTGAGGGTACCGGAGGCCCACTCTGGGGGGAAGGGGACAAAAGGCTGGCAGCGCACTTGCAACTCCACTGGTGTTGCAAGTGTCCATGGGCGGTGATGCACCTGCTCGTCTGCTACCTATCACATAAAAAAAAAAGAAAAGCATCTCGCGGGCGAGTATGGCAGTGCCAACGGATGTGAAGCCGTGCCGTCACGTCCGTTGTAACTGCAAGTGGGATCTCTTTGCTTATCATCAGGATAAGGTAAGCCATTATACTGAGCCACCAGAAAAAAAAACTAGATGGACCAATCCTGGGTCAAAGTCTTACTTCGGAATTCATACCAGCAGCTTTGGACGCAATCGAGAATAACATGCTGAGATGAGATGAAATAACACACTATGGGACACTATAACACACAATAGATGACACTTAGTACAATATAGGTAAGGTCATTTCAATTTATCACTATTCGTAGACTATATGATAGCTTAATTCACTTTTAGCTAATGTCTTGATGCACCTAAAAAATCAATAAAAAGATAGGTGCCTACTTATCTCAGTGCTCCAGTTTTTATTTTAACAAAGAAAAAGTTGGAATTGCACTTATTTCATTCGACTTTTTACGTTTCAAGTGATTTTTAAAGCTTTTAATAGACCTTTTTGCTTTCTTACTGCCAACCGGATTTTATATTGAACTGGACTTCCTTACTGGATAGCTGATCCAACACATTAATTTTTATATGGTTAAATCCGTGTCAAATGCTTTAAAGCTTATTATTTTAAGCATAACATTAACAATTTATTATTTAACATGTCCGAATTCTCGGTAGACTTGTGAGGTATTTTAATGAACCTATTGTAACATAAATTCAAATCATGACAGTTAATAATAGTTCCCCAATACCAATAAAATAGGTTTACCTCATTCCAGGTGATTTAGGTACACAACTATCTGGTTTACCTGTTCCTCTAAACAACATTCGATTGAGAAAAAAACTGGTAGGCATAACCTTGACATAGAAACTATCCAGAGAGTGTCGAACTTTACTAATACCAAACTAAGCCCATCCTACATTGAAAGCAGAACAGGTAGCTCAATGTCTTCCGAACCGTATTAATATTCTTTGGCAACTAGCAGGTATGTGTGTAAGGTGAGCGGGGTAGCTCCATTGTTTCGACTTAGCAAACTAATAAATGTTTCTAATTAGATTTTCATGTTGATCGGGCAGGAAGTTTTATCAATAGTATTGTGCCTAGATAGCCTTGTGATAAAATTTGAAATTGTTTGACGAATTTATTGTAGCAACACACGAATGTGCTAAACTAACATTACACGTTAAAGCACTAGCTTTAACAACTTAAAAGTAGATAGATAGATATTCTTTATTGCACAGAAATAAAATACATAACGTATATAAATATTTATAAACACGAAACATAGTTAATTACTTCGTTATTTCTTTTTATAACGCATGTGCACGCTTACTATTAACTAATCGTAGAGAGACCTATCTATCCAACAAAAAGAATGGTGATTAAGGTATTTTTAACACAATACAGTAGTTTTGTTGTCTATAAGCAGCGGCTACCATTTACCATCAGATAGGCCGTATGCTCGTCTGCCCCTTTTAACCAGTAACAGATATAAGAGGGTATTTTGACAGGAAATCCGCAAGCAACTACACCCTTCAGCAGGCACGACCACACGAGGGTCACATCACCCACAAAAAGTAACGGTCCAGTGAAATATGGACTAAGTTAGTTTGTGTCCAATCTGGTGTTCAGTAATTTATTTACCGTAAATTTCGCGCAGTGTCCAGTGCGTGTTGATAAAATAATAATCTAATTTCGCCCGCTAGTGGCGCTCGACGGTCGATAGCGCGTGTCAACAAGCAGGAAGCACCAAATGCAGCAGTTGGTACTGCTCGTCAACCGTCAACTCAAATTATGTTGTCATTCAGCTAACCATTCCTTAGTTCTAAAAGCTGACATAGGTATTGGGTATAAAGTAAGTACTTATCAGTCTACTCCGACTTATAATGATGGGAAGATTTGATGGAAAGAGGCCTGGATGGAGGAAAAAATCGTGGCTATGGAATATAAGGGAGTGGACCGGAATCACCAGCATGGAACAACTATTCCATCTCGCGAAAGATAGAGAGAAGTTCAAGTAACCTAGAAGATAGCCACTCTTCTAGGTTTCTTAAACTTCTCTCTACCTTCAAGATTGAAGAGGCACCCTAAGAAGAAGTACTTACTTAACAACCTTTAAACTGACTGTCCCACTGCAACGCAAAAACCTCCATCATAGAAATCAAGCAAATCATCGCTTCTATGATGGGATTAGACTTAAGCATCACGCTTGCCTAATTCAGAGCTAGAACTACATATGTTCCAAAATTCGAAAATCCCGGGTCGATAAAAATATCTTTTTGTTTGACCCGAGATCACGGCCCGTTACTTAAACCACTAGACCAACGCCGTTTTAAACATTGAAGATATTTATTTCAAAAATAACTAAAACAGCAACAGAACATGTCTAACGATTTATAAAATGTTGTCTCTCTATTTGTTTACTCTAATCTCGGTCACATGAAACTAATGAACGGATTTGATTGATGAAACTTTTTCATTGTACAGCTGTGAAGCCTGACCAACATAGCAGGGGATAATTTACTTAGGTATTTAAAAATCTTTTACGCGAACTACGGAGCTGCGGGCGTTTCCTAGTGTTTAATAAGAATATAATGCATCGACCCGACCGACGTTATCCGAAGTTAGTAAATAGGAAAAGAGAACAATATAGGTACTTATATGTTATTTTGTTTACTAAAAGGTCAATCATTGATTCAATTTCTTCAACGGTCTTCCATTCTAGACCACAAGTACGTGTATCAAATACATGTTTAAGATTTCATGACAAGATCGAATCAAATCCTTCAAAGCTTCAAAATAATAAAAAAATATTTTAAACCAAGTGATTTCCTGAAATTGCCAAGTGAGCTTGGGATTATTTGGGGATCGAAAGTTCACTTGGGAAACGAACGCTAAAAATATTAATTACCAGCTAAAAATATTGCCTAATTTTATCAAGAGCACGATTTCAGTTGTCTTTCACGTAAACCTACAACATAGAAAAGAAAATTGTTGGTCTAAATTTTAAATTTATAAATATTATATGCCATATACTTTGAGACCATAATACAGGGTGAACCCTGCTTAACAAGAGCAGGGTTAGCCACCCTTAACCGGAAAACTTTCCCAGTACCTTCATGGTATTTGAACATTAGGGACTTGTATTACGGCCTTCGTAGTTTTAATGAAAATAAGGAAAAAGTTTTTTCAGAAAGTTTTTGGAAAATCTTTTGTGGCTACCAACTAGGTTGCAACATAAACAATTTTCATACATGTAACATAATATAATGACTCAATAATTTTAATTTAGATGAACCGCCATCCACATAGGTAAATAAGGAGTATTTATATCAATTAATAGTAGGTACTTCATAAATATTGCACATTTCGAAACAACCACTTAAGAATCGACCTAATGTTTTTGCACAAAATATATCTCTCAGTCATCAAATTTTCCGTTGTCAAAAGAAACAGAACAAGATTCAAAATAATCGCTCTCATGAGGCGGATAACTTGTAAGAACTCTACAATAATGGAATAATTAACTTCTCGAGACCAATTCTCTTCGCGGCACTTACTTTAGCCACGAAATTTGGCGTTTTCAACCACTGCAAGATCATAATTGCCGAAATAGTTCCAAAAGCAATTATACTCATCTTAATTTTAGCCATTAGTTTGGCTTTAATTATTCTTTTTCACCGTCCAAATGGACAGCCATTAGATTTAAAATCCAGATTTAAATCTCTGAATAAATAAGAAACTAATTGATATTCATTAGTAAAGTTACAACATAAATCATAATGTGTGTTTAATTTGCTAGTTTTAAAAGTTAAAACCGAGAAGGTCAAAAAGATCAAGATCAATAATAATTTGTTGAAATATTATTACACTAATTGCACACATTTATCACAACCATGTTGTAATATTTTTAACAACATAGCATGTCTGCAAATCATTTATTTACTTTTATTCTACATATCTGCATGGCAAGAATAACACAAAAATATTTTACATACTTAGATATGTATTTTTCATGTGAAATCATGTATACGAGAAACTTTTTTATATTTTCATTCGCATAAAATGCTACTGATATCGTTATGTTTTATTTAAAATAGGTAGTATTTTATTCAAAAGTCGCAGTCTGATACTCAACTTATTAGAATCATTATAGTTTATAACTGAATGAGCCGTTAAATTGCTTTTTCATTAGCTGGTCATCAAACAAGTCAAAAAATATATACACCACTGCTGTAAATTTTATAATTTTACAGTGTAAAAAAAGCCATACATTTTTAAATACTTTACTTATCTAATACTTATGAACAGAACATCCATCCGTAAGAATCCCCAATGTATTTGTACCTAGCCTAGTAATTCCTATTTGTTTGTTTACAAGATAAAATTACGAGGAGCTCACCCAAAAACACGCGGACATCTGGTCGGCTCCTCGCGTAAAAACAGCCGAAGATATCCGCAGACATGATATAACAGATAGGCACGACACATGTACCTATGCCAATACCGAACGGGTTTATAGACTTATCGTAAAACCAGGTCAGCCTCCTAAAAATAAACGTAAAAAAACAGTTTTAATCCGGCGTCTAGATGGTTTTTTGCACGGGATCACGAGGCAGACGTTATGCCGAGGGCATTACCTCCCTTGGATTATGACCTACATAGCACATATTGCCATTTCACTAACGCAAACGTTTAAATTATACTGCTCGAGTTAAATTTTTGCCTTTGCCGCGTTCAACATTTTTCGTGTGAATATTTCCCTAATCGTTCAGGGATTTGGCAGCACTTAAACATTAAAAGGTCTTGTGTGTTGTAAAAAGGTTAATCAAAATCATAAATATTCACAAGGTAGCATTTTCAATTATGGGAGAACGCGGTCAAGTACTTTATTAACGATCGTAAAGGAAACCTTATACTTCAAGTATCAATAAATATACCTAATTAATTATATTTGTCTGGAAGGTAGCAATTTGGGTTCGGCACCTATTTTCTCATTAAAATAGGCCTTATATAATTAATTATGTACCTAAACTCATGTACAAAAGAAATTCTTGTTCACTCAAGAACCATTTTTAATTATATGTTTTGTCTTCGCCCCGTATCGCAATACAAAATAACTTTTGATATTTTTTAAAAGCCACCAATAAAAGTAAAAATTTTTATTTGAAATCTACCTATGAATGATTTAATGAGTCATATATATTCTATAGAAGAAAACAAAGGCCTACCTATTTAATTGAAGTTACATGCTTGTTAGTCAAAGTACCTATACAAAACTGTCAAATTTCTTCAATCGACTCGTAAGTATTAGGTTAAATATCGATTGAGGAAATTTTAGAGATTGTGGTAACCTGACGTGGCTTATTGTACCTGACCGTGATCTCCTTATCTTGGGTACGACTCCCGGATCGTGCAAAAACTACCTATATGTATTTCAAAATTTTCGAACATACCTAGTTCGGGACTGGGTTTGTGATAAATCTTGAATCGTAGTGATGATCATAGCATTCTATGATGGAGGCCTTTGCCCTTCAGTGGGACATTATAAGGCTGATACTTTACTTTTATGCTCGTAGAATTGTCTTTTTTGTACATGAGCTATTCGCAACAATAATATATATATTTTTTTTATAGGATAGGGGGCAGACGAGCAGATATGTCAACAATAATTCAACCAAGTTTCTAAAATAATTTTTAATGTCATAAAATGACGCTCGTATGTTTCTATTTGCGCTTATCCTTCAGAATGTAAAATAATAAAATTATGAGTAAGACAGAATTTCTCGTGAATCATGTAGCAAAACAAATGCATTATCTTTGACTACGAGTGTGGAGAGTGGCTTTCATTCAGAAGAGCATTTCCAATTGTACAAGTACCTATTGTGAGGGTTGAGGAGAGATCCTTGGAGTGAGGAGTACCATTGTGAGGAGTGGATTAGCCAGGCACCAGCATAAAATGATCTCGATAACTTAAGTTAAGACATGAAGGGGGAATGATTTCGGATTTATGTCTCCATATGGGGACTTAGGTTTTTCCTGAAATTAATCCATGAGTTTAGAAGTCTACTTGAAGCTGCATTACCTACTTATATTGTTGCGTTTAGAAAAGTTTAAATCTCCGTAAACTGGTAACAATTACGATATTTGCGGGTTCGATTCCCGCACCAACACAAATGTTTGTTGATGAAACAGATATTTGTGTTGGGTCTGGGTGTTTGTAGTTCCTTCGTTGTTTCTGGTTTCCATAGTACAAGGGAAAACCTTAGTTTGGGACCAGGACAATGTATGTGATGTTGTCTCAATTTATTTATTATTTATTTTAAAGTCGTTCAATGTAGGTAGGTGGCTGCCACACGTCAGCACAATTTTTGTGATCTCAAGTTACCTACTACAATCGGTATAATGTTCTCGATACAAATGGTTGTGTGGCTGACCATAAGTACTTTAAGGCACCTACATTTCTGTACTAGGTATTAGGACTAAGGAATAGAGATGCTTATAAACGTATACCACTATACCACATAAAAGTACCTCTGAAATTTAAAAACAGGTTATTAACCTGGTAACCATACACGTTCATTATCGCTAATTATACTTAGCGCATCAATTTAGAATCTAATTTGCCTTTAACTTATTAGGGTACGATATTATTTTAGTGAGGGGTAAGGCTAGAATCATTAGGTAAGATTACCTTTACTGGCGAAGGGGGCGCATAATAATCAAATTGTTATCAAGCAGCCCCACACCCGTCTCGGCTGGTTGTTTGTGTAATAAACCCTGTGTATGCTAAGACACGCGCTTGTAAATTCATTGCATTCTATCCAAATCACTTTACCTCTGCTTTTTTAGTCTTTTAGACTTTAGTATTCATTATCCCATTACAATTCAGGTAGGTACTTACAACTATGTTAACAACCTCTAGAGTAAATTGAGAGTGATATAATGCTGTAGCCCAATTAGTGAAGGGCTGGTGTCTGAAATAGGTAACTAGATGAAACCTGTGCTACAGGACACCAGGCCACACCTTCAGACCGCTATGTGTACAGTATTATTTGCTTATGAGAGGCAGTGTTAAATCAAATTGTATTACCGCGAAACAGTGTTATGAAGAAATATGGAGACAAAAAACAAAAAGAAATGATAACTAAGTAGTGTAGTGCTCTTATTAATAAATTCTTCACGTCGTTAAACCGCTAATTTATTAGTCCCTGCATGTAGATACGATAGAATAAAGCGATATATCTCCTAGACCGCTGTTCTCCTAGTACCATGTACCCGGTATGGTCTGGTAACTGGTACGTACATTATTATAGATAGGTAGGACCTACTAAGTTTCACCGTTCACCATTGAAACCCCCCAAACATGGCCAGTCCAAGTATATGGAGGTATGTGACCTGTTACTTAGCTCTTTGTAGTTATCAATCTCTATTGTACTTATTGTATATATCTGTACTTGATGCAAAATATATTTGAGGTTTCTTGCATTTTTGACCATCATTTTCACCACCACCGCTATTCACAGGTACAATATAACCTAAACGGTAGGTACCTACCGTAAGTCGTACCATAGCCCTTGATGCAAAATAATTTATTGTTTTGTGTTTTTGCATTTTATTTTGTGCTTTTAATTGAATTAATCTTACCATCTAGAGTCCTAATGACTTTGGTGTCGAGCAATGGTCAGCATTTACCACACTCCAAAGTTATGACGATATGCTCATGGTTACCAACATTGTAACACAAACGTATTCTAATGCTGTAGTGTCAGTTAACCTTGTGTGTGAGGAATTCAAACTTTTCGTCTGACGTCAGGATTTGGATCTGTATTCAGCTTAAGGACAGGGTGGAGGGTGGCTTCATACGCGTGGGTGTATGTACAAACATTGTGTGGTATTGTATGTGGTATTGCCCAGTTTATGATATAGAAAAAATCTTAAGATTCCCGTCTCGGTTAAACTACATAGAAGTCCATTAAAAATAGTGCCTACCTCTTAACTTTGTGCCATTAATTTGGTACCTACATCGCAATTTGCCTTGTAGCACAGAATGAATAATAGCTCGGGTATATGGTATCCTGGTATGTATTCACCGTTCATACGAAGATAGCTACGGAATGGAACGTACTACCGGCATCTATTAATTCTATAGGCACTGTCTGGAATCTTCTAGCAAAGGTATTTTATCGTTTAGGCAAACTTGTAACTTATTATGTTTTAGCAAGATATCAGCAATACTGCATAGCCTAATCCGAAGTGTCTATTCCGCGAATTTATCGAAGTCGAAAGTCATACGATTAATTGATATGACTCTACCGTTGCCACATTTTCCATTATATCCGACTTCAAAATTAGTCCAGTAATAGTAAAGATAACAATATGTAGGTAAATAGTCTCTCAATTCGTTTGAGTCTTTTAACAACGACGCCTGCACCGATATAAGTAGTTAAGTACCTACTTACATAGATGTTTTTGTTTGAGATGGTAAATATTGTATGATCCTAGGATCCTAAAGGAATCAAAGAAATTCTTCGAGGGTTAGGAGGAACTTAGGTCGGGGGTTCGGAAGATTTTCAATGGCAGAAAAATGGCTTTCACATTCTGCTAGATTTAGATAAGATAGTAATTGCCATAGTGTATGTACGCAGGCATATAGGTCGTGTGATATTACCTACTAGGAAGCTTAAGAATTATGATTCTGCGTTGTACACGCTCGAGTGTATGTAAGCCTGACTTCGAACACAAATGTATGCCGCAACAATGGTAATCTTCCAATGTAAGTATCGTAGGTGTTGAGCTCATGCAACGCCGCGCTGACTGCGCTCAGCTGTTCCATAAATCGTATTAGCCTGCGCCCGCGCGCGACGTGTGTACGCGATAATTCATCGGAGCCCACCGTGTCTTGGATTAAAATTATCTCGAATTGTTCCGCGGGTAATCCAGTTTAGGAGAAATTGTTCTGGAACATGGGATTTGCTCGTTCTGAATGACTTTTGTTTTACATTCTATTGTGATGAGATGCTATGTCGATCTGTTCGTAGATAATATGAAAAGTATCAAACCGCTAATTAGTATGTACTCATACCTATATAAACTTTTTTCATGGTATAATGTCTTAAGTATTCTCATAAAAAAGTTACATTACCCAATCGGCATGGAAATCGACTAGACCTGCACGCTAAAGTGGAGGTGGTCCGGTCATGTACCCATCTAGAGGTACGTATACTGTACCTATCTAGACGTATGCAGGTATACTATATGCACGATGAAGCCTACACGTACTGGAGTGGAGTAGGACTAACCAGGTCAGAAAACGATATACTGAATATTTGATAGAGAAGCCTGGTGTGAACTTTTGCTCGATGCAGAACTGAGTTCGTACCTCTGGCGCAGTCCTGAGATGTTCTCTTCAAACTCCCTACTCCTCACTCAATGCAGGCGCTATTTATCCGAGTCCAACTATCATACACACGTCATTTAGTTTCGCCTCTCAAAAACGGCAGCCTATTAAAAATGGGCTGATCGCAGTCGGTCACAATCGATTGCGCACTGGACTGCACTTCGCTGCAAGCTGATTTATGCGCGGGCCAGCTAGACAGTCGTGGTCTGGTGCCCGCTGCAGTCACGATAATTAAATCCAACATTAATTGATATAGCGGCACTAATGGTACTTATAATTTATTGCGCGTGCTCTACGAATGCGATTGTCTGATGCGTGTGTGCGTCTTTTTGTTGCAGGATTCGAGTCGGAGGACAATCCTTGTACGCTTATTAATTATGTGACTACTTCTTACTTGTGTTTAAAAATATACTTAATAAACAGAGTGGACCATGACCACACGAGTATAGATAAATAAATTTACCATACGTTCACTTTGTCAAGTTACGAGCGAGCATGAATAAAGCTGTATCCAGCTTGTTTTTTGCCATCCTAGAGTCAACTCCAGGATGGATGGCAAATCTTTTTTTTTTATTCTACGACAGACAAGCATTTGATTTGATTTTATGTGAAGATGAAATCAAACACAACTCAGAAACTGGCAATGACATCAATACATTACTTAGAACGCACACTAAGCTTAAGTACCTACATACCTACATGTAGATTAGGTACCAAAGGCGGTCGTTTGCCAAGACCACCCTATACACTTACCTACGGTTCAACTAAAACTTCTGCAGACAATGAATAAAGTAAGTTTGTTTGGGCTGCAAACAAAAATCATCTCAAAAAAATGCCTTCTAGTTTTAATTAACCATCTTAATTTGGTATGTAGGCTCAAGTGCCACATAAAAAAATAAAAACACAAATTAGTTTGAGCATATAACGATGGGATGTCATTAATACCAACAACGGAAATGACCTTATAAAATTAATTAGTACCTACCTAAGTAGTATTTCAATCAATAAAGTATTAATATAAAATGCTAATATCACACATTAGAATATTCCAATAACATTTTACCTTAACGTTTAGGACAAACTAGTTACAAATACAATCCTAAATATATTTACGGCACACTTGACCCCAAGCAAGGGTCATCGTATATTTTATAAGCGCCTCAATTTGCATGCGGTTCCAATAATTTAGATAATAAACTTTTTGGTGATACAGGAAAATCTGGTGAGTGTAAAAAAAGAGAAACGTAAAAGCAGCGACAGTCGTGGCGTGCATAAAAGGTCAAATCGTGGATGGCGCCGAATAAAAATTATACCTAAACAGGTTTCGAGAACCTCTCAATGGCAGAAATCGATATTCATTTCTTTCTTTGCAGTTCAGGTGCTTTTGTTGATAATAGGTGTTGTACATGAAATGATGTAAGTACTACAGTTTCACCACAAATTCTATGGTTTCACTGTGCATCTTACCATGAAGAAAGGCAAAAAAATAAGTCAAGTCATCTGATGGGAAGTGAAGTGACGTTCACTACATATCAGCCAGGACCTTTTAAACAAGAATAAAATGGGCATTGGATTACCAAAGTCTGATTTAAAAATAATGTTTAACAAACGTTTTATTTTTACATTAAAATAATGTGATTTGCACCGTATTGTAACAACAACGAAAACATCCGAGTACATATTATTTAGTATATGTAGATATTTACCAGTACCTATTACCTGAACGGTATAGGTACTGTGTGAAGGTAAAGGTAGATACAAGTAAGATGCTTTTGAATACATTCAAGTATTTGTAGACGTGTCTACATC
Source organism: Cnaphalocrocis medinalis (assembly GCA_014851415.1). Taxonomy (NCBI): domain Eukaryota; kingdom Metazoa; phylum Arthropoda; class Insecta; order Lepidoptera; family Crambidae; genus Cnaphalocrocis; species Cnaphalocrocis medinalis. Next base: position 8,444,193 of record CM026275.1, on the reverse strand, counting down.
GTTGATACTAAGGCCAGTCTACATACGTATAGGTACTTTACCTAAAAATAACTTACTACTTGAATATCATAGAACAGAGATAACAGAGCATGCCTGTGTACATTAGAACCGTATCATGACAAGTATAGCAATAAAATTAAGTCGGTCACGAGAGTATCCACTTGAATCTAGATATCCCTTTGTGCTAAGGATAATATTTCATCATCCCCCTCCTAAATAGGCACTTCAAGCACAAATACCTTAGCACCTGGCACAGCTACAGGGTCCAATAATATTAAAGACAAAAACCGCCAAGTTATTTTCTAGAAACGTATTAGATTTTATCTATAAAATCAACACCTAAACTTAACGAAAGGTAATATAGCATGACCTTCTACTCAAATACTATTATTTTATATTACATAATTATGTCGGTATACCTACCAGAGGTGACAATATTATGACCTGTGACAGTAGATCCAACATGTATGGATACATTTACCTACCTACTGACGATCATTAAGTCCGACAAATCAATAGCCAATAACTTAGTAATCAAAGGAAATAAATCAGCATTAAGTGCCTAAATAGCAGTTAAGAATATAGTCACATGAATGTTAATGTGCCACAAATTGATTAACGTTATTTAGCGGCATTAATTAGGTAATTGCATTCGTTTAGTAAATTATAAATTTAGGTCAATATGTTAATTTACGCCACAAATTTTTGGACTAACCATATCCGATGTAAACTAAAATTAGATGAAATATGTATGTAATGTGATTTTGAACTTAATTCTAAATTAGTTATTTGCATTTACACATAAGTGATGACAGTAAAAATGTGTTTTATCATTAGATGACTCAAACTTTTAATGAAAAATGGGTTAAGTATTTGTTCAGAACTTGGCTCCTCCGTAGAGTACTAAACGATTACAATTCCTTTCGGCGGATACACGAGCGTAGGAGGACGTACTAAATTACAGCATTTGACACTATTATGTATTTAGGTCTATTGTATGAATTATTTATTATGTTTTGCAATATAAATTTAGACCTATGGAAGTGGTCATACAATTCGATACGCACGAGCATGGTTTATTCTATAACGTTACTTTAAATGACGATGCTCATAGAGGGAAAATTTATTTGAGGTTGTCATGTTACGTAGTAACTGGTATTACATAAGCAGCGGGCAAAATACTAGCTATAAATTATTGTGCTCGACTGCTAAGGAAATCTATTATGACGTCACATTGAATATTATGGATAGAACCAGAGAGATAGAATGCTTTAACGCTGCTCAGATACCCAAGTTACCATAAACGTAGGTACAACTTTTTGTTGGAGAGGTTTCAGGAGCCACTACGTATTTCTGGAAAGCAGTTTTTAACTACATTGGGAGTCAGGGCTATAATAAATATTGTATTGAATGGTGTTTTCATATAGGTACCTACATTAGCAGCACTCAATTAACTTACTGCAAATGCGGATGAAAATTCAAAGCCCGCATACGACTAATTACAGCCCAGCCCATCATTCGAACACAGTTACAGTAGAATCGAAATATTCGTATACGAACTACTACACGGAAAAAGTCCGGATACCTGAGAATTGTTTCCCTGAGCGCATCTGTATTATCACTACACCGTATGGTGCTGCTTGAAACATCTGCTACAGATGTAGAGGCCCGTGTTGGTAAACATAATATAAATAGACCTAGTTTGTGGTGATGTTTGCAAATCTTGGTTATCTACTTATAGATTTTTATGATCGAGATCAAGAATAACGCTGCCTAAAAAATTAAAAGCCGAGAAATGTATTCCTTCAACGACTTCATCATATTGAAACCACACAAAGTGATGATGCCCTTCTTGGGATTTGACCCATAATTTTGAATAGAGGTCTTTTATTTTTATTTTTTCACCTAAATGTTCAATCTCGTCAAGGGTCTATCTCGTAGGGCTAGATGACGTAGGCTGTAGTATTAAGGTCCACCTACACGGTAATTGGATATTTTTGATGTGAAATATCAACGTTGAAGTTGGACCTCAGTCTAACAGTGTGCCATCTAGGTGAATTTTTCACACACCATAGTCCACATTGTACAGACAGCCACATAAAGTACTTACCCAAATCATATTTCTTTACTTAACTGTTAAATTCATTAGGTTCAATATCAACTGATGAAGTTTGAAATACTATAGTAACCCGCTGTGAGGCTGTCCGTATATAACCCAGGAGTGGGTGTACAAAGCCTATGACTGATTAACTACGAGTATGCTAATAAGGTACATAATACAATATAGGTACCTAGACCAATTATTATAATGTTCCGAGCAGCCATATCGTCTCCTGTAGAGGCATTAGATATTAATAACATGCTCAAATATTCCAAGCAAACATTTCTCAGTGTATTTCATTGCCTACCAGGCTAGGTAGTATCAAGAAGAGAAGTAAATGTACGGACATAAATTACAAGTAAAGTATTGGCTTAAGGAAAAAGAAATTTGCAGTTTTTAGGTGTAGGTAGGTGCTCTGACGAAAGAAATGCAACTAAATATACATTATTTACTTCCTCTTAATTGGCAGATCTGATTTAGATACCTACTTACTTACTAATTCGTTTTATTTTTTTCTACTTTTTTGTAACTTCGGAAACGGTTCCTTACCAAAAATTGCTATGAATTACAATAATTATTTAATGACAAGTACTAAAATGAAACAAAACTACCTACCTACCACACTTTTTGACGTGCCTATCTGACTCTGAATCATAAAATTAATTTATCTATAAAATTCCCGTGCTATCTTGTTGCTAGCCCTTTTTAAAAATCTACCAATTTAAATTTTTTCATCTTTCTTAAGTTCACTATCTACGAGTACTACATTCCCAATGATATCAATATCATTGAGCTGCGCTTCAGATTAAAAAATCAAAGACCTCAATTAATTCAGTGAACGTAATTTGCTACTTTTATGATCGTCAATTCGGCCGATTCTATAAAACTCGATCAGGTGTTAAACATTAATATTAATTTCGCTCATAACACCTTTTTATTATTCATCAGAGGTTGAACTCAGAGTGCATAATTTAATATAAATAAAGCAAAAAGCCTCTAAAGATAGCCTCTGCCATACATAATAACAACACTGCATTCATTGCGAAACAAGTCCTTGTATTGGACTGTTAATATTTACATAAACAAATAAAACTGTGCTTAGAGACGTAGGAAACATTATTTATGCTAAACTCTAGGTATATTTTATAAGGTAAGTACTTAATTTTTAGGTACTTACCTATCCCATTAGCCTGAAAATTTTATAGCTGTAGCATTCGAAAATATCAAACCGGAATATATTATTTATTAAGTCACACATCAAAGTACTTATACAAAGCTGTTTAATTTTTTCAATCCACTCTTATCTTGAGAGACATGAGTGGCTGACTGTACCTCTACCTTATACTATTCAACAAACTCAATTTTATGTAAGGGGCAGTCAAATGCCATTTTAATTTATAACGTTTTACCCAGGTGGTGTCAAATGCCCAATAAAAATAAATTCCCAGTTTCAATACAAAAAAAAATAAACATAACTCTATCACACAACCATAATTTAGCTTCAAACTGATACCAGTTACGCCATCTAGCGATATTACAACTGACTACATTCTTTAGCGTGCGGCTGCGGAGTGTAATTCCACCCATTGCTAGAGCATTTTAAGTTAGTTCACATAATCAGACAGCGATGGCGTTCTAATCACATTGGCGCGTAATTTAAAAAAACTTACAAAAATAAACTTTCGCAACTTTAAAACAACGACGGTATTTACTTACGCACAATGCTAATTGAAGAAAATTAATAAACCTATTTCAATTATTACCAATTTAACATGTAATAAGGTGATGATTTCTCGATTAGTACGTATTCAATAATGCATTATGCATAGCAGCTTCATTCTTTGCGATTTATTGTTTACATATTGTAGTAGCACTACCTAGCATCAGCCTTGCACGGAGTTTTAAGAGGTATTTTATTTTTAAAAAATAAATTTTCTACCAAAAATGTATTTTTATTTGTTACTGGTAATATTTTTTACCAGGCAACACTATCCCCCACTACTCGGTTTCCTGAACGGCCCGCTCTGGGCGATTTAGTCATTCTGCGTTTCCGTGCTCAAGCCTTCGCACGTCTCCTGAACACTTCGTTAAAAGTTATTTAAAATAAATAAATAAGTAATCAGTGCGTCCAGCAAAGTATTAAAATGGGAAAAAAGGAAGCACAAACCGACGAAGAAATTCGCCGAAAAATAAGGAAATTGGAGTCTCGACTGGCAAATGCCAATAGTAGTGCATGCCAGGATCCTTGTCCTGCCGAAAATAATACAAACAGTGAGTATTTTTTGAATAAATGCCTATTTTTGATCGTTATTGATGCGAGGATACCATACTGGGGTTACCTTCGTCAAAGTTAAAAATGATGCGTACTGCTATACTTGGGCTGTTACCTTCATTTACACGATCTTATATGGTTGTAAATATCATTAATCAGGCAATCCCACTCCCACGTGGTATTTATATAAAAGAGTTTACCACTTGTTGGTGCTCTCCGGCAAGAATATGTTTCTAAACGAATCATATTTGTTGCAGACTCTCCTCCCGAGACACCGTATACGGAGTTGTTGCAATACTTTTGTGACGTCGAGCAGGTGGAAACTTCGTCGCAGTTATTTTCGCCGCAAAATATGCCACAAACGGTTTCGCCGCGACCACCATCGCCACAGATACCTTTGCCACGGCCATCTTCGTCTCATTCGCTGTCTCCGGATCCCCAGCCGGCTGAAATTTTACCAATATCAGCGCCAACATCGTCGCCACAACCAAGTACGTCGGCTAACAAACCCGACGAGTTGGAACTTGAAGACGACATTCTTCAGCTGTTGGGTGATGCACCTAAGCCAGAGACTCCTCTCGGCCGTCCCGTACACAAAGATATTGCCCGTCGATGGCAAGACATTCTCTCGAAAGGCCTATCAAAGGAGGTCAGAGATAATATAGTAAAAGATTATTTAGTGCCTAGCAATTGCGATCTTTTGTTAGCTCCTGCTCTCAACCCGGAAGTAAAGCCGCCTTACCGGACCCTCTCGTCAAGAGAGACTTTTCACTTACCTACAAGCAAAAACAGCTTGGCGTTGCATTATCTGCATTGGCTACCGTGACAGAAATGGTAATTTCAAACGAATGTTCCAAGCAAAAGATACTGAAACCACTCAGTGACGCATGTAGGTTATTGTGTGATAGTCACTATTCTGAAACAAGAACCCGCAGGGGCTTTGTCATATCATCCATTAACTCTAGGATGAAGCAAGCTCTTATTGAGACCAACCGTGGCAGTTTGCTATTTGGTGAAAATGTGTCGGATAAATTGAAAGCCGCTAAGTCCATACAACAGTCAGGTGAAGCATTAAAAATGCGCCTAAGCCAAGATTTCAACGGCCGAATGTCCCCTCCACCAGCAATAATAAGGGTAATTTAAACTTCATGCCCCAGCACCGCAAAACAGACACCAAAGCAGTCAACAATCGTCGAGCAACCAACTTCTCGCAGAGGCAGCAAGTCCAGCCACACGCCAACAACATGCGACGCCCAGCCGATCGAGATCGCCCGTCGACGTCGAGAACAGCTGCTCATCCCCGGAGATAGCTGACCAGGTACAATATGCTGGCAGGCTTCAGTATTTTTTTGATGAATGGTCTGAAATAACTGACGACGCAATAATCTTGTCGTGGATTGAAGGGTACACTATTCCTTTTAAATCTATTCCTTATAGAACAGACAATCCTAGTGTTTATCCAAAAACCTTTCAAGAACACCTAGATTTTAACCAGTGTATAAAAACGTTATTAAATATTAATGCTATATCCCAATGCAATCATGAACCTGGGGAGTTTTTATCTTCTGTGTTTTTAGTGCCGAAACCAAACGGAGACAAAAGATTTATTTTGAATTTGAAGTGTCTTAATAAATACATTGAAACCAAACATTTTAAGATGGAGGATTACCGCACTGCATCTAAACTAATCACCAAAAATTGCTATATGGCATCAATAGACCTGAAAGATGCTTATTTTTTTGTTCCGATCCACACAACACAAAGAAAATATCTACGTTTTAAATATAACAACGTTTTGTATGAGTTCAATTGTCTCCCGTTTGGTTTATGCACAGCACCGTTTGTATTCACTAAGCTATTAAAACCAGTTATGGAATACCTAAGAAAAGTTCACCACATGATTTCAGTTATATACCTAGATGATGTCTTGTGCATAGGAAAAACTTATTCAGAATGTGCCGATAACGTTTATGTAACTAAAAAGTTATTCCAAAAGCTAGGGTTTCTTATAAACACTGAAAAAGGCTCTGTCTTATCCCAAAACTCAGTGCACCTTTTTGGGTTTTCTATTTGACTCCAAACATATGCAAATTAAGTTACCTGATTCTAAAAAAGTTTAAAATAAAAGAAAAACTAACAAATATAAAGAAAATAAAAACCTGTACTTTACGTGAGTTTGCTAGATTTGTTGGGTTATTGGTCTCTGCCTGTCCGGCACTTCAATATTCATGGTTATATACCAAATATTTGAACAATTTAAGTATTCTTGTTTACTTCATAATCCCAATTATGAACAAATCGTAACACTCCCAGAATATTTAAGACCTGACATTACTTGGTGGCTAAACAAAATTGATAATGGATATAGTACTCTTCAAGATAAGATTTTTAATGGAAATTTTTTCAGATGCATCTTCCACTGGTTGGGGAGCTTATTGTAATGGCAAGGAAGGGTTTGGATATTGGAAAGAACACGAATTGACGCTGCATATAAATGAATTAGAGCTCAAAGCAGCTTTTCTCGCGTTAAAATGTTTTGCGAAAAATGTATCTAATACAGGTATATTATTGCGTATTGATAATGTTACCGCAATCTCTTGTATCAATAGGATGGGGAGCGTTCAATACGAACATTTAAATATTGTTTGTAGAGATATCTGGCAATGGTGTGAGATACGCAAAATAGTAATATTTGCATCGTATATAAATACAAAAGATAATTTGGAGGCCGATCATTTGTCACGTAAAAAATTTCAGGACACAGAATGGCAACTAAATGATATTGTGTACACTCAAATTACCGATTATTTTGGATTACCTGATATTGACCTTTTGCGAGCAGATGTAATGCTAAATGTGATGTCTACGTGACATGGAAAAATGATCCTGATGCCTTAGCAGTAGACTCATTTACAATTTCTTGGAAAAATAAATTCTTTTACGCATTTCCACCATTCGCCATGATAACTAAAGTAATGCATAAAATTATAAAAGAAAAAGCCGAAGGCATAGTTGTGGTGCCCTACTGGCCATCCCAGCCATGGTTTCCTCTTTTGCATAAGCTAAATAGCTCAGAATTGTTATTCTTCGGCCCTGATATTAATTTATTAACTTCTCCTTTCAGAGCCAATCACAACCTACACCGAACCCTGAAATTAAGTTGCCGCGAAGCTTTCAGGCAAACTCTATTGAGTAAACACCTATCGTCAAGTACTGTTCGAAATTATGATATCATCATTATCAGACTCAACTTATAACAATATGACAGTTGCATTAAAACATGGATAAGTTATTGTGATACCCATAATTATGATTATTTTTCAGCATCAGTTCCAATAGTATTGCATTTTCTTACTGAAATATTTAATAAAGGTGCAAAGTATGGTACCATAAACTCATATAAATCAGCACTGTCTTTAATACTCGGTAATTTAGATGATGATAGGGTAAAACGGTTTATGAAAGGAGTCTTCAAGTTGCGCCCTACTGTTCCAAAATATAACTTAACTTGGAATCCAAGTATAGTACTAGACTTTGTAGCACAAATGTGGCCTAATACAGAGCTCGACTTGGAAAGTCTCTCAAAAAAGACTGCCACCTTATTGGCTTTGGTGACTGCACATCGAGTGCAGACTTTAGCATTAATAAAATTGAAAAATACTGTAGTAAAACCTTCTGATGAAATTATAATCACTATACCTGAAATAACTAAGACGTCTAAACCTTATTCTGCTCAACCAGTTCTTAGATTGCCTTATTTTAGTCACCGTCCTGAAATTTGTCCTGCCAGATCCTTAGATGCTTACATAACTAAAACTCACACCATTCGTAAAACTGATTCTTTATTTATAAGTTTTAAAAAACCTCACTCAAAAGTCTCTGCACAAACTATAGGTAAATGGATAAAAGACACACTTTTTAATAGTGGGATAGACACTTCCATCTTCAGTGCTCACAGTACTCGTCACGCATCTACGTCTACGGCTAGCCGACTTGGAGTTAACATTGATTTAATAAGAAAAAACTGCAGGTTGGTCGGACTCTTCTTCTGTTTTCGCCAGGTTTTATAACCGACCAGTTGTTAGTAATCCCACTGATTTTGCTACAGCAATTCTATCATCTAATGTTAATCTGTAACAAACATTATTATCATTATAAACGTTATAAGTAACACTGATTTATAAATAAATGTGCTAATAAATTGCATTACCATGAATTTATGTTATTTCTGTTATATTTTGAATAAATTTATTTGATTATAACCGGCTTGTTATTGGTACTAAAAATTTCACATTTTACTTTGTGGGTACTCTGAACATCTACAATATGTAAACAATAAATCGCAAAGAATGAAGCTGCTATGCATAATTGAAAATCAAACGAACTTACCTAAGTGAAGTTCGATGATAATTATGCAAGCAGCTTCATTCGACGCGATTTATTCATACCCTCCCTAGAATTCCAATCCCTACCCTATAACAAATAAAATGTGAAAAGTTATAAGCTCTAAACATAATGACTAAATCGCCCAGAGCGGGCCGTTCAGGAAACCGAGTAGTGGGGGGATAGTGTTGCCTGGTAAAAATATTACCAGTAACAAATAAAAATACATTTTTGGTAGAAAATTTATTTTTTAAAAATAAAATACCTCTTAAAACTCCGTGCAAGGCTGATGCTAGGTAGTGCTACTACAATATGTAAACAATAAATCGCGTCGAATGAAGCTGCTTGCATAATTATCATCGAACTTCACTTAGGTAAGTTCGTTTGATTTTTCATTTTGTTGCTTCGATTACTAAGAAACAGTGTTCAAAATAAGTATCATAAGTTACAGGGTAGGTACATAAACTAAACATTAAAATGAAACTAAAGGATATCCGTTGGAATAATAAAGCTTTCAATTTGACATAAGTACAAGATAAATGTAACCTGGTTGCGTAACTGTAAGTATCCTTCTGCGGAAACTGATTTCATACATTACTTTGGACTACATACTCTTGCAATCAGCGTCTGAACTCTGAAGGTGCTTTGAGCTCCGATTCGTCCCACACGAGGTTCAAATACATTTAATGACTTCATTCGGTGCTGTTCTGAATCCAGTTCTTCACACTGGTACTTACTTATTCATAATTTAGGTAGACTTTTTGAGAGCAGATTTATGTTGAAAAGACATTTTTATCTCCAACATAAGACAGGCTTTTAAAATGTTTGTCTTTATAAGTTCCTATAATCTTAATTTAAGTATTTGCATGTTTTAAAGTTTAATTAGTAATTAATTTTTACCTAGCTGCAAGTTTTCCTAAAATTGTGAGAATAAAATAAATATAAAATATCATCCTTCCTAACTAATATTATTATACTTATCTAAATGCGAAAGTAACTCTGTCTGTCTGTTACTCTTTCACGCCAAAACTACCTACTGCACGGATTTGAATGAAATTTGGTAAGGTCCTCAAACATTACATTATTATCCATGGATAGGTAAGTATATATTTAAATAACAAGTGAAATTACAATTCCTCTCATTAGAAATGAAAAAAGGAAGCAAGTAGGTAAGTAGGTATGTACTTACTACCTAAGTTAGTAAAAGATTATAATGAGTCTGAATATTTTTTATCGCAATTGTAATTTATAAGGACCGTCGGAATATCAATGCCAAGATTTAAAAATACACGCCTAAATCCGAAAAAGGCACTGTAAAATCCTGACAAGTGTTCCTTTCAACGACTCAAAAACCGATACCTGCGAAGCGTGGAGAAGTTATTAATAGATGATATCAAATTTAATGATAGGGGAGAAAAGAACGTTATTTTTTTACTCAGACCCTGTCACCATCATTCGGGTCACCAAAGCAGTGGGCAGCGACGCGTGAGCTGCGGTACGGAGCCGACATCCGATACCCACGGAAGCCACTGTCAAGCCAAATCGCCTACTCGGGTGGCAGGCCATCGACCGGGAGTAATGAGTTACTTATACTGCCATTGTCCTATCGTTCGTATGACAATTAGTTATTTAGGAAAATTATACTCCCAGGACATTCTCATTGAGTTGCCTCTACATTGAATTGTCTTAATAGCAGTCTGTTAATCCATGTGACTCCGTAAATTGACATCAGAATCTTTAATGAATAAATAATGTACTTATAAATCCTAGAAAGGTTCAGGTGGGACTCGAACCCACAACCTTCCTAATACCGGGTGGCTGTTCTAGCAACTAAACTAACCGAACCCCGTATTAAGCCGACAAGTCTTACTTAACTACATAACCTACTTGCACTTATATTGAATTGTTGAACAGGGATTGAATCTTCGAATTAATATTACATTATTGTCTTTTATAAGCACATTTATGTGTTATAAGAATTTATTCCATATTCCAGAGAAAAATCTTGCCGATTACGGGATGATTTTTAGAGGGTCAAACACCTTCTCTAATATTGACCTTGAATAATTGGCACTAGGGCTAAAAGCCTTACGATAATAAGATTAGCAGGATTAACATCATTCATAGGTAGGAAGTTATTGTGTAACAAAGCAAGACAGAAGGCGCAAAGATGATTAAAAACTAAGATTATTATAATTTATGAAAAGATACTCCAAATATTGGTTAGTTTCAGCGTCTAAATAATTAGCTAGTTACCCTTAAAATAATAAAATACGGTCAATATTTTATTTGAAAGTCCTATTTCTATAGGCTACAAATCTCCATAAGCGCCAGTGACCGATCCGTGCAGGTCAAAGTACGAGCTTATTGTAATCATATCTACAATGCGAGTCTGCGGGTTATAAGGCAATGCATTCAAGTATTAAATTGGCTGCTAGACATAGTATGTCTCTTTTTCCTGATGGCTAACGGCGGCGTAGGCCTATCGAATGTCACAAGTCTTTAGGCTCGCTTTCATAACACACGCGCCCACCCTTACTAACTGGGTTCATTAAAATTAGTAGCGAACAATGTAGTATCCTAATTAAACACCCTGTGATGTTTTTGTAATACTTCAGAGTGGTATTTTTGGTAAAGAAAAAAAAAGTAAATAAAAAAATGAGCGTCAAATATGGTGCAACGGACGTACAAACGAATCTAGTGGAGAAGGATGTTGAGACGGACGTGGGAACTTCTCAAAGGTAATCAACTCATTTTAGCGTATCCTATCCAAAGCGTTCCTAAGTATAGGTATCCTTACGTGACGAATTGCACAATAACTTGGCAAATTAGGACATTATCAAGGGGCTTGATGGACAGAACTGCCAAGATCCTGAGTCTCACAATTCATCCGTTCAGTTCATAATTGTGTCTGACTGAAGTAATCAGTGTGTAGGACAAAATGACAATATCTGAAACAGCTAAGATCAGAGTATTAGAACGAGATAAGTGTGTATCCATTACCGATTTCTAAACTTTCACATTATCTTGAAGTATTTCATTTTGGTAGCTTTCAGAAAATTTAACGAAATTTATTGGCGAAAAATAGCAATTCTGTGTGTGTACGAGAACGATTATGGATTATAATTTTACGTCATGCTTCATTACACGATATACATTACGAACATAGGTAATTCGTCGTAAATGTAATCTCAGCTGCATTTAGAGAGAGTGCAGTGATACAGCGAATGTGTGCAGATTGTGACAAAAGATATTTTAGAAAAATATTCAGTAAATGTAGTTTTGTGTTATATCGCTTGTTTTTTTCTGGAATGCAACGACTTTATTCATACTTGTGCGAAAGGTTACCTTCGATTTACTGTAAATACTTGCTTTCTGATAAAAATACGGTACAATACCTAGCTAAAACACTAAGTGAAATCAGAAAAATGCAGTCCATGAGTTAGCACTCGTATTGTACCTACCTTATTCTATGAGAACATTTCAGTATTTCTGGATTCCGAAAATGTATTGGGAAACATTGTGTTGCTTCATATTCCTCTTTTCTCAGTACGGGAAGCATTTCTTGTCGTATTTTTTCTTCTTCGTTTACCTTATTCATAATTCTTTACCTATCTTCAATCCTGTTGGAAATAAAATAAACTCTACATCATTAGGTAGCAGCATTTCATATCTTCTGTACGTTATTATTTTTAGGTATATACCTGTACTACCAGAAATAATGGTTTTTGGACTTTTTGGAAACAGAAGCAATTTTGCTTCTGCTTCCAAAAATGAGTATTTTTGACCAAAGAATATTGACTTTTTCAGCGATCCATCATGGCGACGAGGAAAGCTGTTCAACCAGAATGTCGTGTACGGCTTCGGGCACGTGTACAACGACCTGTGCGCCGCCATGTGGTTCTCCTACATGATGCTGTTCTTCCAGGCCGTGCTCGACATGAGGGCTGCTGTGGCCGGGGCCATGTTGCTTTTAGGTATCTTTATTAGATTTGTGTTTATCTGCACTTTCACTTTTGATATCTGTTTTCGCCTTAACCTCAATAAGTATTACTTAAGTATTATTTTCTATACCTATGTCTAATTGCCCAATCACATCTGACTAATACTTCTCTTTATTTCCTTCCTAGGTAGCCACCCACACGCTGAACCAATATAACATTGTCAACTTTTCTCAATAGATGTCGATTTAAAAAAGTTGACAGATTTGGATAAATTGCTGTCCGTTACGTACGAAATCTCTTTACATTGGCGGTTGCAGTTCAAATTACAGATATATTTATCTACTTTAGTACTTACTTACCTAAATATCTAAGATAGAGCTTATCTTAGACTTAGACATCACCAGAAACAGCAAATGTGGTTTTTAAAAAAGATTTGTTTTAAATGCTTAAGTTATTAATTCTGTAATTTCAGGACAAGTCGTTGACGCCTTAGCAACTCCAGCTGTGGGAATTCTAGCCGACAAATATGGCACCAAGAAATATTGGCACTTAACAGGTAAGAAACATCCTACACCATATATATCATTACACACTTCGACCACAAAATAATAACAATTCGACTGAGTCATCTAGAACAAACACCTACCTACTTAGATTTCAGAATGTGTTCACTCTAAGCTTTCTAATATAACTATCCTGTAAAGTTAACAATAATCTATGTATATCCATTTCCTACGAAGAATATCGATCAATTTGATGTCCCGTAACAAAAGTTCTCAACTACTGGGCAAATGTACATCGGTGATTCTAATGATTGAAAGGCCGCTTGCATATTCGTCCGTCCATAGAAATCATAGTCAGATAGACGCTTTTTATTGCACAGACATAAGTTTGCATACAGAACTTAATGCTATGGTCCATTGGTTACTTAAAGGTGAAAACAATTTCGGCAGAATCATCCATTAAATTAGTGAATAAAATTATTAAATCCTTCTTTCTCGCTGTTTCAGGTTCCATACTAGTTACTTGCACGTTTCCTCTTCTCTTCGTAAGATGCTGGGGCTGTCGGGTGAGCGATACCTCCAGCTACCTCTCCTGGTGGATGCCCTTCTACTACGCGATCCTCATCGTATTCTTCCAGATAGGATGGGCTATCGTCCAGATCTCCCACCTCGCCTTGATCCCAGCTATCACGGACAATTTGAAAACGAGATCAGAGTTGACATCGATAAGGTAAGTTTACCTAAATTGTTTCCTATTACTCTTTCTGACTGAACTTTGACAACTATTGTAGTTAACAGCTAGTTGGTTAAAAAACATGGGAACTCTGTTAGTTCCACTAAAATCCGTTTTCAAGACTTCCTTGATGCATTTACCTACCTAATACCTATCTACTTATTTATATTAGAATAGTTATTGTGATGTAGATTATCTTATTTGTATTACTTAGATGTCATTGAATTACCCCAGGGTCCAATGTAATAATTAGAATAAGAATCAGTCACTAAAATGTATTTAGATAGATACGAGTAAGTAGGTACGTACTAACGTGAATTAGGTACCCTTTTTTCGAATTCGATATTAATTACTTTCAAAATTACGAGATGAACTGGAAATAATCCATACCTAATTATAACTTAGGAAATATTTTACCTGCTCATGCTTTAAAATTATTGACTTGATTATACAGGTGACCTAGATCCTCGCATTGTGTTTGCGTATACATTAGCTTCAAAAAAAGGGAGTTGGGGCTATCCACGCTACCAAATTTAACATTTCGATATTTGCATCTAAGGTTCTGTTTTCAGGTATATGGCCTCCGTTATATCTAGTCTAATGGTGTACCTCATCACGTGGATAGTCTTGAGAGCGACTAATTACAGCACATTTATCGGCCCTGGAGACGATTACAAGTTCAGGGTACGTAAAACTACTAAGAACAAATTTAAAATGACCTTATTGTCATGTGTACCTTATTACAAAGTATTAAATAATACTATGTCGTTTTATACCATTTTGTGATTTCAGGACGTGTCCCTTATAATCTCTGGTATCGGCGTCACTGCGTTCTCCATATTCCACATGCTGTTCAGACTGAGGCCGCAGAAGGAGCACAAAGCGAACGGGCACACCACCGGCAACGGAACCTCCGCCCTGGTCAGCGAGGCTCGAAGGAGGGCAGGGAGAAGCGATCAAAGCCGTCAAATCCAAGATAATACACTTCCTGCAGATGCCGCTGCTGTACCAGACCAGTTTACTGTGAGTTTAACTTAGCCCTAGTTTAGCGGCATGAGCAGAACACGAAACCACGGGCAACGAAACCTCTCCCCTGGTCAGCCAGCTCCAGAGCCTGCCCTCCTTCCCCTCCCCAGTAAGCGATCAGAGCCGTAAAGTCCAAGATAAGTTTCCTGCAGATGCCGCTGCTATACTTACTAAGTAGTTAGGTTAGTCTTCTGTGAGTTCGAATAATAGCCCTGTACCTATAAGTGGCTTTGCGCTTAAGATTTAAGTGGTCTTTATAATATTTAATTGCCCTGCCAGCATATCAGAATCGGTTTCCATAGCCCAGTCCAATCACAGGACAATTGAACCTCGGCCCTGATCAGCAAGCTCGAGAACGGGCTACAGTAGTTGAAGCTAAACCTAGTTCCAATTTCTTTCCAGATACGTGTTCTCCAGACTATACTGGGCACTCAGTCTGGTCTACGTGCCGCTCTTCCTGGAGGAGCGGCTGTCCGTCAACCCCAGCGCCGGGTCCGAGCTGATCGCGAGCGTGCCGCTGGTCCTGTACATATCTTCCTTCTTCTTCTCTCTTATACTTAAGAGCAGAATAAACAGTGTTGGGAATCAGGTAAAATCACCATTAAGTAGATAAATAAATGCACCAGATAATTCACACGGATCAACTAGTCTCGAACTAGAAAACCCTGTACCTATGAATGCCTTCTCCTCCTCTCATATTTAACCGCAAGATCAATAGTGTAGTGGAAATCAAGATCACCTTTAACTAAATTAAATGTGCCAGTCACTCACATTGTTCAACTAATCTCAATCTCGGACATTATCTATCCTATTAATACTCTGCGATAGGCCACGTCTCCCATCACTCTCAGCCCAGAGACAATTTAGAAAACTTCCTTTCTAAATGGACCCAAGAGAGAGAATCGAACCCGAGACCTTACACCGGACTAGGGCTAAGGCACAACGGCATAACCACTGCGCTATCTTAAAACCTCCGGCAACAGCACGCTAAGAAACCTCAATCTGACGAACTTTCAAATGATCGAATATAATGACAATGTCCTAGAATGTGCCTAAATCTTTTATTGATCACGCTACGCATGTATCTACATAATAATTATCTAGTAGGTAGCTAAATCTGCTAAAATCAGTTTACAATATTAATAACCATCTAACGGGAGACAAGCCACTGTAGTGTAGCAGATGTGATAGGCGTCGGATGGTCTCATCAATTAAACATAAACCCGATTTATTTTTAGTACCTAGGTGTGATGTTGTGTGTCTAGTGAAAATGCAGTCAACATCTCTCTATAGGTACCTATCATTTGCTAACTTGCTCCAAATTTAATAGGTAGGTAGGTATCGAGATGTACATACTTACCTCAGAGTGTATATTTATTTATTTATTTATGCATCGATGCTGAGTGTAGATAAAGATGTTCAAAAAACGTGCTTATTATGCAGACTAACAACGCATCACAATTCACAAGTCCATTTGCATTGGCCATGAACAGAAGCTGCTTATGTAGCTCTTTATTTTTAATGCCGTCCTGGTACTTTTTCTACCGAATTTACAGTTACCAAAGGCCCCCAAACGGTAACCAGTTACCAAGTTCACGTAAATTCACGAGGTGTTGGCCCACATGTCTTCCGCGCTTTGAACTTGAGTGAGAACTTTGAAGTAAATTTAAATTGATGATTGACCCTATATAAAACATTTTTTCGATTTGATGACAGAGATATCTCACTGGATTACTGTTCACTGGATTGACCTAGGTTAATTTTAGCATTTCTACATTGATCGCTTTGTATTCACATTCGAGATCCACGAGACTAATGTAGATGGTAATGTTACACAGTTATAAGTAGATCCTATGTTATTAATTATTATGAATGATACCTTCCTAAATCATCCACCCGCGGTTCAGCATTAACCATTCTGAATTCTACTAAAATATCAACTTTTCATACAAACACTTAATAAGTCACGTTTTTATCGGGAGTCGAAATAAATTTTGACGAATTTTCAAAAACCGTAGAACCAATGTTGTTCAGTTCAGTTCAGAATGGTTTAGTAGAAGACATAGGTGTTGTCAAGGGTACCTATGAAAGTAAGTTATTGTTCACAAATACACTACCTACTTAAATAGGTACAGACAGCAATACAGAAATGTATATTTTTACTTAAACTAATCTGTAAAATTGCTTCTTTCGATAATTTTATTAGGTACATAGACAAACCTGATATGCCTTTGCTGTCACGGCTACGGCTGTGATACAGCTGTCTGTACCTTTACCTACAGAATTCATGTTGACATCTTGACCGATTTGGGTAGTTTGATATTATATAAGTATCTACCTACTTGATAACTATTTATCTTCCCCAGGTAGCATATTTAATCGGCAGCACCCTCAGCTTCATCAGTTGCCTGTGGATAGCCACGGCCATCGATCCCGAGGCGAGCATCGTGCAAATATATTTAGTCGCTACGCTGATAGGTATACCCATACATTGTTTAACCTGCTTTGTTATGTAAACTTGCTTCGTGATATTGACGTACAACAACACCTACCGAGTGTATCGAGTCAGGTCAAGGTTCTAATCGCGAGTCCCCTAGTCGAATCAATTCTTCATGCGCAGGCGCAACATTTATCTCTACGAGTTGCATAGCTTGACCGCTACTTGATGTCTATCACAATCACATTGACAAGCCACACTAAATTCGCTACTCGTGTGGTAAATTGTTTCTTTTGGGTTGAGTTGGCAACCAGTGGCGTAATTACCATTTAACCTAAGTTGGAGGTTGGTTGGAGCGTAGGGCGGCAGAATGTAAGGGGCGGCAAATTTTGAACCATTTTCGGCGCTCACAATATCATAACTTCTTAAAAACTGAAATTTGACTGAAAATGTGAAAATAAAACCTACATGTTATGTAAAAAAAATAGTAGTAGGTATAAGCACTTATTTATTTAAGGCCACCAACGAGTGTATTATGCTCGAGTATCGAATTTGCAGACCAGTAGGGCTGGCAAAATGTCAACAGCCTACAGATAGCTAAATTGTATAAGCGCCTGTAAATCCGCCACTATCTAATTCAAATTTCTCTGGGCAAACTTTGTCTGATGAACACTTGTTTGTTCAGTGCAGCGTGTAGGTATACCTATTTTTTATACTAGAGGCGGCAAACGAACAAGCGGGTCACCTGCTAGTAAGTAATCACCGCTGCTCATGAACATTTGCGAGATCAGAGAGGTACCTATAAGTATTATGTGTGTTAATTCTTCTGATCTTCTGAACTGATATTCGTAACACAATCAGGTCAATGTATGAGATGTGGTATTTTATTAGAAAAAAAACCTTAATTACCCTGAATTGTAATTCACAGGTGCCGGCAGTTCCATAACCTTGGTCTCGAGCTTGTGCGTCACCGCAGACATGATCGGGCCGCACTCGCACCAGGGAGGTGCTATCTACTCCATCGTGACGTTCGCAGACAAACTCGTCACTGGCATCGCAGTTGTCGCCATAGAAAACTAGTTCGTAAACTATGCATACCTATTTAATGAGTTTGTGCTTTATCAAGCAGCATTGCAAGGTTCAAAATAAGTTGCTACTTAGTCTACACTTGTGGTTTCCTACAGTAATAAATACCATAACCTACCCGATCAGCCCTCTAGTAATACCATTATAATATGTACCTACATCAGAACAGGTTTTCAAGTTCTTTCAGAGAACTTCTTATTGTTTTGCAAGAGCAGATTTAGTTTTTATTGTGTAACAGACTAGTAATTTTATGTTCTTATTATTCCAGCAAATGTGAAGACAGCACGGATTGCCCGCAATACTATAGAGGAGTTTTGACTTACGCCTGCGGTGGCAGCGCCGCTCTTGGGATTGTCTGCCTCTCCTTCACAAAGTTAACAAATCGAAAAAACGTAACTCCGCCGACTCATAATAAAGCATAAACCAATTTAAAATCTTATTATTATCATCGTTTTACTCCACTCCATCATTCCGATCCAATATTGGTGGAAAATACAAATGAGTTCTCCGACTGGTTTGAGATCAAGATCTCGGTACTGTATACCAAGTGCGCAAGCTTTATATTCAACTCGTACGCAGACTATACCTACTGTTCTAGGACCTGTTGAAATATATCGTCCGAAATAGTCCACCAGTTTATAGTAATAAAGATTTTTACCTAGATATCAATCTCAAGTCCGTAGTCCTATGCAAATAAATTCTTTGAATGTTTGGGAACTTTGCTTTCGCAACGCAAGGGATCGTAAAAGAAATTAGTTTTTGTATGAAGCAGGCTAATTAGCGCCATCTGTGGGTGGGACGGTGTTAGCATGTACTTAATTATGTTTATTACATGTCATGTTATGTTTCTTTCAAGCCAAACCATGATGAATGGATTTACAAAACTTCACAATAAAGCTTACATATGAGAATAACACATAGGCATAACGATAAATCTATCACCAATCGGGAGAAACCACGAGCCGCTGCTAGTGTTAAATAAAAGCGTCATGAAAAGTATAATCCAGGTTTTATTGGGTACACATTGAATACATCAATATACGGTTCATAATTGAACCCATCTCTGTCATGCGTTAAGAAAATTTGGCACAGTTTTATGCTTAACTGATATTTTTTCAATGAAACTTTAGCTCTATTGAAAATACGGACCATTTTTCTTTTTATCTCATTTGACATACACGCTTTAATACACACACTAGTAAAGATTATCACAATTTTTAAATAATGTGGTTGGATCGGCCAAAGTGGTATTTTCTGATGAGCGTTCTAGCACATGTATATTTTCCAATGTTTTGCATTGGCTGAGTGATGTGAAAAAGGTATTATAGTCGAATCTCCTATCAATCAAGCGGAGGTTCTTCAAGGTTTTGCTGAGCGGGATGGAACGCGACACTGACGACGCGCACGGGCTTATGGTTGGAGATACCACATCTAATGTTTCCAGATTAGTACAACATCGGAACAAAACATTGAAAAATTCTGTAGTGTAGCGTACTGTACCACCTAAACTTAAGAAAGTAATTTTTGACAAAAAATCACAGCTTGGTGATAGAGCCACAGGATTCACATAATTAACAGTGAACACGAGACTTAACATTACCTTAGTTTTTTGCTTAAACACAGCATCATAATCTAATATAAAACTGGGGGTTGCTACCCTTTTCTTTTTAAATAATTGCACATTAGCTCTTTGGTTGCTTGCAGGTTGGGACATTGCTGGAGATGTATAAAACCAGTTAAAAGTATCCGGGACTGGTACCTGGCTATCAGAAAGGAAAAATGATGGGAAACAGTCTTTCAGCCTGCTGAATAATTTTAAAAAGAATACATCATCAAAAGTTATAAATTCTTTAGTGAATATCATTATTCCCATATTTCCTGTGAGATCATTATTAAACTCATCTAAACTTTTCGCGTTAATTCCAAACTTTTCTTGGAAAAAGTCCTTAAATAATGGTGTTACATACACTTGAATTTCATCCAAAAATACACCATTTGAGATTATTATAAACTCATATTTGGATGAATTAAATTTGTTAAATATAGGCATATCACTAAATGACCCATAATTCACTGCCAAATTCATGAAATACACATACATCTGTTTAAATTGTACGATGCCTTCATAGGTCCCTTCACATTCTAATGGACCATAAGTTTTTTTGTGAATGATTGTGTATTTTAACTTAGACAAATTCGCTTTTTGCAAAATATATCTAGCTATATCAGAATACAACAAGCTTGATGTTGTGCCAACAAAATGAACATTATCCATTTGCGCAAAAATATTTTGGCCCCTCAATATCATTGATTGCGGTAATTTAAAGCCAGTTTTTTCAAATGAAAAATCAATGCACAAATTTTTGATTGTGGGGCATGCATCATACATATCATAGAAATCTAAGAGATCAATATCTGTATATGACACATCTAAAGTTTTTAAATTTTTCAACCGCCTCAGAGCAGGCATCACAGTGGTCTTACACACATCAACAACGCCACACATGTTGAGCTCCTGCAAGTGCCCAGCAACACTCTTAAAGAGATCTGTTTTAAAAGACTGTACTGTGGCCATAGAATTAAGAGACATTTGCCATTCTTTGACTACCCCAGGCAATGACAAAATCTTACTTAAGTCTTCGGATGCATCATATAAACTTTTGATAGATTTTAAATCTAACATTTTTACAATAATCAGAATAATATCTTCTGGTAGGTCGGTCAGAAACATTTTGAATGCTGCAGTAGAGAGCTTAGCTTCCTAAATTTTCAAATTGTATAATATCACAAAACACCTGTAGTTATTAATACTTAAAGTATTCCCTTACATTAAATCTTCTCTTAACTAGCAGTCCATATCCGCCGACTGAGGCCAGTTGATATGTGTATAGGCCCAGATGCCGGACTCCACATGCCCAACTGTACACCACTCCACCACCCTGAAAACAAAGAATAATCATAATTAAATTAAATTGTGTACTTACGTAATTACAAAGAAGTCTTGGACAATATTCCTACAAATCCGATTTTTTCACACATGAGAAATATTATTTAAATTCAAACAGGCACACAATATGGCTACCCAAAATCAATATTCATAACTTTTGACTTCCATGTTTGCTACAAAGATGCACTTGAGAGCAAGTGTGACTATTAAAATTACAAAACAACAACAACACCAATAGGTTTATTTAACAGTTTTATTGAGATCAATAAAAATAAGTGATACAAATTTGAATGGCAAACTCCGTTTATAGCTTGGAGAAATGGAGAGGCTGAATTTATTATTTGAAGTGAATAAATAATAAATTACAGTGTGTGCAAAATACAATCAAAACTTACCTCTCACTGATCTTCATGTGTTGAGGAAACTTCAAGGATATTATAAAAGAAAATAAGGAAGGCTTAGTTGTCCGTCATAGGATAACTCCTGCCAATCTAATGTAACGCAAATGTAAGTGTCGATCTACCTACATCTTCTATGAAAACAATCAAACAAAATCAATAAATTAAATAGTAGGGTAGGTAGTGTTCGCTTCGCATTGTCGATAAAAATTAAGTAGAAGGAGCACTATTCTGCACTGTGTGTGTAGCAAAGACACTTGACAGTTTGCTTTGACAGTCACTGATTGTTATAGTAGTCACTAAAGTAGCAGTTGAATGTTATCATGTTTTCATGTATTTATGCACGATGTGTTCAAGTATTTTACCGACGAGCAGAGACGGATCATCTGATGGTAGGTAATATTAAATTAGGCAATCGTCACTGCCTGCCTATAAGTGGCAAGTTGGCAATGCACGTGTAACACCAGTGGAATTTACACATGCGTTGCCGGCGTTATAAAATGGAGTATAGTCTGCCGCAAGAAAGTGTAGCTTTATGACCTTGAGTGCGCAGAAACCAATTTTCATAGAAAGTCTTCTTTTTTACAAGTGCGCAAAATAACAGTCATCGCTATACTTTCGTGCCGCCAGCTATAGAATAATAAATAATTACAAATCATCCAACCTCCAACCTTAACTAATATACCTAAAGGTAGGAGGTATATACTTAAACCAAGGTAAATAAACGTGATGTAGAAGTACACTTTTGGAAGCAAATAAGTGAAAAATGGCATCCACCTGAAATCAAACTCGCTGTTGTCGCAGGTCTCTATGGGCGCTGGCAAACGCTTACGGTGATCCGTTGGCTTGTCTGCCTTCTATCACATAAAATACAATTAGTTGTAATTGTGACGTCACGAGTACAGGTTGTGGGCCTTGTGGGCATGCCCATACCGTGAACTTAGGGTCACACAAACATACCAACACTTCTATCTCTTTTCTTTTCAAGACTTTTTCTTTTCCGAACTATTTTTAGTCAGCCTACTAGGTGAAAGTATAATGTTTCTGTTTCGATTCACGAAACATTATTAAAATAAGTGTATTATTTTTAGATCCTTATATCACATTCTAGAATAATGGGTATCACGCGATATCTAGTTCGTTGCTACACTATTATTACCTACCTATCGGTACTAAATTAATCGATTAATACTACCTTTTAGGCATCATGTGAATGTATGCATTGACTTAAATATATAGACCGGGCCTATTGTCCTATACAGAAATCAGTTATACAAATACCATGTATGTCGACGTGGAGTTCTCAAAACTATTGTTCTCTCTATCTAACTCAGCCTTGATTTCATAAGTGGAAAGAGATGACACTATTTCATTCAGCTCTATAATCGGAAAAATTGTCATTTGACAACCACGTTAATGCCTAATGCGGCCAAAAAGCCATGTTTAGTTACAGTTTTCTGAAGTACATGAAGTGTCAACTCACCGTTTCTTCCGACAAAAATAACTAATAATTTCTTTTCTTTTGAGAACTCGTTGTCCACATTACACAGGATATTGAAGAAACATTTAATCATTATGCCCAAGTGTAGTGTTATAGGATGTGGCTCAAGGAAAAGCGAAAATCAGCAAAGATTAACATTGCACCGGTATGTTATATTTTTTTCTAATTATTATAAAATGTTCATTATATTTATAGAAACTTTGAATGTTTTACACTTTTGTTTCCCCGTGTGATTCTATCCGTGTGTTTTCAGTCCATGATTAAGCTTCATTTTGAATATTTTTATGTTATAAAAATTCGTGAGTTTTATACTAGGGTTGTAGTAAAAACATCGATAATATTTTACGATGAAGATAAACCTTTTATGCTAAGCGATGAATTCCACTTTGGGGAGTATTGTAATAATTTGATTTTGATCACAGATCGTAAACTCGTCAATTTGAGATTATTATTAATGATACCGGTATTACATACCTACTGCTACGACCTCCCGTTTTTATTCACTGAGCTACCATTGCCCTACCTCTATTATTAAGAGTAGATAATATCATTATAATCTTATCAATAATACCATAATTTTCTTACTTACAGATCTCTTTCTACAAACTGCGACGAACTGAACTCAGGAAGATAATATCACTACAAGCTCTACTACCTACTACCACCTAAATTGTAAATTGAATACCTACATATCTGTATACCTAGTTGTAGTGGACGAGGTGGAGGAAAGAAAACTCGGTATTAGAGAGTAAAGAAATACTTATTTAGCGGTCACAGACCAAACTATTAAAATAATTAAAATTACGAATTAGATGTGCGCGTTAGGTGTTCCTTGTATGCAGTGGCGATCCGGATGTCCGTTGAGTCGATTTCCGCGACGTCATCGGCGCCTCCCATTGGTCCGCTTGTGCGATATCACGTTATGAAGCACCAATGAGAGCGGACGCATATCACGCGATAAAAATTCGTTGATTGGAATGATTGGTTCTATGATCCTGGTGTTGCCGCTATGATCCTGGTGTTGCCGCAACACTAGTTAAGTTTAATTTTGCAATAAAAAGATCTATATATCTATTACATATTAAGAGCATAATTATTACCTACTTCAAGAAGACTTGTAAACTTTGTGCAATAAAGAGTACCTATCTATTTATACTTTGATTTTCATTTAACCAGTAACTTAAGCTTCTAATCAATCAATTTTACGAATGTCATTTTAGGCTTTCAAATTAGGATTTGAGACGAGTTCTGTCAAAACAACTTCCATCGGTCTCAAACGAAAGAATGGTCACTTCAAATTACGAAATGACGTTCTCAATCGTTTGGTTGAGTCTCAAAATTACTTCAATACTCAATGCTTTATTTGCGTTTCACTTCAAATTAGACCCCCAGTCAGTATCGACTTGACAAATTTTCATTTTGATAGATTTTCAAACAAAACTGTTACTAGTCCAGTTAAGTTAATATATTTTTTACGTAGGAACACTTATATAATTTTTTTATTAAAAAAATTATGGAACTATTTTCAATGTATAGATAAAAAAAGTAAAATCAGCTGTTGTAGTTTGTTGTAAAAATATTGTAATTGAAGTTTTGAATTGAAAAATGGAAGACACGAGTCTACTTACGAGGAAAAAGAACTTAAGGCGGGATCCTTGCTAAAATTATCACAGAATCATGCCGTCCCTTCTTCGCAGACTTCCGTTGGTGAATGAGATTAGGCAGCAGAAAGAGAAGGATGTGAGCAAATTTTGACTAAACAGTTCAGAGATCAATGGGCACAAAAATCCTGAACTTGAATGGTTTAATTCCATTTATTTCAATGAATACCTGCTAATATATCTACAAAAAATGAGGTTGATGATGACGTTTCTGACGCTGATCTCGTGAATTTCTTGTTGTGAGCCCGATCAGCAAGATTTTGTTAATTATTCTATTATGTGATTAAATTTTTCATTAGTTTCCATTTCAAATACGGACATGTCCATCAATTTATCAGTCAAAACCAGACTTGTCCAAATTTTCGATCAAAATCATACTTGTCCAAAATAAAAAATAAAATAAATATATATCTATTGAGTTTTTTTATAATCTTGCAACGTTTATATTTTCGTACTATGTTGACGCTTGCATGCACTAAAAATCAAAAACCTGGCAAGATTTCATTTGCTTGTTTTAAAACTTCGCCCCTCCTGTAAAAAAACATTAATCGGACAAGTCCGCTTTTGTTCGCCAGCTCCTCTATTATTATTATAGACGGGAATTAACGCGACGTAATTTTTTAAGCACATAATTATGTACTTACTGCTTGACGTTTCGGCTGCGTTACAACAGCCGTGGTCACAAGCGAACTGGCGGCATTAGCCACTGGACCTCAAACTGTGAAACTCTGGAAAAGGTATGTGGACGACATTTTCTGTATTATTAAAGGTGGCCAGCAGGAAGTCGAACAATATTTGGTACACCTGAATTCGATCCACCCGAAGATAAAGTTTACCTACGAAATGGAAAGGGACCGATCATTGGCATTCCTGGATGTGCAGATTAGAGTAAAGGATGACGGTACATTATCACATGGAGTTTACCGATAAAGCATTAATCAACAGAGCAGCACTAAAATAGCTGTCAGTCCGCCATTTTATGTTCCTAAACCGCGCACGTTTTTTTTGTGGTATTTCTGCTCTATATTTATAACTCATTGGAATGTAGGGTGATCGAGATAGTGATGCCCACTTAAGAAATTGACACTAGTTTTATTTCAATATAATCCTTTTCTTTAACATAAGAAATCAGAGTGTAATTATTTGACAACGTTATAGTTTAGCATTGAGATAAGTAGCAATAATTTCAAACATCTAAAGAATATTTTATAATTATAACGTATAACAAAAATATCTCCTAAAAACACAGTGATTGCCCATTTGACACAGTCATTGCCAACCAAATGAGACAGTGATTGCCAACTATACCGCACGTTGTAATTCCATAAAAATACTATTAAATACTTAAAATTTTAGATCTTTCGTAAATTTTTGTGCGTTTAAGATATATTTCTAAGCTATTGAAATCAGTAACATCATCCAAATTAAGAAAACCCGTTTAGTTTCAAAATCTAGTAAAATCGTCAAATTGTTCTATCTAGTTTCTCGTTATCTCAGCGAATAAATGGAATGTACCAATTTTACAAAAGGTAAGTAGATACAGTTTTGAGGTTGTTGGAGGCCCAATGGGGGGGTGAGGGGAGGGGTGAGGGGTTAAAAACATTGGCAGCATACTTGTGACTCTACTGGTGTGAGTATGTGCGTTGGCATTCGCTTACCATCAAGTGATGCGTGTTTTGACTGCACATTATATATAATAAGCAATGCTGCCGCCCATGGTCACCTGCAACACCACTGAAGTCACAAGTGCGCTGCCAACCTTTTATCCTCTTCCCCCCCGGGTGTGGGCCTCCGTTTCCCTCACTCACTCCGGCGCAGGGGCTGCTTCACCGCTGGTTTTCTGTGAGGCAGTGGTATCACTCCGGTCAAATCGGCCCATTCATGCTGAAGCGTGGCTCTCCCACAGTTGAAATTTGAAAGTTTTTTTCTAATTATTACTAACTGCATCATTTGGTAATTAAATTTTAATATGTGATAGGTGGCTCACAAGCATACGGATCACCTGATGGTAAACGATTGCCACCGCTCATAGACACTCGCAACAACAAGGGGAATCAAAATGCGCTGCCAACATTTTAACTCCTTTTCCTCCTTCATAGAGCCTCCGGTACACTCACGCGTTAGCGCCGCTTGATATTGGTTTTCTGTGATTATATAATCACTCCGTTTAAGCCGGCTTATTCATACTGAAACGTGCTCTCCCACGGTAAAATACATAATATAATTACGGTATATATTTGGTTGTTCTTCTTACCACCTTTCCTCCAAGATTTTCGGTAGCAGATCAAATTTTCCCCTATGTATTTTTAGGTCAACTTTTTGTAAAAAGCAGTTTTTTCGAAACTCCTTGTACCTAGACCTAGATATAAAGAAAGATACAGGATATAAAGAAAATATTCGGTTCGATTATTATATCCCTCACGTGATTTAGTAAATACCTACCCGGGCAATCACTATCTCATACCCATGGCAATAACTGAATTCTGGTATGGCAATAACTGAATTTCTCATATTTTAGGTACAGTGATTGCCCACCCCCTTAAAATACTTAATGGATTAAAATTACGCCACCATAACTGCTTCAAATTAAACATTAAAGCTTTAACTAACACGTCGTTGTGCTTTAACGCTCAAAAAAGAGAATTAAAGTGATACAAACTTCAAAACCACAAAATGAATCCTTAACAAATTCTGTAAGGAATTCGCATTTATTGAAGTGACGGACACCCGCTGTCCAAAAACTGCCATTACAATATTTTTATTGAAAATTTTGCCAAATGTCTTATTTAGAACTCTAGTAAACAGTATCCTAGTGTTATTTAACTGATTTAATGTAAAACTACACCTTTGAAAATAAGTCAAAATGTATGTTAACCTTAATTCGGGCACCTTATATCACATTCTAGAATAATGGGTATCACGCGATATCTAGTTCGTTGCTACACTATTAATTACCTACCTATCGGTACTAATCGATTAATACTACCTTAGGCATCATGTGAATGTATGTTACATCCTTACAAATGTCAATAAAGTTGGTACTTGTGAGTAGGTAGCGTTCAGAAAAAGAGGAAAAGCTATTAATTTATTGCAAGTTCAATTTTATTCAAATGTTAGTAAAACATTCGTCAAAGGCTCAAAAAGCCATGGAATTTAACACAAAGATGGGTGGATATATTTTACAAATTGTATTTATACCATGATAACTACTAATTTATATGTTTATTAAATATTATTATGACATGAAATATCAGCACTGAATAAATTGAATTTACAATACTTCGAACGCACCCTCCTTATTCTTTGACGTCTATGCCGGATATTACGTAGGCTCATTCCCGCAATTTTTTTTAGGGATGCGTATACTTTTGGTACTATTTATTTTGTAATCATTTTTTGATTATGTATCATCAAGAAAGACTTGAGAATGTTGCTTTTATTTAGCTTGCAATGTCGCAGTATAATTATAAGTCGCAGCAAATAGGTTTGTCGGTGACCTTGAGTGCTCAAAAAACAATTTTAGTATTGATACTTTGAAGTGAACTATTACTTAAAGGATTTGTCCCAGAATGTATGGTGTCTCGGCGTGGTATATGTACCATATATCTAGCAAACTAACATTATATCTAGCAAACTGGATCAAAATTTAAAAATATTTTAGTTTTTCCTTAATTCATACACCAAACACTACTTATGTTCCGAAGATTCTAGGTCTGCTAGAATCGTGCCTTAGAATTTTGATGATCGGTAACTCGGTGAGTCAGTGAGTCAGTCAGTGAGTGACAAAATTAAGAAACTTTGGCCCGTTATAATTCTTAAACTACTGGTTCAAATTGAATGAAATTTGAAATATACCATGTCTTTACAATGCCATGGTTACTGAAAATTCAGTCTTCTAGTTTTATCCACAACGAAGTTACAAGGGGTCGAAAAGGATCCTCGGCCGTGCCGCTTTTTTGCTCGACTTGGCGGGGGCACTGCTAGATAAGAAAAAACGATTCTCAGGGATCAATGTATAGTATTTTATCATTGCAGTGTTTATTAATGTAATAACATAAGCTTAAAAATAAACATTGCTTTATATCTATTGATTTCTTTATATCGTAAATTTAACATTATAATATTACAATATTACATAAATATTTTGTTTATTATATTTTGTCGATTTATAGTACAAAATCGATTACGAGTACACCCCTATTTTGGCAGTAGTAGCTGGCACACGGCAATATGGCTGCAGCTTTCGAGTTTCGCTGGTAGTGTGCGGTGCTCGTAACGTTTCCAATACAACGTAGTATATCCGACGGCTGTAAAGTTTCATTTTTAATTTTTTTTGTGATTACCGTTACTTTTTAACCTGTTTTAACCTAAATTGTGTAGGGAAATTATCAATTTTTTATTTCCATCGTCACCAGATTCATGCGACGACAAAATGGCGTCGCTTGACAAGATTTTCCTGCAAAATATTTTTTTGTAATTTACTAGCTTACCTTAAAAATGTGTCGGAAAATACTAAATCAAAAGTTTTGTTAGTTTATTTTCAATGAAATATTCGATTTTCAAGAATTTATTCCATTCACTTTCTATGTTATAGTGTATTCCTTGTATTTTCATCAAAATGCTCCTGGTAAGTGTTTTTAATGCTTTTTACGTTATTGTTATTGTGTATTTATTTACTTTAATCAAGTTCTGTGCCTTTAAACATACTGAGAATATTCTAGAAGTGTGGGGTGTGGCCCTGGAACAGGAGGATTTTTTAAGACGTAATACTGAATTTTGGTGTTTCTGTGATTGTTTACAATAGAATTTTGCTATTTTATGTATGAAAACATTCTTGTCCCACGATAGAAACCATTTCAAATGTTTCTTGGTTACGTAATCTTTCTATAGAGGCCACTGAAATAAATTTTGGAATGGGACCCATTTTCGCAATTTAGCTTTGAAATTTGGTCCTACCATTCAGGATACACGGTATTGAGGTTATGTTACTACTTTCTGACCAGCCACTGTTTCATTGAAATCAGTAAAAAGCTTTAATTCTCTATAACTTCTCCCTAAAAGATTATATTAGATTTTTAGATTATTTTTTCTTTACAAGCATTTATTTACTCTTTAGAACATATCATTGAGGTTAGATTTATTATGTGACCTTTATATTGTCTTCTGGAATAATTACATTTAAGTTTTAATAGTGTTTAACTTGATAAAGGTATTAAAACAAGAAAATCTACATGCAGAGTTACTTTGTGGAAAATTCGCTGGATTACTGTATTTTTAATTATTTATTTACAGTTGTATTTCTTTCTGTACCTATTATTATCGATAAAAATGTGTTTTTTTCTTTCCATCATTTATCTTAGATATTCTCTAATTTTTTTTATCCATAATTTTATTACTTACATACTTTAGTAATCTATACTAACAAGAATGTTTTGCCAGTAACGCAACCCTTAGCAACTACTGTTTTACCTTTGTATTTAGAATAGGTTACTCATTTTGTGATGACATTTACAGAAAGGATTTATGAATGAATCTGGGAGTGAATCTACAAGTGAAAAAGGTGGAAAAAGTGATTCAGGTTCAGGCAGCGGGTCAGGCTCAGGAAGCGAAAGGTAAGATTTATGTCAGAATATTGAGATTTCTGTGTTCGATACTAATTTCTTGTTCTTTACTTGTGGAGAAGCTGTCAAAGAATTTAATTGTGATATACAGAAAAAAATCATAGTTCTATTTTTTACAGCGATAGTGGTTCAAGTTCATCTGGATCTGGATCTGGTGGAAGATCAGGGTCAGAAAAATCTTCTATAGGTAATAGGTCACATCACAGTGATGATACAAAATCACCAAAACACAGTAATGCTAATTCTTCAAAATCAGATCATCACACAGACAAAGATAGCTCAGATGATGAAGGACCTAAACCGAGGTCTAGGAGCAGTCATGGGAGAGTTAAGTCAGATCTTTGGGAAGAGAATCCTGACATTTATGGTATTAGAAGATCTGCCAGATCTAGAAAAGAACCCGATAGACTTAGGTTAGCTGCAGATAGTGATTCAAGTGAGAGAGGGGACAGAGGAAGAGCACATCACAGGAGAAATAGGAAAAAAAGGTAATTAGCCTGCACATTATTGTAAACATATCTTATTTGAACATATGAATAGCAATTATAATGTCTTCTCCGTCTATTTAGTGATTCATGGAACTCCTGATAGTTCAGATAGTGATAGTGATATGAAAGGGTCACCACCACCACCTTCTAAAAGACCAGGCCAAAGAAGTGTACCACTGAGAAAAAAGAAGCCTGCTAGAAGAAGAAGATTTACAAGTGAAGAAGATGAATCAACAGAAGCTTCTGATGAAGACACACGAAGGTAAATTTAATATTATACAATACATACATATTATATTTGAAATAATATTGGCTGCAATTGATAAGACATTATAATATTTGATAATAATATTGCGATAGGTAAATTAATTATATTTGTCCCGAGAATTCTTAAATTAAAATTTATCCTGATAATTAAAAATATTAACTAAGGAATGAAATTATTTATTTAATGTAATTAAACAAAATACAGTCAACTTCTGTAATAAGTATTACCTATGTGGAATTTTTAATAATATTTATTAATTTTATCGTACATAGTTCTTGTATTACAAAATTTCTAGTCCTGGACTATTTTTAATATCACACTACTCTCACTTCACTCTTCACAAATTTTTGATGATTTGTCATACTTTTTTGCTCTTCTAGTCGGACAGGTACACGTCGTGCAGGTGCAGCAGTTAGCTATAAAGAAGCTAGTGATGAGCAAACTGACTCTTCTGATCTTTTGGAAGTAGAGGGTGTTGAAGGGGAAGCAGAAGCGGAGCCTGAACCTGAAGATCATAGTGAAACAATAGAAAGAGTTCTTGGGATTCGGCGAGGGAAAAAAGGAGGTAAATTAAAATTATTTGTCATTCATTATTATTTGGCTTTAGTATTTAATAATACTCATATGTAGGTATTTATAATTAAAAAGTCCATACAAAGTTCGGTCACAACATGGAAATTATCCCTATCTAATTTGCTGATAATTTAATAATTGAACTGATAATTTATCATTTTATTTAATAATTGGACTGATAATTTAATATTTTAATAATAATTGTACTGATAATTTAATATTTTAATAATAATTGTACTGATAATTTAATATTTTAATAATAATTGTACTGATAATTTGATATTTTAATAATAATTGTACTGATAATTTGATGTTTCCATAATTGGACTGATATTTCAAAGATTTTTTTTATTATTATTTGTAAGTTATTGTTTTATTAATTTGCATTTTGGTGCAAATGTAATGTTGAATTTTAGCTAATGTCTTCTTATCATTATGCAGTCACTGGGAATGTGACTACCATTTACTATATAGAAGAACATGGGGATCCCAATGAGGGATGTAATCCTGATGATGAAGAATCAACTGAACCTCAGTACCTGATTAAATGGAAAGGGTGGTCACACATTCATAATACTTGGGAGTCTGAAGCATCATTAAATGAACAAAAAGTTAAGGGACTTAAAAAATTAGAAAACTACATAAAGAAAGAAGCAGAGCTTTCTTGGTGGAGGCGGCAAGCTGGACCTGAAGATATAGATTACTTTGAATGTCAGTCTGAACTCCAGCAGGAACTGGTGAAAACCTACAATTGTGTAGAAAGGATAATAGGTAGGTGTTTAACATTTTTATGTAAAAAAAAAGGTTTTAATCACATAGCATCATAAAGATAAAATATAGATAAGAATATGCTTGTGTACCTACTTGTAAAATATCTATTATGATTTGCAATTATTATACTAAACACAACAACTTGTACCTCTTGGTGATATAAATCATTCAATAATCTTCACAAGTCTGACCTAAATACATACTTATTACTTACTAATTCTCGAACTTGTGATTAATTGAAAATCTGTTGTTTTCAGCGGAACAAACTAGAGAATTGGAAGGTGGTGGAACAGCCCACGAGTATTTCTGCAAGTGGGAATCCTTGCCTTACGCTGATGCAACTTGGGAAGATTCTTCTCTAATAGAGAGGAGATGGCCTGTACAAGTTGAACACTTTAAACAAAGAGAAGCAGCCAAAACTACCCCATCAAGACATTGTCCTGTTTTAAGAAGAAGGCCGAAGTTCCATCAAGTGAAGGAACAACCAGAATACTTAGGGAAAGATGAGGTAAGTTCCATTAGTTCCATTTTTTATTATTAAGTAAAGCCTATAATAATGATTTTTTTACTTGCAAATTATAAGTTTATAAAATTAAATTGCAAAGGAATAAGATGTGATTGAAAAGCTGAAATCCCCAATTTAGTATGAGGTCGACTTTCGTTCTGCTTGAACTAGATGTCGCTTTTGTAGTTTGTCTGCTAAAATACCACTATCACCAAAATGGCGGCGGCTCCGTGTTTGCGTCAATATCTGCATGATCGTATCTCACTCACATCTTAAATAAAGTTCAATTTTATTATAAAAAATATCACTGGGTGTATTAAGAATATATCTAGAGAAAGTAATTAGGGGTAAAATTAAAAATGCGTTTTTATGTTGATGTAGATAACATTTTAAAATTTGTTAAAAGATTAATATTGCATGTAGATGAAAATATCCTACAATGCAGTTTCTATTCATGGACTGCAATGTTAAATATTAATTGGATATATTATACACATTATTGAATTTAAATTATTGTACATTTTTACACAATTAATTAATGAAAAATTTCTAAATTTGTTACATACATACCTACTTTGTTTTTTTTCTTTTAACAGTAGCTTGGCTACATTTTTTTTATTTAGTATTACATATTATGTATTTAGTTCCTTTTTTTACTTACTTACATTGTATGAAACAGCGCCATCTATTTGAAAATCGTGAAACTAAGATGAATTGGTTTTGGTTGCTTTGGTTTATGATTCAACAAAACTGACTTCAGCATGCTATGTTAGTCTGTTCACAACAAGTTACTATATGATGAGATAAAAATAGTTTTATTTTAGCAATGTCAATTGAATAAAATAATTATTTGTTTATTAATTTAAAATTTAGGTTACATACTCACAAAGTTTTTCATACCAACTTACTTGTATGTTGGTGACTTGTAAGTGCTTACAGCATACTAGTGTGTGTATAACAGTATCAGTATAACATTTTCACAGTTTTATTTTTCTTTTTCAGACTTACTTTTTACGAGATTATCAAATGGATGGATTAAACTGGCTAATACATTCCTGGTGTAAAGACAATTCAGTTATTCTTGCCGATGAAATGGGTTTAGGTAAAACAATACAGGTAATTTTGAGTGCTTTATGCGAAATCAATACTAATGCCGTATAGATAAATGATTGACGAATTCTAAATTGATTTGAATCTTTACCTTAGGTTTGAAAAACTTTTCAGACAATAAGTTTTTTATACTACCTCTTCAAATCACAACAACTTTATGGACCATTCCTGTGTGTCGTGCCTCTGAGTACGATGACTGCGTGGCAGAGGGAGTTCCAGCAGTGGGCTCCAGATATAAACGTGGTTACTTACATCGGTGACGTCGTCAGTAGAGATATTGTAAGTATTACATTCGTCATTACTAATGTTTTTTTAATGATTTATTATTTCTTTTATTTATTGGCTATAGGAAACAATTACCATTCAAAACTCTTTTTTCAATTTCAGATTAGACAGTTTGAATGGAGTTTTGCTAGTTCAAAAAGGCTGAAATTTAATGCCATTTTAACGACTTATGAAATTTTATTAAAAGATAGACAGTTCCTAAGGTCGTTCAGCTGGGCGTGCTTATTAGTTGATGAAGCGCACAGATTAAAAAACGACGACTCTTTGTTGTATAAAGCTCTTAAAGAGTTTGAAACTAATCATAGGTTATTGGTTACTGGAACACCATTGCAGAATTCTCTCAAAGAGCTATGGGCTCTTTTGCACTTCATAATGCCATACAAGTATGTATTAATGATGCTTACATTATTTTTATTGCATGTTCTAATGATAGGTAGATAAAAAATATTCTTTATCTCATAGATTCGAGACCTGGGAAGAGTTTGAGAAAGACCACGAAGATGCTTCCACTAAAGGCTATGAGAAGCTACACAAACAATTAGAGCCTTTTATTTTAAGAAGGCAAAAGAAGGATGTAGAGAAATCATTACCTGCCAAAGTGGAACAAATATTGAGGGTAGAAATGACCTCTATTCAAAAGCAATATTACAAATGGATATTGACTAAAAATTATAGTGCCTTACGAAAAGGCGTGAAAGGGTCGATTAATACTTTTATCAACATAGTGATAGAATTGAAAAAATGCTGTAATCATGCACTTCTGACGAAGCCAGAAGATTACGAATCAAGAGCTTCGCTAGCGACTACAGATGCTGTCGAGGTGAATACTCCAAAATGTCCTTTTTGATTTGTAACAGTAAAAAATTGGAATCGTCAGTTGATTTACTATTTATATTTCAGAAACTTCTAAGAGGCTCAGGGAAACTGCTGCTACTAGACAAACTTTTGTGCAGGCTAAAAGAGACTGGACACAGAGTGCTCATATTCTCACAGATGGTCAGAATGTTAGATATTTTAGCAGAATACTTGCAAAGAAGACATTTCCCCTTCCAACGGCTCGACGGCAGTATAAAGGGTGAAATTAGAAAGCAGGCCTTGGACCATTTTAATGCTGAAGGTTCACAGGACTTCTGTTTCTTGTTATCGACGAGGGCCGGCGGTCTTGGTATCAATTTGGCTACAGCTGATACTGTGATAATTTTTGACTCTGACTGGAATCCACAGAACGATTTGCAAGCTCAAGCTCGCGCTCATAGGATAGGACAGAAAAACCAGGTATTATTTGCTTTACACTCTACTTCCTGTATTCTGCAGTCTCCTAGTCACATTTCTCAGTAAAATCTATACCATTTATAAAGATATAACTTCTATTGACAACGACAAGGGCTTATAGGTAAACCGAAAACACGAAACGCTTGCGCGATGTAATTTAGCACAGCGCCATCTATTAGTTCATTTTTAGGGTTCCGTAGCCAAAATGGCAAAAACGGAACCCTTATAGTTTCGTCATGTCCGTCTGTCCGTCTGTCACAGCCGATTTACTCGGAAACTATAAGTACTACAGTGATGAAATTGATGGGAATATGTGTTGTATGAACCGCTACAAAATATGACACTAAATAGTAAAAAAAGAATTGGGGGTGGGGCCCCCCATACATGTAACTGAGGGATGAAATTTTTTTTTTTCGATGTACATACCCGTGTGGGGTATCAATGGAAAGGTCTTTTAAAATGATATAAAGTTTTCTAAAAAACATTTTTCTTAAAGTGAACGGTTTTTGAGATATCAGCTCTCAAAGTCGTAAAAGTATGTCCCCCCCCCCTCTATTTTATAACTACGGGGTATAAAATTCTAAAAAAAATAGAGGTGATGCATGCTAATTAACTCTTTCAACGATTTTGGTTTGATCAAAGTATCTCTTATAGTTTTGAGATAGGTTGATTTAACTGTAATTTTGGTTAAGTTATTGTGCTTACACTGAAAACGATGGCTGAACCTTATAAGATAGATCAAAAATATAATTATATTTGCTGCTACGGAACCCTTGTGCGCGAGCCCGACTCGCACTTGGCCGGTTTTTTTAATTACGGTCCCGAAGCGAAGTGAGGGCGGGCCACTAGTAGGGTCATTCGCCTGTTCGCGTCCATTTAGTGCAGTTGGCAAGTTTGTCGGCGATTATAAAAATGCCCCAGCACTCATTTCTATGACAAATTTGTGTAATGTATTCATTATATATTCTATTTAAGATTAACTCTCAGTTGTAATAGAAACATCTTGCGTTTCTTATTAAATAGATAAACTTCAGAATTAGGTGTTTTACCCAGTTTGCGTCCAAAAAATCCAATTGCGTCCACCTGTGGACCATTTAGCGTCCAGCAGCTTAGAAGGGAATATAGGGGTTTTATTTTAAAAGAATTAATAAAGAAAGATTATATTTGAACAATATCTTTATTTAACAATAAACTTGTATTGAAATCACATTCATCATCATTTAAACTTCACTTTAAAAAGAAAAATAATTCTTCTCAACTTTGGTTTAATGTAACTTAAAATTAGGCAAATAATAAGATTGCAACTTGAAGAATAAACAGTAATCAGATAGATATTCTTTATTGCACAGAAATAGAATACATGAGTGAAACAACAGCTATAGACAGTACAATAAGGCGGTCTTATCGCTTGTAGCGATTTCTTCCAGACAAGTTCTGTTAATTTTACCCTAAAATCGCAAGGAATGCTTAAGATCCGCCTTAATTATAATAAGTTTTCGGCCATATTAAATGAACAAAACAATATGACAATTTTGTCTAATCTTTATCTATTATACCTAATCTAATTTATTCTTCTCTCGAATTTCATTTAACGCTTTCTTTTAATCTTCATTATTCCTCTACCCAAAGGTTGTCTGGAAGAGATCGCTATTAGCAATAAGGCCGCCGATATTGTATTTGGAAATTACTATTAGCATTAAGTTCTGCAATGTGTTGTGAAATAAAGAGTATCCATCTACCTATCTTCTTCTGTGTATGCTCTCTTTTCCTTCTTCTTTCTTGTATCCGAAGAACTCATCATAAATGAACAAAAAATTAATGAAATCTCATCATTCTCATCTCACATCATTTGGTAATTTAATTTAAAAAAATCATTAATATTAAACAGTATGTTTTAATTTTTTTATTAGCAAGTATTTAACGAAAACAGTGGACGCAATTTGGTTTATTAAATTAGAGGATAAGTATAGTTTGCGTCCATAGTGGACGCAAAGTGGAAGTTTTGTAAAATTCGATGTAGTAATTCGCGTCCACCTTATTTTATTCGTTAAATATAAAAAACATTACCTAATTCATAATAAACATTATACCTTTTTTCTTCATTAAACTGTAGAAATAGCTATCTATCCAAAAATTCACATAAAACAATATAAAACTTACCATCAAACATGCCACTGCACACTAATATTTTTTTAAAAAGTGCATGTGCGCTTCCTTGATGAACATGCGAGATTAACTATTTTTTCTAAACAAGATTGGTGGACGCACAGAACTTTTGTTTATATGTGCATGACTCTTATATATTGACGTATTAGCGGGAATGACTTTTCGCTCGATTGGTGTGTTAGTTGACTTGTTTTCAAGGATTTTTAAAAGGAGATCGGCAAAATGGACGCGAATTGGGCGATGGACGCGAACAGGCGAAATGACCCTATTTGATACAATCACATGTCAAATTATTGAACTTCCCCAATTGTATGTATGTTCATTATGCTATTTCTATTTCTTTACAGGTCAATATTTACCGATTAGTTACAGCCAGGTCTGTAGAAGAAGACATAGTTGAAAGAGCCAAAAGAAAAATGGTGCTAGACCATTTGGTGATACAAAGGATGGACACCACTGGTCGAACAGTTCTCAACAAGCGTGACTCGTCTGCCACTACTGCCAATAACCCATTCAATAAGGAAGATTTGAATGCAATTTTGAAGTTTGGAGCTGAGGAATTGTTCAAAGATGATGATGAAAATGATGAGGATCCTGTCGTGAGTTTCATATCTTATTTATCTTTCATCTGTTATCAAACTTTTTTATAACACGTAAGCATTTTTTTGTCCGAAAATAGAATCAAACCCTCGTTCATGATCAAGTACCTACAGTACAAGGCTCAAGTTTCTTCCATATTTCTTTCGGTAAAGAGTAAAACTTGGTAAGGATTGAAATGTATGTTGTTTTGTTTTTGTTGTAGTGTGATATCACCTACAGTACAAGGCTCAAGTTTCTTAAATATTTCTTTCGGTAAAGAGTAAAACTTGGTAAGGATTGAAATGTATGTTGTTTTGTTTTTGTTGTAGTGTGATATCGATGAAATTCTGCAACGCGCTGAGACACGAGACGAAGGCCCCACGATGGCAGGCGACGAGTTGCTCTCCGCGTTCAAGGTCGCCAGTTTCGCCTTTGACGAAGACAAGGCTGTCATGGAAGTCAAGAAAGAAAACCCTGAAGAAGAAAGCAAAGATTGGGTAAGTTGTTTTTTAACCTGTTTTTTTTTATTCGGTTTTAGGTGTAACTTACTACACCGCTGACTCAGCGACCCGAACCGAGTCTCCGAAATAGAACGCAATTTTAGTCGATCCTGCACTTCTTGTTGCCAGTCATTAGCCTGAAGTTCTCGCAGATCATTTTCGACAGCGTCTTCCTAGCGATACCTAGGTCGTCTAACGGGATCATCAGCCCATCGGTCTTCTCTAGTATCAGCCAACTAAGACGATGTCCCTTGATCTCGCTGACGATGTTAGGTGTCTAGAATATTGTCTATTTCGGATTTGTATTTATTCTCCAGTCAATGTCTTGTGCTTTAACTGGACTCAGAATTTTGCGACTTTTCTTTCCGCCACGAGAAAAGGTATCAAATGGTATCGTGGCGTAAAGGTTACATACCCTTCCATAAATACTTATAAATATTTTTTTATAGGACGACATCATTCCTGAAAATGTCCGCAAAACAATAGCCGAAGAAGAGAAAAATAAGGAGATGGAAGATTTGTACTTACCACCTAGAAGAAAGAATTTGCAACAAAACAATGCAGATACCAGTAAGTTCATTTAAATTTAATAAGCACATTTTTACGCCATCAGTGCTACCTCAGTATTCGTGTATAATTGTAAGAATTTAACACAGTTGTGTGTGACCTTCAGATAAGGCTAGTAAATACTAGTTAATACGATCGCGGAGTACGCAAATAAAGTTGTATAGCCCCAGACTTTTATAAGCCAATAGCAAAGTTGACACACGCATCTGAATTTTATTGCTACTGAATGTATATTTAAGGCTATTAGGGTAGTATTTTCAGTATGGCTCCTTCGGTTGGTAGTTTGCGTTATTCCGTTTCTTTTTCTTTATGTTTAATTATTATTTATGTGATAGGTGGTAGACAAGCAAATAGATGGCCTGATTTCATTTTGATTTGTCGATGAGGAGTAGATTTGATTTGTTACTACTACACATTCCAAAATAGTTTCGAGTCCAACGGGAATTTCCGTTTATCCCATCGCGCATCGGTGTGGTGTAACTGATCAGAAATTAATTAATGTTTATGTCTAAAAAGTGGTTCTTTTTTGTGGTAAGTTTAAAAATCCCTACATTAGTTTTTAATGTTTTTTTTGTATGTTTGCACAAATAGAGGGGCGAGGTAAAAGACGCGGCCGCGGTTCCGCGGAGGGGGCGGAGGGCGCGGACGGCGACGGCGACGGCGAGGAGGAGAGCGACGCGTCCGAGGGCGACGCCAGCGCCGACGACGACCGCCCGCGCAAGCGCGGCCGCCCGCCCGCCAGCCACAGGGAGAAGATCAAGGGATTCACGGATCAAGAGGTATGACTTATACACGTTCAGCACTATCCAGCCAATTTTTCATATACTGGGGACAATCAAGATGACCTCACTCCGCCTGATGGTAAGCGGCCGTGAGATTCAAATATGATGTTGACATGCACAACAGAACATAATAAGTAACTTTTGAGTCTGTCATCCTTGCCCTGAAGGCCTGCAAATTATTATGGATTTATTGCTAAGCCGCAGTTTTAACCGTGGTAGAGCTACGCTTCGCCATGAATGGGGCGGCTCGACCGGAGTGATACCACGGTCTCACAGAAGTTTGGAGTGAGTAGCGCCCGCGTTATATTTCGTTGAGTGAGTGAGGAAACGGGAGGCTCAATTGGGGGAGAGGAGAGAGGTTGATGCATGATTGTATACTTAGAAGTCTTTCCTAACCACCGAGCTAAATAGAATTGCTCAGATCATTTGGCAATTAGTGAAGGTTCTTCAGTGAAAAATATTCATTTAGGCCTGATTTTGAACTAAGTTTCCTAAATATAAAATTTTGCAAATCGATCATGAATTACAAGGTAGCCATCTGGTGCATCAAATAAAAGTAATATTTTCTTTCAGATTCGGAAATTTGTCAAAAGCTATAAAAAGTTTTCTGCTCCATTGAAGCATCTCGACAGTATAGCCTGTGACGCTGAGCTACAAGAAAAACCATTGGCTGAACTGAAGAGGTTAGGAGAAATCTTAGAAGAGAGGTGTAAGGCTGTACTCAATGACACATCGGATGCCACTGGTTAGTAAAAATCATTGCATTTTAGGTAATCATGTGATTAAATTATTCATAAAAGTAATTCTGTTTTTTTTTACTTTACAGCTGAACAAAACGAAGGCCGTAAAAACACAAGAAAGAGCTTTAAGCTTGGAGGTGTACCTGTTAATGCCAAGACTTTGTCTGCTTGTTTAGATGAATTAGCACCCTTAGATGTCTTTTTGCCACAAACAAAAGAAGAAAGATTAAAATGGCAATTAGATTTCAGGTAATGACTTCCTTCGGTCAAAAAAACACATTGCCTGTTGATGTTGATACATGTTGATCTAAAACTAACAATATTATAATTATTTACAGAACAAGACCAGCAAATTTTGATGTAGAGTGGGGAGTAGCGGATGACTCGAAACTACTTGCAGGTATTTATCAATATGGTATGGGCTCGTGGGAAGCTATCAAAATGGATTCTTCCTTCGAAATAGGTGATAAAATTCTTACCAACGAAGATAAAAAGCCTCAAGCGAAACATTTGCAATCAAGAGCAGAATACTTGCTGAAGTTGATCAAGAAACTGTTAGATCAGAAGAATGGGAAACAGAAGCAAAGAAAACCTCGAGTGAAGCGCGGAAACAAAGAACCGGTTACTAAAGATATTGTAGAAGATGATATGAGTTCAGCAGATGAAAATAAAAAAGCTAATAATAAGGGTGTAAAAAATGACAAAGATAAGGTAAGGAACAACAAACTTTCTCTTAATAAAAATATATGTACGGTTGTAGCATTGAATTGATTTAACAGCATTATGTTATTTTCAGGGTAAATTGAAAGTAGAAGACGTATTAACACATGATGAAACTTCAAACGATAGGAAAGAAAATCTGAAAAAACGGACAAGGAAAGATGGCAAAGAGCGGAAAAATGATAAAGTTAAGGGTCGGAAGAAACCGGCAGGTCCAATGCATTTTACCGCCAACAATGAACCTAGAGCGCTTGAGGTTCTAGGTGACTTGGACCCATCTGTTTTTGAAGAGGTAGGTGCTGAATACAAATTAGCTTAGGAATTAGGAATATTAGTGTAAATTTTTAGCGGTCTTTTTATGTCCTAAATCTTATTATATTTCAGTGCAAAGAGAAAATGAGGCCTGTCAAAAAGGCACTAAGAGCACTGGATAACCCCGACCAGACATTATCGGAAACAGAGCAGGTCGCTAGAACGCGTTCCTGTCTCACGCAAATAGGAAGCCAAATAGACATTTGCCTTGAAGCTTATCCAGATCCCGAGAAAAAAGTGGAATGGAGAAGTAATCTCTGGTACTTTGTGTCAAAATTTACTAATTTTGATGCAAAGCAATTATATAAGTTGTATAAATATGGTCTGAAGAAAAATACAGAAGCTAAACAAAAACCTAATAAACATAAGGAGAACGTTAAGGTCAGTATCTTATTCAAATTATATAATTATTGTGACTCATTTTCTTAGTACATTTAAATGATGGGTTACTTTATTTTCAGGCTAATAATAAAAATAATCACAATTCCAATAATCATGTCAAGATTCCAAAAAAAGAAGTCAAACATAATGATGGAAATGAAAAGAAGGAGAAACGACCCAGACTCGAAAGAGACAAACCAGAAAAAACAAGTGAAAAAACTCCACATTCCTCAGGAATGAAGAGAAAACTGGAGGAGGGAGAGTGTGATCCCGAGCCCAGTGAAAACAAACGACACGAGAGGTGAGATATCCGAACCAACATCCAACCATTTCACTCGCTTGACCGCTTTAGACTTCTTTGAATAACATTAGTACATCATCTTCGCTAACCTCTCCATGTATGCTCACCACCATGTCGCTTCTTCCATCCCAGCAGACATAAACACAAACACAAGGATCGCAAGGATAGGGATAGCAGCATGAAGCGGGACGATTTGATGTACAGAGAACGCAGCCGGAGCGAGCGGGAGCGCGACAGGGACCGGGACCGGGAGCGCGACCGGGACCGAGACCGGGACAGGGAGCGGGACCGGGACAGGGAGCGGGACCGGGACCGCGAGCGCTCGCGCACGCGCCGGGACAGCGGCGGCGCCGGGCCCCCGCGCGTGCGCGCGCCCTACTCCATGCCGCACCCCGGCGCGCTGCACCCCGAGCACCCGGCGCACCCCGCGCACCCCGCGCACGCGGGCTGGACCCCGCCGGCCTACCCGGGGCCCAGGCAGTACCGGGGCGACCGGAACCAGCGACCACATGATAAGAGAAGGTGAGGATTTTAATCTTTACATTTGGATTTTTTTTGTATCAAAATATTTTTTCAAACAAATGACATCGCCAATATCGGAGTGAATACATGGATTCGAGCAGCTCAAGACCGGGCACATTGGCAAAAGGGAAGGGAGGCCTATACTCAGCGGTGGGTACTAACGGGCTGATGATGTTGATGAAAATATTTTTTATCGTTTAGAGACATCATTTAATATGTATATGGAATCGGAATAAGTCATGTCTCATTGAACTTCTTTAACATAACGGTACTCTGAGATCGTATTATCCTTAAAATATTCTGAGGCAATGTTGCAAGATGCTTAAATATCATTTTTGTTTGTTTAGTAGGTACAGTGGAGGATTTGGCGGCATGGCCGGAGGCCCCTACGCCGGGTACTACGAGAACGCCGCGGCCATGCCCAGCGGCATGGGGTTCCCGCCCGTGCGCGCCTACCCCGAGGACTGGCGCGGCTACGGCC
Organism: Cnaphalocrocis medinalis; assembly: GCA_014851415.1. NCBI lineage: Eukaryota > Metazoa > Arthropoda > Insecta > Lepidoptera > Crambidae > Cnaphalocrocis > Cnaphalocrocis medinalis. The sequence continues at coordinate 8,400,257 of CM026275.1, read as the reverse complement.
AGTCCGACTACCAATACGAGGAGCGAGAATATGAACGGGAGGTATACCGAAGGGACTACGATAGACGTGCACCTCCCACATAACTCCTCAGGAAGATGTAACCTTCCATGTAAATAGTTGTATTGTTATTGTAAATAGCCGATAGGAGATCTCTTTCCGTGAACACTGGTCTTATGTGAAAACTGTAAAGTGTAAGTGACAAAATAGTGCTGTGTTTTTATCTATGTGATAAGCGAAGCGCATCGATTTCAACTAGAGACGTTAAAGTAATAGTGACTGTGTTTTATAAGTGAGACTGTATAGTAAATTTATTTATTACCAAATCTGTCGATTGATTGTTAATGTACAGACTGTAGACAAATACCATTAATTTTTATATTGTTTCAATTTGTTGCCGATTTTACCGGTTTTAAATATTATTTTTTTTATCTGTAATCTGATTTCTATTTATTTGATGCCTCAGAAATAATGTAATTTACAGACATTTAATTTGACAGAAACACAGGTGATATACATAGTTCATAGTAAATGTACAAAAATAGCAATTGTTAGTAGGTTTGCATATATTCAAAATCATGTGCAATTTCAAAAATTGTGTATAGCTTTAACGAGAGGGGCACATAACTTTGTCATTGCATTTTAGCAGTGGACGGGAAAGAGCGTTTGATTTGTGCATTCATTTCTCATTCTATGTGCATTTCCGAGTCATGTCAGGGCTCGTACAGTCCTATTTTTATACATTATGTAAAGTCTTATTCTCTGTTACATGCGAATGAATGTAATAAGAGTGGATCGTCTTAAATGGTATATGCCATGATAATAAACATATTAAAGTTGAATTATGTGTATTATTAATAAATCCTACCCTAGGTAATATTATTATGTAAGAAGAAAGTACAACCTAAAGTAAACTAATAGGGACACATACCTCAAATTTTAAAGACTTGTTATTTTTGCCAATTAGGTATGTACATCTTTTAAGAACTATTTGTGATGTGCAATACATACAGGGAGGTGGAGAATTTTTTCAATTAACGATATGATTAGGTACTAAATAAACGAGTTGGCCCATCCATGGACTACCGCGCTTGACACCCAAAAATAATCATCACCCTGTATGTACAGGGTGTATCTGTAAACATTAAATCCCTTTAACCACTAGACTACTGGCCCGTGTTAAAAAAATGATGGGTCATTTGAACCACCAGATGACCTATGTAGAACGATATAAGAGCATAAAATAATAAGATTCAGCATTATGCCGTCACTTGTAAGCTGTCCAACTGAGTGCAGGTGAGAATTCAAAAGTACAGGTAGAGTGGGTATATTTTGGTCATATATTTTTGTACGGCATTCTTACTTATCGATAGATCCATGAAAAATAATAAGACAACGCGTAGTGCCGTACAAAAATGGTGGTCCAAAAAGTCGGATTTTTCTTTTGATTTTCCGACAATTTCCACGGTGAATTTGATCATTTGATTTTGTACGGCATCAGCTTCATGCTATTTCAGTACTGCTTCTAATACATTATTCCGCAACGCCGTACAAAAATCATGCGACAAGGGGAAAATACCAAGGGTTGCAACCCCACAGAACAATATTACTCCTAGCGGAGAAGAATGGCAAGTCCATAGAACCGTAATCCACTACCGCCATCTAGTATTCACCCTCCCCTCGTGAGTTTTAAAAAGCGCGGGAACATTAAAGCGCGTAATTTCTATTCTGCCCGTGCCTACGATATTAACAGCAAGTCGAAATTCTTCAAAAGTTAAGTTACAGACTTGGAATATTTGTTCATTCCGAATCCGTAATTCATATTTTGAAAAACTTCAACTTGCTGTTAATATCGTAAGCACAGGCAGAATAACAGAATAATAATAATAATGTTTAGTTTTCTATGCAAAAGATAAATACAGTCATGTCTAATGAACGAAATGTAGGTATAATAAAATACTTAGACAAGATCTTGTTATCACTTGTTTAGGTAGGTAGGAGTATTATTTAAAAATCCGTCCTTTGATATGACTGTACCTATATTAAACATAAGTTTCCTAACAAGTAGAAATGCACGTTTGGAGTAAAACCATGTTAAACATAGAAGAATACATTTATTTATATAGGAATTACAGACTTAATGGAATTTATGGTGTAAAAAAATGGAAAATCATACAATTAAATACGTACAAAACAGAATCATAAATAACTCAGTAGTTACTCTTTTAATGATGATGTTACAGAGTTTCATTTTGAAAAGAAAAACTTGAAGCTTCTATGTCTGCTAGAAGAAGAGCCTTAGAATTTTGATGATTGGTCGGCCAGTCACTAAGTGAGTGAGTGTAAGTATAATATGAATCAAAGGAAAACTGAAACATTTACAAATTTCGGTTCAGTTTTCTAGATTTATCAACAACATAATTAACTTTGTAATCTCATATAAATGTATAGGATTAGGTACATTATATTAATCACTGCTCTTCTATTAACACCATCCATATCGCAGACAATGGCTGCAATATTGACCCCAGCTTCAGAGCAGTGATGAAGAACCTGAAATATATTTTAAGTCATATATTAGGAACTTGAAATTATTATGGATTACCGTCAAGAGACGAGCGTAACCCAGTCCGCTTCTATAGGTACGGTACCGCTAAAAGGTCGGCAACGTATCAGACCTCGCGGATGTTCATGCGGTGGTGATTAATTACTTACCATCAGGTGCTCTTTGCCCGCTTGCTCTTTTGTCACTTCTATCTAGCACAAAGACATAATAACTTTATAAATTGCGAGCTATCACAGTGCACGTAAACTTACCTGCAGGTTCCTAGTTCCAGGTTTAAGGAAGCGAAATAATTTAATATTGTCTGCGGCCGGTGAAGCGCCACATTTAAAGCATTTTTGCTTTTTCTCTTTGTCAGCCATTCTAACACTATAATAAGAGTCACTTTCTCAGAAGAGTCACTATCTCAAACTCACACTATACCTAACTAAAATTGAGGACCAGAAGTTTAGAACAGAACTCAGAGTCACTGTCTCACAAGGAAAAGAGTCACAACCTCACAAGAGTCACTATCTCACATTTGCATACCACAATAGCACATACGGAGGAACTCAATCTGAACTCTTTAATTATAAGTGCAGTTAAGATTATTAATTCTATGCTAATTATTGTTATGTATTGCTGTTACTTATGTTGATAATCCAATAAACAAATAAACAAATAAATAAACTCAGAACAAAATAAAGCGCGTTGTCCTAAACTTTTCAAAGTTTCAAATAAAAATAACGTTGGCCATTTTGAATTAGAAAATTTGTTGACATCATTCATGACATTTAGATTTTTATTTTTTCCTTGGCATTTAGATTTGTGTATGCCAGTTTGTTTTTAATTAGTGATGCCAAATCTTTTAAACCATAAAACTACTTTCGTTTGCTTGATTGGGTTGTTTGATCAATGATATTTTAAGATTTTAATTATTAAACAATTTTATAAGAAATCTTAATAACTCAGCGGAATTTTATTGAAAAATTTAAATATGATCAAATCAAAAATCTACTACAATAGTAGCGATACACTTCTTAGGCATCCCTTTCTAGCCCCCGTAGGTTTATATCGTCGGCCTATAGAAGTTACTTCCCGCTGTGCAACCCCCTCTCTTTCTGTGGTCCACGGGGTGATTTGACACAACATCAAATTAATTTATTTCGAAAGTATTTTATGCATAAATAATATTTTTTCATATGCCGTACATTTTCGTTGGTTCAAAGGGGAAAACCATATTTTGTATTATCATCATTATTAAAATATCAAATTTTTCTTAAAAGTAATTGTTTTATTTCTTCACATCATTACAATGAAACAAATCAATTATATATATGTATCAATAATGTTCGAAGTATACAGTAAACCAAAAAGTATACAAAACTGTTGATACTGTGGTTGACAGTTAAAATTTTTGTATATATATATACACACCGTTTCACTTAATAGAGATTTAATCATATTATCAATTGTTTTCTTCAAAAATATATTAATGCCGTACTGTATCAGATGGCCATAAAGTACCCTTTAGATAGTACTACCCGTGCGGATAAACGCTGGGATTAGAAATGGCGGCGCAACTATTCACCTCTCGCTCGCACACTATTTGCGTCTATACTCGCACACGTGGGTACAGACTGACAAAAAAAAAGCTGCGTTTTAATAAAAATTAGTGAGCTAGTTTTTCCGTGGTTTTGAACCTTTCGTTAGTCTTGTCATATTTTGTTAGAAAGGTACGTTATTCCTCATTACTATAGGCTATGTATGTACCACGGGCGAAGCCGGGGCGGACCGCTAATATATGTATATTTTTGTGAGAACAAATTCGTTTATAAATGCGATAATTATAAATTATTATTTGTTTATAAACAATTTCTTTTTAGGAAAAAAGAATTTATCGCAATCTGAATTATTTTCATTGATTTTTTACGTAAATACAGTAAAAAATACTTCTTACAAAATGATAAAACTTATAAAACATACTTATATATTATTTGAATTAATAAAATAACAAAACATTTTCAATTCTTACGATATTTTCTACGATGTTTCAGTTAACTTATATTTAATTATAATTTTACGTACTTAGTATGCTGACGGTACCGACTCGTCGGTCCGCCATTTCTAATCCCAGCGTTTATCCGCACGGGTAGTAGCGTCATTTTCATCAGCCTAAAAGATATGGTCTGCATTAAAATGTACGGCATCATTTTTTCCTAATTTATTTATATTAATACTATTTAAAACATGAGATACAATGTAGAAAACTGCTATATTTCATTAATGTATGATATTTAAATTTCTTCAATAATTTGAAAAATTACAGTTTTTGTGTTTCTCTATAATTTTTTCAGAACAGTTTCTTTTGAACAGCAATACTATATAACAATTGTATTTTACATTATCATGTTAAAAAAAAAGTTCCCGTACAGGATCAAATGATTTACACCTTTGTAAATCAAGAATACGATGAAATTAAGATAATTATTGATATACATTCAAATGAACAATCACTTGTTGACGGCATTATTTTTAATAGTACTTTTAAGTGTCAGATAATGTTTTGCAACCAAAGCCGTACTTTTTCAAATCACCCTTTGTACCACGGAAAAAGAGGGGGTTGCAACCCTCGGTTTTTTCCCCTTGTCCCATGATTTTTGTACGGCGTTGCGGAATAATGTATTAGAAGCAGTACTGAAATAGCATGAAGCTGATGCCGTACAAAATCAAATGATCAAATTCACCGTGGAAATTGTCGGAAAATCAAAAGAAAAATCCGACTTTTTGGACCACCATTTTTGTACGGCACTACGCGTTGTCTTATTATTTTTCATGGATCTATCGATAAGTAAGAATGCCGTACAAAAATATATGACCAAAATATACCCACTCTACCTGTACTTTTGAATTCTCACCTGCACTCAGTTGGACAGCTTACAAGTGACGGCATAATGCTGAATCTTATTATTTTATGCTCTTATATCGTTCTACATAGGTCATCTGGTGGTTCAAATGACCCATCATTTTTTTAACACGGGCCAGTAGTCTACACGTGTTCTATCAACCGTTCTGAACAACATTTGTTCAACAACTTTTCTAAATTCTTCGAAAAAATTTTCGACTCCCCATACAAAATGACCAAGTCACGTTACCGATTTTGTATGGAAAGATGAAATTTTTTTATGCGAATTTTCAAAGTTAGATCAAAATGTTCAGAATGGTTGGTAGAACACGTGGTTAAAGGGATGTAAATGTTCACAGATACATCCTGTATAACGTGACCATACGTCCCGTTTTGAACGGGACCGTACCGTTTTTTGTTACCTGTCCCGTTGTCCCGAAACAACGCGCTGGGACGCATAATTGTCCCGTTCCGTTATGTGAAAAAATCCTCCCTTTGATTCTATCATTATTGGTACCGTACAAAGTGTACATACCTACCTATTTCCTGTTTGCCAGTTCTGTTCAATTGGTCTTTTATATCTATATTCGGTCTCACGTGATGGCACGTGATGGTAAGATCCACAAGAACGTATCGTAATAAGTTTCATACATGATTAATGAATGATTTATGAACTATAAAACAAAAGAATCAATACCTACCTGTTAACGATAGAATGTATGTGAGTAGCAAGGAAGCTATGCTACTTTACATGTAGCAACATTAATATAAGTTTATCTGCATTTAACAGGACATGCTAGTTTTATACCAGCAGTCTGTGCGAGAGACGGGAGGAACTGCCGTTTGATTTCTTCAATTTTCCAGGTTTCTGCTGCGCATGTGCGAACGTGGTTCATTCAGACAAATGCGTCTTCTGACGGCAGTCACCCCCCGGCCCGGCTTTGGGGTGGGAGTCCAATAAATTAGATAAAACCTTCCCCAATGAAGTAGGATTTGTTTGTACACTGTTGCATCACTGCTACTCGAATGGATCGAAGTTAAGTGTGAAGTTACTACTTGTGATCTGAATGTGTGTTAGGTAAGTGCTAACTGTATGTTCCTTTATCCCATGTACATAATTTAATTCACAATTTTGTATGTAATGACACCTGTATGCTTGTATCGATCGAGATCAGCTATAATTTTGTATTTTCTCTTGGCTGCGGACGTCGCTTAACTTCTATGGCTTTGGCGATTATTTTTTGTAAGATTTCTCTTATACCTATCCATCTATACATAAGATGTTAGGAATAAGAATCCATTGTTATACGCTGGTGACTAAATTAGCTACTTATAGGTACTTTACTAAAAAAATAAATTATCGGGTAATGTTAGTGTACCTATTCTTTTTATTGAAATAATAATATTATGTCCGCAATCTTCCTAGCTACTTAAACAAAAATCCTGAAACTGAATACTTACTATCATATCTTATACAATTTTATATATTTAGGAAAACCTGAAACAAAATGTTAATATTTAACTTTTTTTTCGCCTTACATTTTTTAAACAGTTTGATGATTGCATTTTAGTTAAAGTTCCTTACTTTTTCTGTACACTTCAAAGTATAAAAAACTGTAAAAATTCTTCAATTGAATTCTCATCTTACTGTCATACACATTAGGTAGAATACCTACTTATCAATTGAGGAAATTTGACAGGTTGTGGTAATCTGATGGTGGCTGTACCTAACCTGTTTTGTATTTTAGCTATGGAGAGAGTTCCGCAATACGATGTGTGATGGTGGTAGAGGGGTGCGCATGCGGCAGGCTAGCCGCACGATGCTGACCGCCCGCGCGGCTCTCCTCGCGGTGCTGATCGCCGCCGCTAGTGGATGCTACCTGTTTCCCAGCGGTGAGGTTCTTATAAATTACTAGAGACCCTCACTTCGTTTTTTACATTTGTTCCATCTCGTACCAATTGATGGCGCTAGACGTCGAATGCATCGCGCTTGTGTTTCGTTTAGTAGGTAGGTGCCATATAAGTAAGATTTGTAAATAAGAATAAAGTTTAGCTCTTAATAAATATATATATATTTTTTTATGTGATAGGTAGCAGACGAGCAGGCGGATCACTGATGGTAAGCAATTGCCGCCGCTCATGGACACTTGCAACACCAGTGGAGTTACAAGTGCGCTGCCAACCTTTTATCCCCTCCCCCCGGGTGGGCCTCCGGTACCCTCACTCACTCGGCGAAACACAGCACAGGGGCTGCTTCACGCCGGTTTTCTGTGAGGCAGTGGTACTCCGGTCGAGTCGGCCCATTCATGCCGAAGCGTGGCTCTCCTAATGGCCTCACTTTCGGACTGTTCTCCGACTTGACTGATTTTCAGGCCACATCTTTTGTGAAGAGTATTTGTATTCGCCTGCGGAAGCTTAAAAAGTTGCAAACATTTTGTACTTAGATTATTGATGGCGTGTTGACCGATTTTTGCTCCGACTATGAATGATGGCCGCTTCGGTTTCCCCATGACTCATCGGTTGGCGACGTCGCTATTGATTGATTGATTATCCTACTTTACAAAGGATGCAAAAAGGAAAGATAGTTTCTTCATCATTTGATAACAAAGACACCGGGGTCCTTTGTAGAATATAACAATAAGAGTAGAGTAGAGCCAGCAAAAGAAATTGAATTTCCGTTAATTTTACAAAATTTTTCAACGGTTGTCAGGATGCTGAACTTTGCATCATTAGCATTTGCAAATTTACTAAATCAATGAATATTAGCAGCCTACCTATTTCTTAAGGCTATTGACTGCCATCTAACCCACATTAGGCAAGGGTGGTGATTAAGCCTAATCCCATCATGGTATAGCTGGCGGCACGAAAGAATAGCGATGACCGTTATTTTGCTCACTTGTAAAAAAGAAGACTTTCTATCAAAATTGGTTTCTGCGCACTCAAGGTCATAACTACACTTTCTTGCCGCAGACTGTACCGATGACTTGATTTAATGATGCAGGCCTTTGCCTTTGCAGTGGGACAGTAACGTACCTATACTGGCTATGGCTAATAATGCTTTATTTTACTGCCGTGAGTGCCACATATAGTCTATTTCACCTATTAGACGTGCCGGATCCGTGTCGTGGAGTCAGCTGTGGGCCGGGCGCGCAGTGCCGGCCGACGCCCGATGGCCGCGCGTACAACTGCGAGTGCCCCACGTCGTGCCCCAGCTACGGAGACCATGAGGGCTCCCGCCCGCTCTGCGCCAGCGACGCGCGCGACTACCCCGGCGAGTGTGAGATGCGCCGCGCAGCCTGCGAGTCCAACGTCAACATCACCTTCAAGTATTATGGCAAATGTGGTTAGTTCTCATAATTATATTCTCGGGACCTTTTTCAACATATTTGCTTATGGATTCTGAAGTCGAATGATGAGCTATCCGGAAACTGGCGTTTCTGGGTTCAACCTATGGATATCTGCGGATTTTAGCTCTAGTATTGGAGAATATAGGTCGCGGCATCTAAGTTCAGCGCTCGGCATAAGTAGTGGGGATGTTTGCGCACTTGGAAAATAGTTCACATTATACTAAAATTGATTTCTGCGCACTCAAGGTCATCGCCTATAAATTCAAATAATATCTCTAATACGTCATCAAAATGCAAAGTAAGTAGGTAGCTAAATCACTTCTGTTATTATTTCTTGAAACCTATTTTTAATTCGTGTTAAATTTTTACCATAGCCATGGCAAAATTTAGGATGGGTTGGATGGATTTTCATTATTAATGATATCTCTTTACTTAATTTGCATTTTACTTACAGATCCTTGCGCAGGAGTGACTTGCCCTGACCCAGAAGTGTGTCAGCTGGACGAGAGACGCGCGCCATCTTGCCGGTGCGCCGAGCCCTGCCCCCTCGAGTTCTCGCCCGTGTGCGCCTCCGACGGGAAGACATACTCCAACGAGTGCCAGATGCACCGAGAATCTTGCCGTGCTAGGAAGCAGTTGAAGATTATTTTCAAAGGACAGTGCAGTACTGGTGCGTCATCTCAGCGTGTCATTCTTAGTTGCGTATATAGTCGTCGCTTAGGAAGCCGGAGTACGCTTGGACAATGGTCCTGGATTATCTAGGATTCGGCGAATCTAGTAATTACCATTAAGGGACAGCCGTCTGATTTTCTCTCTTTTCTCAGAGAAGAGAACCAGATCATCTGGATCATACATTTGTATAAATGAGTTTAAGCACGTAAGAACTAAGACCCTAGTTGTGTTAACTAAATCTGAAGGAATGGCGCCCAACGTGTGGTTGGCGCTCAACGTGGTATTGGCGCCCAACGTGGGGTTAGGTTAGGTAGTAGTAGTAACGGTGTTCTCGATCAAAACTCAATAGCTTATTAGTGTCTTTAATGTTGTTGGAACCTAACTTGTCGTTTCTTTGCAATTTACAATAGAGGTGTCGCTAGTGTGCTCCAATTCACACGGCGCCATCAACATACCGATACCGATATCATCTCCCACGATTCAGTCCGTGTACAAAGAAGATCCATTGGAAGGTGGTGATTAAGTCTAATCCCATCATAGTAGCGATGCTTCTTGATTACTGTGAGAGGCCATTGCCCTGCAGTGGGACAGTATATAGGCTGATACTTTACTTTTTACTTTACTAGGAGTAAACCCGTGCGCGGAAGTGGAATGCCGGCACGGCGCTGAGTGCCGCGTGGAAGGCGGCGGCGCGGTGTGCGCGTGCGGCGCGGCGTGCGAGCCCGTGCTGCGGCCGGTGTGCGGCTCCGACGCGCGCACGCACGACAGCGAGTGCGAGCTGCGCCGCGCCGCCTGCCTACTGGGGCGGGAGCTTCGTGTACTCCACGCCGGCGCTTGCGGTGATGAGACATCTCAGTAGGACATAGTTCACAAGCGGCGTGCGAGCCCGTGCTGCGGCCGGTGTGCGGCTCCGACGCGCGCACGCACGACAGCGAGTGCGAGCTGCGCCGCGCCGCCTGCCTACTGGGGCGGGAGCTTCGTGTACTGCACGCCGGCGCTTGCGGTGATGACACATCTCAGTAGGACATAGTTGACAAGCGGCCTGCGAGCCCGTGCTGCGGCCGGTGTGCGGCTCCGACGCGCGCACGCACGACAGCGAGTGCGAGCTGCGCCGCGCCGCCTGCCTACTGGGGCGGGAGCTTCGTGTACTCCACGCCGGCGCTTGCGGTGATGAGACATCTCAGTAGGACATAGTTGACAAGCGTGCGAGCCCGTGCTGCGGCCGGTGTGCGGCTCCGACGCGCGCACGCACGACAGCGAGTGCGAGCTGCGCCGCGCCGCCTGCCTACTGGGGCGGGAGCTTCGTGTACTCCACGCCGGCGCTTGCGGTGATGAGACATCTCAGTAGGACATAGTTCACAAGCGGCGTGCGAGCCCGTGCTGCGGCCGGTGTGCGGCTCCGACGCGCGCACGCACGACAGCGAGTGCGAGCTGCGCCGCGCCGCCTGCCTACTGGGGCGGGAGCTTCGTGTACTCCACGCCGGCGCTTGCGGTGATGAGACATCTCAGTAGGACATAGTTTACAAGCGGCGTGCGAGCCCGTGCTGCGGCCGGTGTGCGGCTCCGACGCGCGCACGCACGACAGCGAGTGCGAGCTGCGCCGCGCCGCCTGCCTACTGGGGCGGGAGCTTCGTGTACTCCACGCCGGCGCTTGCGGTGATGAGACATCTCAGTAGGACATAGTTTACAAGCGGCGTGCGAGCCCGTGCTGCGGCCGGTGTGCGGCTCCGACGCGCGCACGCACGACAGCGAGTGCGAGCTGCGCCGCGCCGCCTGCCTACTGGGGCGGGAGCTTCGTGTACTCCACGCCGGCGCTTGCGGTGAGGAGACATCTCAGTAGGACATAGTTTACAAGCGGCGTGCGAGCCCGTGCTGCGGCCCGGTGTGCGGCTCCGACGCGCATAAATATTCGTCGCTTTAATCGACGGATTGCTTTGCACCTACTCACTTTACTTTATTATTAATTTTTAAGTAACAGACGAGCAGGCGGATCACCTGATGGTAAACAATGAGGGTTTTTGCAAATGCAAAATCCAATGATACCTAGCGTTACGTTGACGTCAGGTCCAACAACGAGTGGATTGGTAACATTTTGACGTCAAAGACCAATGTCGTCAAAGTTGGAGCTGACGTCAACGTAACACCATCTAGCGGATTTTTCATTTGCAAAAACCCTCATTGCCGCCGCATATACCTGTAATATCTGTCAACCTTTAATCAATCCCCTTTTCTCCAGACTAGGCCTCTATAACTTATTACTGTTTGTTAGGTTCAAACGGCGTGTGCGCAGACCGCGTGTGCCCCCACGGCGGGGAGTGCGTGGCGTCGGGCGGTCGCGGCGTGTGCCGCTGCCCGCGTTGCTCCAACGAGTTCGCGCCGGTGTGCGGCTCCGACGGCATCTCGTACGGCAACCGCTGCAAGCTGCAGCTGGAGGCCTGCCGCCACCGCCGCGACGTGCAGGTGCTGTACGACGGGCCTTGCAGTGAGTACCCTCGATCCGAGATACGTTAGGGATTAATCAGTGTATTTGTGGAGGACGGCATCTCGTACGGCAACCGCTGCAAGCTGCAGCTGGAGGCCTGCCGCCACCGCCGCGACGTGCAGGTGCTGTACGACGGACCTTGCAGTGAGTACCCTCGATCCGAGATACATTAGGGATTAATCAGTGCATTTGTGGAGGACGGCATCTCGTACGGCAACCGCTGCAAGCTGCAGCTGGAGGCCTGCCGCCACCGCCGCGACGTGCAGGTGCTGTACGACGGGCCTTGCAGTGAGTACCCTCGATCCGAGATACATTAGGGATTAACTAGTGTGTCTGTGACGAGTTCGCGGGCGTGTGCGGCTCCGACGGCATCTCGTACGGCAACCGCTGCAAGCTGCAGCTGGAGGCCTGCCGCCACCGCCGCGACGTGCAGGTGCTGTACGACGGCCCTTGCAGTGAGTACCCTCGATCCGAGATACATTAGGGATTAATCAGTGTATTTGTGGAGGACGGCATCTCGTACGGCAACCGCTGCAAGCTGCAGCTGGAGGCCTGCCGCCACCGCCGCGACGTGCAGGTGCTGTACGACGGCCCTTGCAGTGAGTACCCTCGATCCGAGATACATTAGGGATTAATCAGTGTATTTGTGGAGGACGGCATCTCGTACGGCAACCGCTGCAAGCTGCAGCTGGAGGCCTGCCGCCACCGCCGCGACGTGCAGGTGCTGTACGACGGGCCTTGCAGTGAGTACCCTCGATCCGAGATACTTTAGGAACTAACTAGTGTGTCTGTGACGAGTTCGCGCCGGTGTGCGGCTCCGACGGCATCTCGTACGGCAACCGCTGCAAGCTGCAGCTGGAGGCCTGCCGCCACCGCCGCGACGTGCAGGTGCTGTACGACGGACCTTGCAGTGAGTACCCTCGATCCGAGATACCTTAGGGATTAATCAGTGTATTTGTGGAGGACGGCATCTCGTACGGCAACCCCTGCAAGCTGCAGCTGGAGGCCTGCCGCCACCGCCGCGACGTGCAGGTGCTGTACGACGGGCCTTGCAGTGAGTACCCTCGATCCGAGATACTTTAGGGACTAACTAGTGTGTCTGTGACGAGTTCGCGCCGGTGTGCGGCTCCGACGGCATCTCGTACGGCAACCGCTGCAAGCTGCAGCTGGAGGCCTGCCGCCACCGCCGCGACGTGCAGGTGCTGTACGACGGACCTTGCAGTGAGTACCCTCGATCCGAGATACCTTAGGGATTAATCAGTGTATTTGTGGAGGACGGCATCTCGTACGGCAACCCCTGCAAGCTGCAGCTGGAGGCCTGCCGCCACCGCCGCGACGTGCAGGTGCTGTACGACGGCCCTTGCAGTGAGTAACCTCGATTCGAGAGTTTTTGTGTAACAGTGCTCGTGTGCCAGACGGATCACCTGACGGTAAGTGATTTCCACCACCCATAGACACCCAAGCAAGACAAGACCAGTGCATAGCGCTGCCGACTTTTCCCCCCGATTGGACTTTAGGCTCCGTCACTCACTCGGCGAAATACAGCGCAGATCACAGATGCTAAAAGAAACATTATCTACTAATGGTCCCCCATTACTTGCTCTTATCTGGTAAAGCAGAACAATCAGGGAAAAGTGACAAAAGAAAAGAATCTAGGTAATAAGTAGGTACTCTTATCCTGAATAACATTGAAGATAGTATTGTAAAATACCTTTAATATTATGATTATTGTTTCAGACGGATGCGAGAACAAGAAGTGTGAATATTACGCTGTTTGTGAGAGCGACGGAATTTCCGAAGCCAGCTGTGTCTGTCCGAAGCATTGTGAAGAGGGCACGGTTAGTATCTAGTTGCTATCAACCAATAAGATGTTTTATTAAAATAATTTGTGAACCAGGAGCAGCAGTGGTCAGGAAAATCTGCGAGGTCTGATGAACGTTGGAGTGAAAAAGTAAGTCGCGATCGTGTACACGGTCGGGTGAGAGGACAATTTCGTCCCAAAAAGCTCGTCCCAGAATTTCAAGATTTTTTTGCTGGTCACTGTTCTAACCTTAGGTTAGGTTAGAACATGACACATAACACATAACATGCCGCCAAGCCGTGCGGTTTGGGGGCATGTCATGGAGGCGTGGCAAACCCCCCTCTACAAAATAGACCGACGACATGGTAAAGATCTCATGAACCCCTTTCATCCGGCAGCAAAGTACCGAACTGCTAGGAGATCCTAAGTGAAAGCCTAGGTCTCATCGGTCTCGTGTCTTGGCTGAAAATGATAATGATGATAACTTTATAGGAAGACGATTAAAAACCCGTGAATAATCGTCTTCCTATTTGCAAATTTTTTATTTAACTTTGTTTTTTACAGGAAACCGAAGAGGTGTGTGGCAACGATAACCAAACGTATAGCAGCGTTTGCGCACTACGAGACGTGGCGTGCCGCGAAAAGAGGAGGCTTCATATCAAGCATATGGGGTCGTGTGGTATGTGGTAACGATTCAATATTATTATTTGTACTTGTATAAAAGTGTTCTGAAATACTTTATTTTGATTCCCAACCATTAAACCCTATCCACCTGATTGGGTTCCTAGTACCCTCACTAATTCTAATAGTAAAATTATTAAGAAATAAAATGAGATTGTCATTTATTGTCTTAAAACTGTGTACAGTGGTTGGTTAAAATAATACTTCAGAATCGTGTGCTGGCATCCAATGCCCGGCCGGCACTTGGTGTGCGCGCGGCGCGTGCGCGTGCGCAACCCCCTGCGCGGACGCAGAGCGCGAGCCGGTCTGCTCCAACACGCGCCAGACCTTCCTGCACGAGTGCGCCCTGCAGAAGGCGGCCTGCGAGGCTCGCATGAGAGGCGAGCCGCCGGTGCACGTGGCGTACTACGGAGAGTGTACCGATCCACAGGATGAAAACGCTACTACAGGTATGGTATTGAAGCTACATGTTTTAAAACCGGTCTGCTCCAACACGCGCCAGACCTTCCTGCACGAGTGCGCGCTGCAGAAGGCGGCCTGCGAGGCTCGCATGAGAGGCGAGCCGCCCGTGCACGTGGCGTACTACGGAGAGTGTACCGATCCACAGGATGAAAACGCTACTACAGGTGTGGTATTGAAGCTACTTGTTTTAAAGCCGGTCTGCTCCAACACGCGCCAGACCTTCCTGCACGAGTGCGCGCTGCAGAAGGCGGCCTGCGAGGCTCGCATGAGAGGCGAGCCGCCCGTGCACGTGGCGTACTACGGAGAGTGTACCGATCCACAGGATGAAAACGCTACTACAGGTATGGTATTGAAGCTACATGTTTTAAAACCGGTCTGCTTCAACACGCGCCAGACCTTCCTGCACGAGTGCGCGCTGCAGAAGGCGGCCTGCGAGGCTCGCATGAGAGGCGAGCCGCCCGTGCACGTGGCGTACTACGGAGAGTGTACCGATCCACAGGATGAAAACGCTACTACAGGTATTGTATTGAAGCTACTTGGTTTAAAACCGGTCTGCTCCAACACGCGCCAGACCTTCCTCCACGAGTGCGCCCTGCAGAAGGCGGCCTGCGAGGCTCGGCCTGCGAGGCTCGCATGAGAGGCGAGCCGCCCGTACACGTGGCGTACTACGGAGAGTGTACCGATCCACAGGATGAAAACGCTACTACAGGTGTGGTGTTGAAGCTACTTCTCTTATCCGTGACTAGAACGATGCAGGGGGCTACAACACACGCCAATTTTTTCACTCTCTGTAGAAGGCAACCTGTTAAGCTCACATGAGGGGCGAGCCGTCGGTACACGTGGCTGTGGGACCTGTGAGTGAGGCCATGGGATGAGAAATCTACTCCTAATTCTATGGTAGGCAATTTATTTTCTTACTCGATACTAGATTGGGACCCAAATTGTTTTCCCAATTCAGCTCATAATGTCAACTTCTCAAAATGTCAACCGGACGAAAAATGTACATTTCTTATAACGTCAACTTCTTAAAATGTCAACTTCGCAAAAAGACAACTTCTCGAAATGTCCACTTCTCACAATGTCAACTTCGCATATTTTTCGTCCGGTTGACATTTTGAGAAGTTGACATTATGAGCTGAATTGAACCCAATCGCAACTCGTGCCAGACGTGTCTTACGCACTGAGAGAGTGCACAGGTCAGGATGACACAAGATTATAAAATACCTACATACTCTCTTTGTACGCATTATATATCTTTTTTTGTATCATAGGTGGCAACAAAACTGTCCGTATCATAGACAGCAACGAGATCCGGTCCGGCGAGGAGCCGGCGGAGAGTTCCAGCGAGCCCGGAGCGAGTACAGCCGTCTGCGCAAGAGTGCAGTGCGCGTATGAAGCCACCTGCGCCGTCGACCAGAATGGACAACCTAGGTACGATTCATATGACAATAAATATAAATCCACACAACACCTCATATATTGACCTGACTCAGTTCTAAGTAGCTTAAGCATTCGTGTGACACTGTTGGTACCCGTGGAGGCGGCGGGGCGTTCCAATGAGGCCGGAGCGCAAAACAGTGAATGATATTTTACTTTAGTTTTTATCATTCACTGTTTTCATTCGCAAAACCAAGGTTATGATGTAGATGAACGCCAAATGGCAAAAATGTCGCCAGAAAACCTGCGTGTTGATGATGATGATCCTGTTGTTTCGGATAGTTTCTGGCACGTGTAATCATGATTTAGTCGACCTGGTTTCCCTGTTAAAGGGTTGTAAAGGTCAGTTAGAACTAGTCGCTTCATTGTTATTACCGGTCTCCTCAAATCTCGAATCATGTTTCCTGGGCTCCAAAGCAATGGCTATGGACGCAAGCGCAAGATAGTGATAATGATGTTCTAAATAACTCTTATTGTACTGTTTATCGCTGTTGTTTCACTCATGTATTATTTTTCTGTGCAATAAAGAATATTATCAATCTAACTCTTTGTATATATTCCAACAGATGTGCCTGTCTCTTCGACTGTGCCGCAGCCGCCGCGGCGGCCGCGTCTTCTGCGCCGGTCTGCGCGTCAGATCTTAGGTTGTACCCCACCCTCTGCCATATGAAGCTGGAAGCCTGCAGGCGGCAGGAGGACCTCCGGCTGCGACCACTGGCCTTATGTCGAGGCCTAGAAGTGAGTGAACCGATGATAAGCCACCCACATTCTGTGATTTGGGTGGCCACAGTCTTCATATTATGAATATGAATATGAATATGAATATGCTTTTATTGCACACAAAACAGAGGTATAAAACTTAAAACATATTATATTTCTATTTTCTACTTAACTTCCTCCACCCAGGGTTTTTGTCCTCTAACACAAAAAATTGCCGCCTCATTCAGTCTCAGCTTTCTTAAGTCACATGCCAGATTTCGACACGGGCACCCTGCAGGTCGGATGGACTCAATATTGCCAACGATAGTCCAAGGGGAAGCAATACTAGTTAAAAGCTTGGCAATTTTTTAATGATTGTTGCTATATAGTGTACGTACATAGGTGGCATAACGCTTACCGTCAGGTGGTTCATTTATTTATTTAACGTTAATTAATACATATGATCGCTCTGCTCTACCACCTATCACTTAAAAAACTGATTTGATTTTACTTTAACTTGTCCTATAGTTCAGACCCTGTGGTGATGACGAGCCAGTTAACGACGCAGAAGGGCGGCCAGTAGACTGCGGTGGAGGACCGCATCGGAAAGACTGTCCGGTCGGCAGTTATTGCCATCACACCGCCAAAGCAGCCAGATGCTGTAGGAAAGGTAAGCTAGGAGTTTAACTACTAAGCTATTTAGGACAGTAATAAATGATAGGGTACTACTAATGCCTTAGCGTAGGTATATCGAATCATAAAGCACGCAGCTGCCCTGCCTGCCAGGGGAAGATTACTTCATAAAATTTTAATTTATATTAACAGTCAATACATATCATAAATCTATACATAAATATATAAAAATGTAGTGTAGACAACCAAATGCTGCGTTACTACAATCTGTCCAATTCCTCAATTGCTGTCAAATACAAATTGGATGAAGAAATATGGGAAAAGTATCCTTGACTTGTGACGTGACTTTTGGATTTGTGTACAATTTCCTTTTCATTATGGCAAATATTTATGAATCTTTATTCAGTTGGGCGTCTAGGAGAAATTGACTTCAACTTTAACAAACTTGTGTAATTTTCACAAAAATTTGTCCCAGAAAAAGGCCAAGCAGAGACGAAAGGGTGCCAAGAATCTTGGCATGGATGCTGCGCTGACGGCGTGACCCCCGCTCGAGGGCCCGGGGGCGTCGGGTGCCCCTCCCAGTGCGGGTGCCATCGCTTAGGCTCCGTGTCGGAGCAGTGCGAGGAGAGCGGCCAGTGCTCGTGTAGGCCAGGGGTGGGGGGATTGAAGTGCGACAGGTGTGAGCCAGGGTACTGGGGCCTGCCGAGGATTGGCACTGGACATACTGGCTGTATTCGTGAGTATTTTGACATTTTTCACGACATGACCAAGATATTTGGTATGCCTGTGCATTCAGCCAAGGGCCCCGGGGATTCGGGTGCCCCTCCCAGTGCGGGTGCCATCGCTTGGGCTCCGTGTCGGAGCAGTGCGAGGAGAGCGGCCAGTGCTCGTGCAGGCCAGGGGTGGGGGGATTGAAGTGCGACAGGTGTGAGCCAGGGTACTGGGGCCTGCCGAGGATTGGCACTGGACATACTGGCTGCATTCGTGAGTATTTTGACATTTTTCACGGCATGACCAAGATATATTTGGTATACCTGCTCGCATTCAGCCGGGGGGATTCATTAGTGTACCCGATATACAGTTTGATCACCAGCTAAAATTATGGTGCTTATTAACATTATGAAGAACTATTCTTATTCGATTATAGAGGAGCACCATGTTAAAATTTCGCTTATGGTAAAAAGTCACTCTGTGCTGAAACAAATGCTAATCTCGTTATTATTTTATCTATCAATAAAAGCATACTCAAATTTTAATGAGATCTGAATGTTAAACTAATTGGTATTTTGTTTACAGCTTGTGGATGTTCAGCGTTTGGCTCCGTACGCGAAGACTGCGAACAGATGACGGGACGTTGCGTCTGCAAGCCCGGCATCCAGGGGCAGAAATGCACTGTCTGCTCCAACCATGAACATACTCTTGGCCCCAACGGCTGCTTTGACCGTAAGTACATGATTGATGAAAAAACTGATAGATGGCGTTAGGGGACGGCTGGTCCAATAACGTAACGAGTGGATTTGTTACTTTTTGACGTATGATCACGTCAAAATGATGAAGATATGTCACAAGACAACCAATATTGTCAATGTTGGACCAGTCGTCTACGTAATGCCATCTAACGGATTTTTCATTTACGAATCCTAATTGACTATGGGTGTATAAATACCACTAGCTCTCCGGTGAAAGTATCAACGCGAGGAAAACTGTAATAGACATTTCAATGAAGAAGAAATTCCAAAGCGTGTGTGAAGTGGACCCGCAGTGGTCCACACACTGTAAACCGTTTAGGTACCCTACAGTGTACTTATGTCTGAGCTTAGATGATACTCCCAAACCCTAATTTCTAACCCAATAGTATTTGTCAACAGCGGAGTCAACGCAACTACCAGCGACAAACTGCGACCACATGACGTGTTACTTCGGCGCATACTGCGTCGTGCGCAGCGGGCTTGCGACCTGCGAGTGCCCCGCCACCGAGTGCCCGTCCGCCGAGGGCCCCTCCGTGTGCGGCAGCGACGGCCGGACCTACCTGTCCACCTGCCACCTCCGCTCCCACGCTTGCAGGTCACAGTCGGACGTGGTCGCGCAAGCCTTCGGCCCCTGCGCCGAGGACACCCCGCACGTGCGGCGAGGTAGTCGCTCCGCCGATACACCTCGTCCTATCCTCTCACGTAAAAATCGTGCGCACTCTCCGAACAAACTCCCCGACTCTTCCAAACACGCCAAACATTCTTCCACCAGCTCTCTTCAGTTCACCGACGCTTCCGTAGACACCAGCGATAGCGGCAAACCAGACAGCCCCGACCCCGAGCTCAGTTGCGTTGACATCCTCCCGCCAGTCGGATACCGCTAGAATTAGGACGTGCTAGATTAGTAGACTTCTGCACCAGTTACCTAAGTAGATCCGAGGCACTTTATTGTAAGACTTTTAAAATTATCAGATTTAAGATATCATTAAAATTAATTCGCAGAGAAGGTCGAATTTGAAGAAAGTGAAGCGGAAGGGAATTGTGTAGTGAAGTCTAAAGTTAAGATTTTAAAGGAAGATGAGCAGTTGACCAATGAGGTGGAGGAGGATTACTTGCTCTACGAGGAGTATATTGAGGAGGTGAATGAGATGTACAAAGTGCCGCTGTTCGATGGTAAGGCGGGGATGACGGCGCGGGCTAGACTGCCGGCGAAGCGGTTTGATATTTGGGCGGAGGTGTCTGCGGTGTGCGGGAAGGGGGTGTTAGTGAGTGCGGTGGGGAGTCGGGACCACTTGTGGCTAGGGTTGGTGGAGGAGCGGGCGGTGCTGCGGTGGGACGCGGGCGGGGGGCCGTTGGAGCTTCGTACGGGCCGCATCCGCGTGGACGGGCGGACCAAGCTGTCGGCGCGGCGGTACAAGAAGGACGCGATGCTGCGCGTGGGCGCCTCCACTGCAAGGGGCTCGGCGCCGGGCCGGATGAGCTCGTTGGACGTTGACCCCTTCATCTACATCGGTCGGCCGCCGGATAATGTCACCAAGTAAGTGTTACTCATTCTTCCATAGACATAATTAGCAATAAACCATTTAACATTGACTTTTACAAGTATACAGAGTGTTTAAGGAAACAGTTACATCCGCCGAACCATAACTTCTACCAAACATCGGCATATTATTCAAGAACAACGTTTGTTATAAGACTTTTGGAAATTGGTCTCAATAATTTCTATTGTTAAGTATCCACCTTCCGTGAATGAAAGTACATAGAAGTAAGATAGCAAGGTAGGACGAGGAACTAAAGGCAAACATATTTTTGGAATCAACCGTACGATTCAAGAATTCAGGCGCAGAAAGTAGATCGATCAGTTCCACAGGGCACTCCCCGTTAAGCCTTTGACTGTCACATTACTAGACACAACAGAAAAAGTATTGTTTGCCGGTCACCGGTGACCCCCATGGCGTTTCAAAGAGTTAAGGAAATAGTTCGCGTATTTGCGTTTAAATTTAAATGTATTTTGTCTAGATTAAAATTCAATTTCCATTGCCGCAGATTCACCGGGGCATTCCTACCCGGGTTCGTAGGCTGCGTGCCACCGGCTGCGCGTGAGTGGGCGTGACGTCATCCCGCCCGCGCGGGGGCTGCACGTCACGGCGCACGGCCTTCGCCCCTGCACGCCCCATAATCTTGCCCGTCTCGTATGCCCTTAGGGATAGCCTAAAGTTATTTTAATAATAAATAAAGTTATTTAAATAGATTACACAAAGGGACTTAGACCTGACCTGGTCGACCAAGGTTTGACAATTTCGAGTTTTTGCTGTTACCCTCTAACCGTTGTACAGTCAGCCACACATCAGGTTACAACCTGTCAAATTTCCTCAATTGATATTCAACCTAATGTGTATGACAGTAAGAAGACAGTCGATTGAAGAAATTTGACAGTTTTGTATACTTTGATGTGTGGCTGTACGTACCAACTATGTTGATATCGAAATTTTTTTTTTATTATTGGTGTCAGTCATTTGTCTATGGTCCCTGATTTTGTTTTCATATTTTGCTGTAGGTTTCATAACAAACTTATTTACGTCATTTGTGATCAATTAATTAATTGGTTTAACAACCGTTTAAGTGTAGTTTTACTCAATGTAAGTTCACATAAGTCTTCTTGGCAATGGTCGAAAGAAAATAAGTATAATTTTATTTGTTAAGTTCTACTTAATCAAGGTTAATATGGAATAGTTTTATTAAGCACAAATGTTATTTTCTGAGCAAAATTGAAATTCAATTCTCAGTTGACTAAATTTTATTTTTAATCATAGTTGACATTTGATTAATTAAAATAAAGTGCAGATATTTTCTGGTTATCAAGCAAGTACGAATCCAAATTCTTGTATCTATTATTTGTTTTCTTTTGCAGTTATTAATAATTATGACCCAAAATCGTTAAGGTTTAAAGTTGGTATTAGATGCTATTCTTAAGTAATTTACTAACGTAATCTTGGAGAAATAAGTTCTTTCCTATCTAAAACTACTTGTACTGAAACTATCGAACTTCAATGTGATATAACTTAAAACTTGGATTTCTAAACATTGTTAACATAACATATCTAAAATCTATGCGTTTTGTAATGAACTTATCTTAAAATATACTTAAAGTTATAAAATTGCCTTTTATTTTGACCTACATACTTACCTATGTATTTTTAGGAATCAAACATTAAACATTATTTATTGGCATAGTATACAGATGATACAGAGGTGTTATAAAAGGTATCATAGGCATGGTATGCTTGAACAATGTGCGTTGAACATCTCAAGAATTTGGAAGAATCTCATCTTATTTAATCTTAGGCAGTAATTCTCAGTAGCGTCCAAAGTTGTCGCATTCGAGCTTATGATAAACTATGATTCAGGATTTGGCGAGTCTGGTATTTACAATGAAGCGACCGCCATCTGACATTCGCAATTCAAATGATTTAGCAAAATTCAATTTAACGGATCTTGATTAAAGATTTATCGCATTTTTATGTAAAAAGACATGTAACTTTCTTCTAATTGTTCCGAACAATTTAATTTAGATTCAGATATTTTTAATGTTTATACGTACATAATAAAAGGAAGGATAAATTTCCAGTCATTTCTCTCAGTTTTCATCGTCGCCCCCATTATTTTCTTATCTACACTTCGCCCCCTCCTTCCTTTTATAATCCTTCTTATCGCTGTCTACTTCATAAAAGCCAGAGCTTCAAAATTTAAAGCCATTATTCTGTTAGACGTACAACTGAAAGCAAGTCGTAAAAAGTTTTTTTTACAAGTCTCCGTTATCAATAATGGGCTAGGGAGGACCCATAAGATCGTTATCACGATGCCAATAACATTAGGGGCAGTATAAATGCAGTAAACTTTTAAAATGAGGTCGCCGCCCCCTTATCTTTATAAGACACCTTCCACCTTCCTGTTGCAGTTATATCAAAGGTGAGAAATAAAATAATCGATTTAAGTTCCATTTTATGTTTTAAGTGTCAAGTATTTACTATTAGGGTGATTCTTTAATGACCGCAGCGGTAAGGAGTTTCTGAACTCTGTAACGAACGATTTAATTTATTGAAGTTGTTTACATTTATTGCATACTACATGTGTCATAGAAATTATGTAAGTACCTAATTACCTGCGTTTAAAAGTAGTACCTAAGTATCTTGTAGCTATGCCCAGTAACCTAATAACGAATTAGCTAAATGATTTTTAATTGATACCTGACCAAGCTTTTGAATCGACCTACCTACTACCTAATTTAGTCTACTCCGTAGATCTAGGCCTCAATGGCATATAATGATAAAAATAATTTCAATACTTTTCTATCTATTAATAATACTTATTAAGGCGTATGTCATTATAAACTCAAAACTGAAATCATAGCCATTTAAAATAAAGGAGTTAATTCCAGCACCGCCGTGAAACCGCCGAGCCGCATTGTGCGGTTGGAATCCCGTTCTTTGGGGTTTCTAATAGTCCTCCTTAATAGAATTTACACACCACGAGTATTCCTTTATGACTTGAGGAGTTGTTATCGAGCATGTTTTCTGCGAAATTGAATCTGTTAATTCCATTTTCGATAGAAATGTTATTTGGTAATTTCGCGAATAGAATAGGTACCTATCTAGAATATAGTCTTTCATTCTCTTATCTAGCGTGTACACTTGGATCGTGATACTGGATTTGGGGAATATATTAATTACAATGAAGCGACTGCCGTCTGGCCTCCGCAACCCTTCAATAAGGAACCAGACCAACTAAATCATGGTTAGGTACACGTTTAAAAAACTAGCCGGAACGTGCATGTTTCCTCACGAGGTTTTCTCTCACCGCCGAGCTCATGTAAGATAGAGAATCTAGCGTTAAGACTTGAAAAACTAGACGCACATAAATTAATTCATTCTCTTCTTCTTCTTCTTCAGCAGCATGTACTTATTTATTTATTTATTAGGCTTTTCAACAATGAGTGCACTGCATGCACTAGTGCGTACAAAAAAAAACAAAATTGATTATTAAGTACAGGAAAAAGTACAAATCATACTACACCCACACGAGATGCACTTCCTCCCATGCTTTCCTACACTACTTTAATCAGCAAGGGGTTTTTTAATTCCACGTATAGATGTGAAAAATAAGTCAATATTCGATTCATGTTCGTGGTACAAGGCATACATCCTGGACAGTGGACAATGTTTATTTTATTTGCCCATTGCAGAGCATATGCCTCTCCAATTTCTCTCCACTTCCTTCTGTCGTGGGTCTTTCTGGACCACGCCGCCCCAGCTTGAGCTTTGATATGGTCGGACCATCTGGCAGTTTGTCATGCCCACTTTAGCTTTGCGGCTCGGTACCCTACATCTACCACTTTTGTGCGTTCCCGGATGATGGTGTTTCGCACTTTGTCTCGTAAGGATATACCGAGCATGATACGTTCCATGGCTCTCTGTGCTACTTTGAGTCTACTTATCAGCGTAGCGGTGAGCGGCCAAGTTTCGCAAGCATGTGTATATTATCTCATTATATATTACCAAAAATATATGTAGATAAGCCTTAGGTTCTAATAATATTTTACATAAAATGCAACCCAGCAGTAAACACTACAAAATTCTAATTCTAGGCTACAACTGCTACAAGCTGCAAACCTAACTAATGACAGGTGATTTCTTATCTCTCTGTCTAGTGAAATAAAGAGAGCCCGCATTGACTTTGTCTGAACAGCATTAGCTAGAAGTACAGGCGCGGTGAAAAGCCTCCCAACCCTTGGTAGGTAAATACTTGTAAGCGGCAGTTAAAGCGTAAATAGTTTTTTCTACTTGCCTTGCTTATTTTTCCAAATTTTAATTTAAATTGATCTGTTTTTTTTTCTTAAGATAACTTTTGAACGTACGTTAACGTTTAAAAATACACGTGATCTAAGGGTAACCTCACCTCATATTACCAGGGGGTGAGAAAGGGTCTATTATAAAGTTGCTAAAAAAATCACGTGACTAATAGAGAACCCCAAATATATATCACTAACTGCAAGCCCGCTTGTGGCAAAGCCAAAACGTAACTTTAGCGTCTTAATTGTGGGAGAGCCATGCTTCGGCATGAATGGGCCGGCTCGACCGGAGTGATACCACTGCCTCACAGAAAACCGGCGTGAAGCAGCTCCTGTGCTGTGTTTCGCCGAGTGAGTGAGGGTACCGGAGGCCCATCGGGGGGAAGGGGATAAAAGGTTAGCAGCGCACTTGTTGCATGTGTTCATGGGCGGCGGCAATTGCTTACAATCAGGTGATCCGCCTGCTCGTCTGCTACCTATCACATAAAAAAAAAACAGTTTTTAATAACCTGATTTGGTTTGGACTGACTGTAGGTAGGTAACTAAAACATTCCAGGGTATAAAATGTTACATAATAAATTATATTATTCTTAGAATTTCTACGTAATTTTTGCCTTGTCTGTACACAGATGTAATACGTAGGAGGCAACATTGTGTGAGGCTGACGGCTGCCTTCCCATTTCGCCATTTATTAATTAGAGTTCTAAATAATATGCGTAGAACTAATTTCTCAGTGTTGTTGCTCGTTTATCTTGGCATTTTCACACTTGCCGTATGTCTGGAGAGTAGATTAATGTTCCTTACGATAAAGGATTCATCGGGAGACCTTTGTGAACTAGTTTAGCGCATTCATCCAGGTCGCGGTATTCCCTTTCATTACGTAAAGTAATTAGACGAGCCATTCTTGTTACGTCACAGATTTTGCGCCTATTGACTTTCTTTCATCTGGGAACGAATCATAAGGAAAGCTAAAAAAAGTCATTAGTGGTCTCTAGACGATTCACAAGATTTTATTGATTGGTGATTAGATTTGGTTTTGCCTACCTGCTGGGATTGGGTAAAAATAATTAGTGATTAGGTATCGAAATTTCGATATGTATTTTTAATAAAACAATTCCATTAGGTACCTAGGTAGGTACCTATGTTACACTTTTGTTCAAACTCAATAAATCAAAAGTCAATATACCTAATAGGTATAGGGGGTTCAATCGGCGGGAAAAGGGGTAAAAAGGATGGCAGCGCACTTGTTTTTGAGCTCATGGTACCATTTGAATTTTGCAAGAATTTTGAACAAAACTCCTTTCCGGATTATGTCACGATGTCGACAGTCGCAAACCTTTTTACTTACCCCAAAATCATTTCGTCGCCCTTTTAATCTACAGTCGACCGATAATGGCGACAAAAATTTCATGGCGTATCATAATGACTGTGTAAATCCGCCTCGGGGGCTGATTAATCTATAATTGAAAGCTTTTGTGACCAGTCTGCAAGTGTTTTATGCCCCCTAGGGTGGAACGCTGATGACACTAGTAGAGTTAATTAAGTATATACCGTTAAATTTTAGTCTTTTTAATCTCGAAACCATCATAATAGGTAACACAAATAAATTAAAATAAAATGAGCTATTTAATTGCCTGGTGAATAATATTTTTTGTATGGAATAGCTAATTTTGACTAACATGCTAAACGGGGTTTTTAAAAAAGACATTTTTTTTGTGCAAAAAGCAGATGAGCAAATGGTGATCCATCTTGGTGATCCAAGCAACTCTATTGGAGCCACCAATATGATACTAACCTTTTCTCCTTCCCACGTAGTGGGCCATCGGTTCCCTTACTCGGCGAAACTCAGCGTGAACGGTTCTTCACGTGCGGAGACGGTTTTCGGTGCGCCGTGATATCCCTCTGATACCAAAGTCGAGCCCATTCATACTGAAGCTTGACTGAAATTAACAAAAAGACCCAAACAAGCATTCTACATTATCAACTTATAGACACCTTAATACCTGTTATTACTAAATGAGGTAACTTAAACACCCGCTCAAGTCTTTCTTCTACAATTGATGTATCCAATGACCTAGATAAATTAATAGTGTAGTATACATTACGCTGGCAAGTTATGAAACTATTCTAGATTAAGACCGTACGGATTAGAATTTCCAGATTACTACGTAGGTTTCATTCTAAGTACATTTCAATAACCATTTCTAAGCTTAACGCAAAATTAGGTGTCAATCTACAACTGCATTAATTTTATAGACCTAGAATATTGCTTACTATTACAGGGAATAAAGTACTTGTTCGAACTTTCATTTGAGAGCCATTTCAGTCGTAAAGTCTGTTAATAAATTACTTTACCGACCTTAAGGCACAGAATAATATCTGAAGGAGAAAATCAATTTGTACGAACGTCATGGACCGACAAGATGGTATTAAATCTCGTGTTATTTTAATTTCTCATTGAGAAAGCAAATTGTTATTTTATAAAATGTTAAGTATAGACATTTTTCTATTATGTGACTGCCACTGCCTCATAGAAGACCGGTGTGAAACAACGCCTGCCCTGTGTTACGCCTAGTGAGTGAATGTACCGAAGGCCCAATCTGGGGGAAAGGGAGTTAAAAGGTTGGCAGCGCACTTGTGACTCCAATGGTGTTGCGGGTGTCTATGGGCGGCGGCAATCGTTTACCATCAGGTGATTCGTCTCGTCTGCCTACATGTGAAAAGAGTGACAGATGACTAGCCTGTTTTCGGTAGTAAGTAAACCTACCTGATGCACCAGTAATTACATAAATATCCCATCTTATCGTGTCATACCCAGTAGCGAGCATGACTGTCTATGTCTAGTAACAACATATTTAATCTTTTTTTTTATGTGATAGGTAGCAGACGAGCAGGTGGATCACCTGATGGTAAGCAATTGCCGCCGCCCATGGGCCACCGGTACCCTCACTCACTCGGCGAAACACAGCACAGGGGCTGCTTCACGCCGGTTTTCTGTGAGGCAGTGGTATCACTCCGGTCGAGCCGGCCCATTCATGCCGAAGCGTGGCTCTCCCACAGTTAAGTTCTTCATGAAAACACCCAAATCATAGCGTTAAGGGGAAATTTTATTAGTTAGTTTCCTTACTCGTGTAAAATATTATTTAGTATTGTGTTAACTGTTATTAAGAATTGATTGTATTTTGCTTATTGCTGCCTGCGTGCAGTAGTCCTCTTCCTCTAGGCACACACGGAAGACCAGCGTCAAGGAGTCACCGACTCCCTGACACATGCTGAGTGTATGCCTTTTCGGTGTCTTGTTTTTTTTAATTTATTAGGAACAACAAACAATTACACTAAATGTTACTTAAAATTTATAAAAATCACATCTTATTACCTACAGTGTAATCAACCCCGTTGTCCAATCAGCCTTGTTCACTAAGGTACATGTTTATCACACGAATACTTATTGCGTATTATATTTGAGATGTGTACTTAATAAAGAAACCAACGTTGCTCGGTTGGTACACAACAACACACTCAATGTCCCAAAAAGTTCACTCACCCATGATATTTACCTCCAACTTTCTCGGAACAGACGAACTAGCCTAAATGTTTCAAACAAACAACATTAGAGGGAGGACAAACACTCGCTGGATATTAAGATTGAGGTCCGCCATATGAGCAGTCACTTAGTAGCTGCATTAATTCCAGTCCTGTCAGGCAGCTGGCCCAGTAATACAGCTAAAAGCGCCTATTCATTTCTCCAGTTCCTCGCATAAGCCCATATTGATGTGGCTTCCAGTGAGAACTGATGTGGAATGAACATGGGGTGCTGTGAAGCTCGTTGAATATTATTCATTACGTTGAAGACTTTGTTCTTGGCTTTCTGCTTTTCTGCTTGCGTAGGTAGAAACGGACGAGTTGGTTTTGTACTGATTCTATAACATTCTTTATTTTTAAATCATTTTTAAAGATGTAATGTGGTACGAATTTGATTTCTTTTCAGAACTAACCTCCTTATTGTCAGAGGAAAATCTTTTTAATTAGAGGAAAAAATTAATGTCAATTTTTATTTTTATTAAAAATAATGGCGACTACAATTTTTTTTGAGCTGTGCCTGCCAGGATATTTCGGCTAAAACTTAATTATTATTAAATTAAAACTTTTTGGTAATTGAATTTGGGTTATCGATGAAAATCACGAAACTAAAGAGAAATTAACGTCAAATTTTCTTTTTAAAAATGAAATGGCGTTTTTATTTATTTTTCGAACAGCCAGCCAGAGTTCTATTCGTAAAATATTATGATGTGATATTATTTTCTGATGATTTACACAGGTAATTGTGGTATGTGACAGTAGTAATGAGACCAAATAAGGTGGATGAGATCATTATAATAAAGACAGTATAATTTTGTTTCTATTTTTACCATCTCTCAGTAACAATGCGCTTTTTTGCCAAACCCTAAATACCTCTTTCTAATTACTCCCATTTTCAGAAACGGAGACAAAGTACTTATAAAAAACCGGGTTCTCGATAGAATTACAAAAAAAGGTCGGGTGACAAAGGAGAATTTGGGTGCTGTTGAGTCCTCCAGCGATCCGGTTATTACGAGCTTACCTACCCTACTCAATTATTTAAGACCGAGCTACAACCCGAGAGGGTGCCTATGCATGCCGCCTACGTCATCGTATATCGTTATATGTAACCTACCTGCCATGCCTTTCTACGTCATTCGTAATAAAACATGTTTTCAGGGGAACGTAAATATTTTATACGAAACAAGTGCATGCAATACCTACGTACCTTCAATCATTCTTCCTCCGTACGTATCCAAACCTTCTTCGCACTCTTACTGACCTATTAAAAATTGTATTTTCAAAAAGGTTTTTGTTGTTACCTACTTGTCTATGAGCACTGTAGTGTCTGTCCTAATATGAATGATGATATTTTTTTATGTGATAGGCAGGCATCAGACGAGCAAGCTGATCACCTGAAGGTAAGCGATTGTACACCTGCAACACCAGCAGAGTCATCAGTGCGCTGCCAACCTTTTACCCTCTTTCCCCCAATTGGTTTGTCAATTTTAGTGTAAAAATCGCATTTTCAGGATTGTTTCGAGCTCCCCAGTTTGAAGATTAGATAAAAACTTAAACTTATCTGTGTTTTGATCGATCCAAAATCAATTGTCAAACTTTTTTTTCTGTACCTACGATTATCTAAACTCGATCATACATAAAATATCTTACGGCATCGCGTGCATAGACATCACTACATAACTAAACGATATGTAGTGATAAATTTTAATGTCACTAATATTCACACAAGAAAATCCTAATTGGCTTTATCTAGACAGGCGAGAAGCACTACGTTCCTCATTAAGAAATTACAAGGTAGCAGCATTCCGTGGATGTAACCAGTGTTGCCACAAATTGGTGCCGGGTGCGGATAGCCACACCACACGTCCGGTTACTACAATTGTAATTAGGCTAAAGAACTAAAGAAGCCATTTGGATAGATGAAAACAAAGCACTTACAAACTGCAAGTAGCACGCACGGTAGAGGTGACACCGAGAGATAGAAAATTAAATAGATGGTTTCGGAAACGCAGTCAGGGTCTCAGATGTCACAGCAAGTTCACACGATGCGTAGCTAAGCTGAAGTGGCAGTGGGCTGGTCGGTCACATAGCCAGAAATCAGGACTCAAGAGTTCAGATCTGATTCAAAGAGCGGTGCGGTACGCTCCTGGAATGAAGACAATGGGGTCGAAAGAGATCCGTCGTAAGAAAAAAGGATTATTGATCTGAAATCTTATTGCACAAATCTTTGTGCAATAGACGAACTTAGGTAATGTCAAGAGGCTTTCTTCACCAGTCAACCGGGTAATTTATTTGTTAATAACATAATTGGGAGTGAAGTTGACAAATCAAAGATAATGTTGAGAAAAAGGCTTAAGAAATTACTCTCTAGAATGTATCGAAAGTATAGTTGGCAACATTGCCGAGCGCCACTTAGCGCCGCGTACTGCATAACATTTTCATAGAGCCTAGTGCGGCATAGTTAGAATTTTCAAACGGGTTAATATCGGCTGAGGAATGTTTAATTACCGCGGTGACATCCTGCGGAGCAGACAGTTGGCGGTAACATGTTCTGCCGACGATCAGCGGAGGGTTGACACAGTCACGGAAATAAGAGACAACACAATATGAGAGAGAAATCAACATGCCATAATTACCGCTGTGACATCCTGCGGTGCTGACAGTTGGCGGTAACATGTTCTGCCGACGATCACGGTAGACGCTTAAAACGGATGAAATTAGAATCTACATCATAATACGAGTTATGGATAAAAAACGCGTACTTACGTAACTCTTTTTAGGCATCTGTAGACAGTTGGCACTAACATGTTCTAGAGACAATCAAGCGTAGGGTTGACAGTGTTGACACCAAAGCATATGAAATTAGAGACAACATCATTAAAGAACAGACAAAGCAACATGCCCCTAACAAAAATCCCCTACACCACATCCATTTCTGAACATCCTGCGGAGCAGACAAGGTAACATATTCTGAACATCACGGGGGGATAGTTGTTACGAAGCAACGAAAAGACAACAACATACTAACTACCAATACCCTTATCTACTCCACACTCATATTAGGTAATCTTACGGGTTAGATTAAATAGTAGGTAGGTAATAAAATTCCATCCAACCAATTGCATGATTTACTACGTTTTAAGATTTTATGTTTGAGGTTTTTCCACATCATGGTAATCTTAAATGATCTCTTATCGAAAATGAGATTTTCGCTGATAAATTAATTCATACGTAATTGATACAAATTTCAGATATAATCGCTTCAATCGAATGAGATATTTAAATCCGCAGCTTTTTTTATTAAACGACAACAGCCGCCATATTTTATTCGTAACTGCAACTGAAAAATATTTCCTGTAAGTGGATCTCGTAACTTTTCATCACATTGGAATATTTATTTCAAATAATATGAAAGGTAACTTTTGCGCATTTATTACTCATTAAATAGTCGTATTTTAATCATTATAATATAGGCTAATGCTTAACCACAAAGCTCGATTAGGTAGGATGTTACGCGTTTGCCTAGAAGATGCCTGTTCACTATTGCCTTAAAGATATCTTGAAGTTTACAGACAACCCTGCGAGATAAGTATTCATATGCGCTCACTATGTGAATTGGTACTTTTAAAGTAAATAATTATTGTTTAACATACAACTTAGTTACAAAGTTACTCGCTGAAACAACACTAGTTTAGTTTAGTTTTTGAAAACATGAGACAAGTTCGCAAGTTTCATAAACGAACTACTGCAATGAAAGTAAGAATCTTACAACACTTAGCGAAACTTACAATTAACTACAACTTACGTCCTCACGAGCGATCCCTTGACGCGAGATTATGAGCTTTTACTTCGTTTTAACTACTATTACTCGCTCATACTTTTATCAACTAAATTATAAAATAATGATGGCAGTCTCAAATAGCTAAAGTTGTACTATAATACAGTTTATTCGGCAATGCAGCCGGTGTCGACGAGACAAAGGCGTCGGAATTTCAATTACCTACAACCAGGTTTTTAAATAGTTTCCGTAATAAAACTCTAAGGGCATGCAAACAACGCAACAGGTAGCCTTTTGTTCTATGTAGCGAGCAATCCCATAGATTCCACTTCTAGAGAGGAATTAGCGCAAAGGCTACGACAATTATTTACGACATTTCCACCGCGGAATTACAGCCTGCTGCCGTGGCCTTTTATGTTTATTCACGGGTTATAATTCCCCGGCGGAGAGGATTATGTGAAACGTAAACGTAGGTGCGCTCGTATTTCACGCAGGCTGCCGTGAGCAGTCGTGGAGTAATCGCCGCCCGCACGCGGGGAATTATGCTGGAGGTTGGGCTACGCGCTGCGTCGTTTGCGATGCACCAACAGAATGAAATAACAGCGTTTGCCCGTGCGCGGTGGGAGTTGACTTTGAAACCCAACCAGAATATCGGCTGCACTCGTCACCTGACGTTATTGCCTGCCGAGTATTACTGCAGTCGCTCCGCCAGCGGATTCCGCGTTATTGAACCCGGGGAAGTCGAAAGCGTGCGGTTGTAAATAAGCCTCCGCCGACAAGTGTGGCCTGTCGACAGTAACAAACGGTGGCTATTGTACCGAATGTTCGCAACGAGCCATTTCAGGAAACTCAATAATCAAGTGTCAAAATAGCGACCATTAAATTTGGATAACGCAGCTTACGTTTATATTTCGCACGTAATCCCCTCGACGTGTAAAATACGAGCCGTCAGTAAATATTAAACTCTGCAATAATTTCGCGTCTGCCAGTGTCATAAATATTGTCCAGAGATTTTCATATTAATTGCAACTCCACTAGAGCGCCTTTGTAGGCATGAATTTTAATTTTATGACCCTTATGTTAACATCAGTGGGATGAATCGGGTACTTCGCCACTTTTTATGTGACTGTTGAGGATAATGTTAAATTAATGAAATTCTCGATACAAGTCGCAGTTAAGTACCTTTGTACCTAAAGCCCTAAATTATTTAGGTAAGAACCATATTTGTTTACAAGTACCTACCTAGTACCTACTCATACTATGGTTTGTAACGAGCGCGTACATAAGAAAGGCACA
Organism: Cnaphalocrocis medinalis; assembly: GCA_014851415.1. Taxonomy (NCBI): domain Eukaryota; kingdom Metazoa; phylum Arthropoda; class Insecta; order Lepidoptera; family Crambidae; genus Cnaphalocrocis; species Cnaphalocrocis medinalis. The sequence goes on along the minus strand of CM026275.1, from coordinate 8,366,629 downwards.
GCGTGGGAAGACCCCTTCTACAAGGCAGAGCGATGACCGGCATTGGTTACGAACTGCCTTTGTATCTATCTGTATGCGACAGCTCCAAACAGCTATGAGCTAACTATAAAGTCCTACGGAGAAGGTTCACGTTCAACAATAGACTTTCAAAGACTACTTACCATAATTAGGTACACGATTGACAATTGTCTACTAGTAATAAGAAGAGCCCAACGAAGTTAGTCAGCAACTATGCCGCATTCATTGGCACTAATTCATTTGAATTCATTATCCAGCCAGCATCTAGAATTGACGGATTGATTCCCAGAGCCTAGTTGCGCCAATCGTTCCTAATTGACTTTTACAAATTATGTTTTGCAAGAGATATTTGTTTCGTCGAATCGGACGCTGGGGCAGGAACGCAAGAAACAAATTGATTTTTGATGTCTCGCTAATGATTTTCTGTGGCTCACACCGCCGCCAGATTGCACGGCAAAAAGTTTATTTATCGATAAACTTAATAACGCCCTATGCAAAAGGATCTTTTACTCACAATCAGTGTCATTACCCGTGATTGATTAAATTAAGTTCTCCGTCAGTGGGTTTACTAGTAATTTATCATCTCTTTGTGAATGAAGTAGAGGCGTGCTGAGTGTGTACTTTTGGGAACTCAGCATGAATGCTTTCACTCTGGTTTGTAAGACGTCTGGTAATGGCGGCACTACCTACAACTAGTCTCAAACCTACTTAGCGAAAATGCATGAAATAGCAAATCTTTTTTCGAGATTTCTTGACCGTGGTTGACCTCGAAGTAAGACCCTTTTAACTCAGTCTTAGACGCGTGGGTGCAGTGAGCGGTAAACGATTACCGGAAATCTATAAAATAAACATGGGATATCTCATAAAACTAAATTAGCATAATATAAAATGTAATGCAATCAAATCTCATGGCTAAATCGTTGCGATCTAGGATAGAATCAAGTTTTGTGCTCGTAATAACATTATACTTAAATAAAGGGTTAAAGGTTAGCAGCGCACTTGTGACTCTACTGGTGTTGTAGGTGTCTATGCGTAGGCGGCAATCGCTTACCTGTAGGTGATCCGTCTGCTCGTCTGCCACCTATAACAAAAAAAAAAAACACTGTTTAGGATCATCATCATCTTAGTGTTTTTTCCTGGTTGAGTTCCAAGCTGATGCTTTGGAAACCGCGGGGACAGACTTGGGGACTTATTAGACTGAAATAACAGACCGTATAGCTGGCGGCACGAAAGATTAGCGATGACCGTTATTTTGCGCACTTGTAAAAAATAAGACTTTCTATTAAAATTGGTTTCTGCGCACTCAAGGTCATAACTACAGTTTCTTGCCATTGACTATACCCACGATTTAGTTATCTCGTAATCATTATAACGTAGATGGATAGATAAACTTTATCGCACATAATAAACAACATAAGAACTATCAAATGTATTGTAGTAATTTCTGTAATGTCTAGAAATTACAGAAATTCAATGTACATACAATTTCGACGATCTTATCGCTTAAAGCGTCTTCTACCTGTCAACCTTTGGGCACCTTTGGGCAAAGGAGATTTGATAAATGAGGTAGGTCGTTAGTACGAAAGTTCTATTCTTTATGCGGGTGTTTTAAGTCAATCTAAGTTAATGGAAATGCGTCGATGATTCAGCTTAGTTTCGATATACTACCTACATTTTGAAACTTGCAAACTGTTAAGTTTGATGTCGATAACTCAGAAATTATAATGCAATATCCCGCTGCACGAGCAACATGCGTTGGCCACACTATCATTGTCAAAATCTAGCCATGCAGTTAACATGGCACGCGACAAACAGACAGATGACAATCTTCTGTCAATTATTCCAGATCCGCGCATACATATCAAATTACTAGCGATGGGAGATGTTTAAAAATTGTAGACAGAAAACCTTCATATCCACAGTAAAGTTGTTTTTAAGGTTCCATTAACCCAAAAGATGCGGGTGAAAAATAATTATTTTTCGATAATTTTAAAAACCTATTCTTGAATTATCAGTATGCATCTCTCCGCCAATTTTCGCGGCAATCGGTGCAAAAACGGCGGAGATAGAGCCAGGACAGACGGACGGACAGACAGACAGACATGACGAAACTATAAGGGTTCCTAGTTGTCATCATCATTTCCCTGCCCTGTTCCCAGGTTATCTGGGGTCGGCGCAGTATGTCCTCTTTTTCCATTCGTCCCTGTCATTCGTCATCGAATCATCCACCCCCTTTTCAGTCATATCATTCTTCACACAATCCATCCATCTCTTTTTTCGGCCGTCCTCTGTTCCTCCACCCACTTACATTCATACCCATCACTCTTTTGGTAACATGTTCCTCCTCTCTTCTCATTACATGGCCGTACCAGGAGAGACGATTCCCCTTTAGCTTATCGGTGATAGGTGCCACTTTCATACTACCTCTGATATACTCATTCCTTATCTTGTCCATTCTTGTCACGCCACACATCCATCTCAACATTCTCATCTCTGTAGCATGCAGTCTTCTTTCAAGGGTTCCTAGTTGTACGGAACTCTAAAAACGAGATCCTATTAGCATCAAGAACCGCAAGAATTCTAGTTGTAGGTACCTAATTGTAACAAATGGCGGGACGCCCCGTAGTAGTGATTTAAGTACCGGACCATGATCTCGGGGTCCCGGGTTCGATTCCTGGGTGGAGAAAACTTTTTGGACATAGCTCGAGTTTGTCGAGGCCTGAAGTTCTTGCAGATCATTTTCGACGACGTCTTTCCAGCGATACCTAAGTCGGCCTACCGGGCGTCGGCCCATTGATAATTTTATACACTAAAATAAAATCGTGGGGTGTGTGAAATATAAGCAATCGTCATTTAAAATTTGATAGAAATAGTAATTTTTAACTTTATTCCGAGCTTATTACGATTCGCCTATCAGTACTGTTATTATAATGCATAGATGGCAAAGCACACAAACTGCGTTGCGGTTGACAATAATTTTGGGTCGCGCAAGTGTAGAGTGACCAGGCATATCGGTCTTAATGCCGCACTCAGAGATGTTAATTAAACTTCATTGTCAATTAAGGAAAAATATTGACCCTTATTAATTAACATAAAGACTATCATAGTATCCATAATTATGATATAGCTTTAGGTTAAACGTCATCTGCTGGCATGATCACATGCGGATGCAAAAATAAGGATCAAATACCGAGAGATCAGGTCGGTAATATGGCGTAACGATAAGAAAGTTAAGGTACAAATTATAAGAAAACAACTCTAGTCTCGGTATAAGTATAGTAAGTTCAGACATAAGAGTCGTTTCATCGCACTATCCTTCGTGAAAGGACCACTGTCATATCATCAGAAATCAATATCATATTGTGTGTTCGTAGAAATTAGTCACTAGCTTGTCGCTGCACTTTGCCCATAATAAAATAAAAGTATCCACCCTATAATTTATAGTACTATGGGATGCGGCGAATAGGCCTCGATAGATCAAGTCATCACTATAGTAGCGTAGAGTTTATAATCACCCACTGGCCGCGTTTTCACTCTTGCCATAATAAAATTGAAATTGAGTCCCACGTTCCTGATGCTGTCAACCCCTTATAGTATTCATAGTAGCCCTTGGTTACCCTACGCAAGAGGTAATCCGCGCCATAAAGGCTCGGTACAGAATCAAATGGTGTATGCACGAGTAATATTGTTAAGCCCATTATTTTGCAGGAAATGCGTTGGCTGTGTTTTATGCGTTTGTGTAGGTATGATTGTGATTCAAGTGACTTTAGCTATGCAATTACATTGCAATAGTGAAAGCAATTGGAACGATAGAGTTACACCCAACGCATTAACTTGCCTACATGTGAAATGGGAGTAGGTGAGCTTTATTTTCTAAGTTGTGTTAAGGGTTGTGCGCTACCATGAGTTGACATCGAAAACTGACATAACGTAAACTATTGCTCTGTCTCTTTCAAATGCATCACAATGAAACAGACAAAGCGATAGTTTTCGATAGCGAGGATAGTATTTCAAACTCATGGTAGTGCTACTGGTGCACTAGCATCTGTTAGTACCTACTTACTTATCATCTTATTTTATATTTGCGGTAATTTCCTTGTTTCTGGTGGATAACAGATAGAATTAATTTCAGTGTTGCTTATAATTCATTTACTTAGTTAAGCGATGGAATGTAAGTGATAATGCTCAATCGTGATGATGACGTACTATAGATACTTATTATGAACCGAACATGGCTGCATTATTTTTTAACAAAGTTATAATTTTTAGTCTATGCCGTCGCTTGGTGTTGTGTATTCATTTATCAATGACAGCCTTTAGGTTTGTAAATAAGGATTAAAAAACCATTTATCAAGAGAGTATCCCGATCAGTAGATCACTGAGCTTACTATTACACTTTATAGAGACGTCCAGGTAACGAATGGTCTATAATGACGTAGAGGACAAATCAAGATGGTGCCCCGATAAACGTCGCGTCCAATCACCAGGTGTCCTATTACAAGCGTGGTGTTATTTACGCGGTACCAATCAGTATGTAAATATGTAGGGTAGGTGAACGCTCCGGAGTGTGTGGGTGCGAGCCTGCTCGGCGCGACAGCCTACGGCGCGCCCCGACACCGCGCGCACGCACAACACTACAAATCCCGTAGATTTACACGATCCTATACGAAAACCCGTGTCGGCGCTGACGGAAGTGGTCGTGCTTGCCTCGCAGCCGTCCATCATGCGTTTGCTCGCCCTAGTATTGACTTTGGTGCTAAACGCGACAACCGGCGTGCATTTATTGGAGCGCGCGAAAATCACCCGCAACTGCAATACTGTCGAGTACGACAAGGTTCTGCTTAAACGCGTGACGTTGATATCGAAGTACGTGTTCACCGGAAAAGTGTTTGGTGTCAGTTCTGTGAATGGGAGTAGGGTTTACAAAGTGAATATACGGAGGGTGTTGAAGGGTGATCTGAATGAGATAGGAGTGGTTCGTTTTGGGACTGCGCACTCGCTCCGGTTCAGCGACGCGACGGTTCTGGTGGAGAGTTCGCACGCGTTTAAGTGTCCAACGCTGCGTTTGCGCACTTACGCGATATTTTTGACTGAAAAGCATCAGGAGAAAGGCGTTTTGCGGTTGAGCCTCGTCGTGGAGCCAGTGTTGCTGACTTTGCGGAATATCGAGATTATCGAAGCGGCTGTCAAAGGTAGGTACTCACTTTGTACCAGATTACGTTCTTTGATGCCTTTAATTGGGTTATTGTAAGTTTGAATAGTCCAACCACATAACAAAGTTTCTAACCCTTTAAGCTGAAAGCACTTTCGGTAAATGTGTTTTGGTTAAAGATATTAGTTACCTATGAAGGTAGGAAACTAGGTATTAGTAGTTTCTTAGAAACATTAGAGGGTAGTTAGGTAAAGGTTATGCTATTATCACATTATGAGCTTTAGAATAATATGAAGCACTATTTTAAGGTTGTTTTAATGCAGGTTTGTTCCTAGGCATAAGAAGAATTACCTGACTACGAGTACTTATTAGTTATTATCTTAAAGTGAAAGTAATTTATTAAAGTGATTTTAGCGATAATTATTCAGATTAAGCCTATAACAGTACCTAAGCCTAGAGGTCAACTTAAAAAGTTAAAAACACTTACTACCAGGGTCATCATTCTACGATCGCACGACTAGACGCAGTCAGTAAGGTCCACACATATGACACATTCCCTACAATTTTGGAACTATTTTCTTCCGAAAGTTACGCTTCCAGCGCTCATTTTTCCCGCGCATGTGCAAACTGTATAGTACCTTCCAGACGCGGTGTTCCCTAATCGCTATGACATGCCTTTTTTAAACGTGGTTCTACTTATTTCAGCAATACTAAAACACTTGCGTGAAGTAATCGACACCGAGTGCCATCTATTGCGGTTGTTTTACAATTGAGTACTTAAGTAATAAGTTTAGCGTTGAGCGATAAGTCCAGAAACAAAGTAAGGGGCTGGATAGATACTTATTATAAACTTTATCCATCGCGATTTTCCCAGTGACATCGATAGCGTAGGTAGTAGTTACTTTGACCTAGCTGTAGGTCGGTGAGCCTAAGTGAAAGGTTACAGTAGGTACTTATAACATGGATGTTTTGGTCGACGGTCATTGTTTGTAGGGACTTATCTCTAGATCTTTTTGTCTTTACTGTCGCATAAATGACATATTCTTGCGCCACACATTCATTGATTTTTTTTTGTATTGCGCATGTTTTTCGCAAATTATCTCTGTAGAAAATTTGCAGTGCGGGGGCCCAGTAAATTATATAGAGTAACTTCCAATTTAAAATTCATACCCCTACCGATCGTTGCCGGTCATCCACCATTAGCGTAATGGTTTGCCTGTAAAACATTCCCAAGGCATTTTAATAGGAGCTCGTAAATAAACAAGTAGCGGTCAATTAGTCTCAGGGCGGATCACCTGTCACTGCGCCGCTGCGACGCGGTAGTGATGCGCATGGACTGCAGCTGGACTCTGTACCGATATGGTACGAAATGTCGGTAGGTATATTACCAAGTTGTAAAAATATGTAAATGAACAAGACTTCACAAATATACTTAATCCGTAATGTCGGTATTACCTAGTATCTATGTATAGAAGTAAGTACGAGTAAATAAAATGTCTTAAGTTGGATCATATGTCATGGCGCCCGTTTGCGATGACGCCACAGCAATAAGTGGTATAGATTTCTGGGCTGTCCCGATATGGCCCACAATGATTGTTGCAATGATTATTTTGTGCTACTGCCCCGAAACAAAGTGAGGGCGGGCCACTAGTTATAGTATAAACAGGAGTCTTCGTTAACGGCACGAGTTATAATTTCATTCAACAAAGTAAATAAAACGAGATGATAAATGCCGACGTCATAACTAATATTTATTTATATGATGTGCAACAAATGTTATTCATCTGAAACACGCTAAGCAATCGTGAGCTAAGATTGATGAGCCTATGTCGAAAGTGACAAAACAGCGAACGAGTGTCATGCGTCGTCGTAATTCATTCATCAAGCGTAGGGGGAGACTTCCATTCATATTAAGTGTGAGATAAATGTGTACCATGGGTATAATAAAACCGTTAAATGGGCGTACTCTTGAGTATAATATTGCCGCTTTTTATGTCGATTTGAAACCAGCACGGTACTTTTAAATTTAGGCTTAAATTTTTTTTAGAAAACTGAAAATCGCATTCATTATTCAAGAATAGTTGGATAGCTGTTATCTAAGTTTCTACTAATAGATATTCATTATGTCACAAAATAAAATAAGATTTATAATTATACAGGCAACAACAGATAGTATAGGACCAGTAAGTCAGTCTTTTCATAGTGGCAGAGGCAATTTATTTAGCGATAATCGACGAATATTGAACGGTATAACACTTAGTTCTTTCCCATCACTAGAGCCTGCCGACCGGCTCAAGACTTTTCAATATTGAGATTTAACTGTTCATGGCCTAACTGTTGATAGCACACTAATTAGATTTCGCGAACCTGATAGTTGCTTAGAAATGGAGGCAGGAGATTATTATGACCGCTACTTGTACTGAGTTCATTAGAGAGCCTCAGTAGTCTTTAACGTTAGTTGTTAAGACCTGTGGTCAAGGCCAACCCTGAACCCTTCATTCTGAAGCAAGGTTCTTCAATACATACCTAAAGCACTTCTAGAGGTCCAATAAAAGGCTCAGCAAAATAACATTAGTTCCTTTTTTATTCAGTTTATTATGATGTGGCATCTTTCCTGGCATAAAAGTGAACAATGCCCTTTAGTTCCAGTGGAAGTCTGTCAGACCTATATCACTGCTTAGGTTCAATGTTGTTCCTGACGTGGCGTGGTCCATTTTCATTTCGCACGTCCGCTTTGTGATATTATGGGATTAAAAATAAAGAATGACTTTTAGTACAGCCGCATTCATGACTAGAGGATTTTATTATTATGTTTGAATAGTACTTAGTGTAGATAAATTTGAAAGACTATCTTGTGACATTTTATACAATTTACACAATTTCTCCTCTTTACTTGAATATCGTCACAAGTCTAAACAAACTTAGTTTGGACTTGTCGCGTTATTCAAGTAAAGAGGCGATTTATTCTTACGTTCTTTCTTATTTCAAAATCTCTGCCAACAACTACGCTAGCGCGCACTTCTCAGCGTGTCTTTCCTGCACTTTCCTGGTTGCGCCTAAAGGCGTCACTTTGGATCATGTATCAAGATTTAGGATTTTTTTGATGAACGCATTGAACGCTTGACAACAATCGTCAATCGTACCTAAAGGAAAGCGACGATGTGGCCTAGGATGTTACGCGTTTGTCATAAAAAACCTGTGCACTCTTAGCTTGAAGATATCCAGATTATAACGATCAGGAAACGCAAACCTCAGCAAGGACGCTAACTCTGTCACAATCATTAGAAAGAGGAACCGTACCAAATTACTACCTGCCTATTTTTCAGCTCGCCGGAGAGAGATAACGATAATTTCACGTTCCTTCTCCCGTTCATTAGCCAGCCTCATGTCACTTATAGACATTTTGTTATTTAAAGTCATAAAGTTAACAGATAGCTTAATAATGACTTAGGTATTTTGGAAACGCAGACTTCATCCCAGAGGTGTAAGGGTGAAGCGGGTTAAACCCTGGGGACAAGGCGATTGATGGCGGGATTTGTGTTAGGGAAGTGATCAATTTGGCTGACTAGGGTTAACGAATGTTAATTTACAAACAGTTTCCGATGGGTCCAGTTTAGCCCCTCTTCCTCTTAGGGCACTCAATTCACATAGAAGCCTGCAATTGAAATAACTTCCTGAAACAGAAAATAACACCTGGGGCATCAGAGATATGTAGATATATACTCTTATATTGTCCAGAAATAGAATACATGCGTGAAACAACAGCAATATACAGTACAATAAGGCGGTATGTTGTAGCTATTTCTTCAAGACAACAGTTAGGTAATCATCATCCTCATCATCAACATCACATCCACCCACTGCTAAGTATAGGCCTCCTCTCTATCACGGCACTTCCTACGGGCATCTGCCTGCCTCATCTATTGTTTCCCCGCTACTATTACAATATCGTGGGACTAACGGGTAGGTGGTACCTACCTACCTTTAGGTAGAGTAAAGAAAAACAATGCGTTGCCAACAAACATCGGGTAGAATAAGTTTTTAGATAATGTTATATACAGATTGTATCAATGAACGGTAGGTCTCTCAAATACCCTGTATATTAAATACGATAAAAATGCACTCAATATCTTACCAAGACGACTCTCACCATATTTTTCACAAGTAGTTAATAAACAAGTGTTAATGTCTCGAAGAAGGTAATTTATTGGCTATAAAGTGTCCTTCTTAAGATTACGTAGTAGCTACTTCTGTCCGTCTACTTGTATATCACGTTTACGAGCTATTGTGATGAATTTCGTGGAACTGGCGGCATCATGCCGGGCCGTAAACAAACCAAGATATAAACGATGGTTAGGTAAGCTTTACGGACTGAGGAATATACTTAGGTAGTAATTCTTTTCATAAGACAGCATCTGATGCATTTGCTAACTTTTTTATGTGATAGGTAGCAGACGAGCAGGCGGATCACCTGATGGTAAGTAATAGCCGCCGCCCACGGACTGAAATGAAATGAAATGAAATATTCTTTATTCAATTTAAGTCCATACAGAACGTTTTTGAATGTCAAATATTATGTAAGCTACCACTGGTTCGGAAAGTAGATTTCTACCGAGAAGAACCAGCAAGAAACTCAGTAGTTACCTGCACCTGCAACACCAGCGCTGCCAACCTTTTATTACAGTCCCACCCGCGTGGGCCTCCGGAAGCGGCGTCCCTAGTTAGTCCTGCCTTCAAACTCCAAAGTTACCAGTCTCCGTATTTTTTAATTTTCCAATAAGATTCAGTTTTCCTCCTACCAACATGAAGTAACTACATGCTGTGGGAATATTAAATTTTCTGCTTTCATGTCTCCAGAAAGTTCGTTCACGTCCCGAAGTTGGCGTTTACCTGTTCCCGCACCGCGAGATATTAATTTTATGAAAACCCAACTAGAGTAGTAAACTTCTGTTAGCAAATGGAAGAATTTGTCTGCCTCGCGCTGTTAGGTTTAACTTTGATCATATAATGGGTTCTTGCGTTTTAGAGCTTTTTATCATTTGAGCGGTTTTAGTATTTCGAAACTTTGTTAGAATTCTGCTTTTTGTTTAAGTTTGTTGTGTTATGAATACATCTTTACGTATGGACGACGGTCTTATTTTTATCATGGCTAAGGGTATAAGAGCTTCTGACATGGTTAAATGTCACAAGAATATTAACGCCTTCATTATATAAAGGCTTTTTTTGGCGATGCGGGCATCCGGGAGCGCCGATCTGTCCTTACTAGGCAGAGCCATAGGCCTGTGCAATGTCAGTGCTGGTGCATTACGAAAAAAAATTTAATGAAAAAAATCATCATCATTTCAGCTAATAAACGTCCACTGCTGGACATAGGCATCCCCCAATGTTCTCCACACAGATTGCTCCAGATGACAGTCCAATGAAAATGATTTTTACAATTTTTATGATTTTTATTTTGAGAATTTGATAGGATTTGAATATTCATACAATTGTGGTTTACTTAGTCTGCCTAGCATCGCATAATTTATTATATTTAAAATATCATAATTTGAAATAATATTCAATAAATACGTTGAAAATATAAATTTCAATTCTGAATCATTACAATCGTCGGTGGTAAGCATTTTATCAATCACTTTGTTGTTGAATCAGGAGTTGTAATTCAGGGCAATAAATTCCACTCTTTGAAACTTTTGGACGTGCAAAATAAATTCTGGGCGTTATTACATAGCTCGTAGTCACAGGAAGAGGATCCGATTATTATGAGTGATGAGCATCGTTTCAATATTTACTCACATAAAGAGCACCCCATAAATACGAGCGTGTAGTGATGTGTCACCTCAATTTACTGACTGAAGTTGGATCATTCGAGTTAGATTGCGAGCCGCGTAGAAGCAACGAATAAAAAATGGTTTTACTCATTTTTTGTCCGCCGTTTTGTCTGCCATTCATTTGTTTTTTTTTTATCTAAATACTTAGTGGCGATAGGTAGGTACGAGTATATCACATACGGCTACTCGGATTGAACTCTCTTGAAAGAGAGTATGGTATTGTAGAAGAATTAATACGTTTTAGAGGACATCCAGCCTGTTGAACATATTTATTGACGAATTTAAGCTCGTGAAACCCGTAACGTAATTTTACGTAATGGCGATTTTAACGGACGCGGCCGTTAGGTTTAAATTCAAGATCTGTTAATGTGAACCCTATAATCCTTCAAGAAAGTCGTGACAGACGGTGGTTTAAGGAACTAACAAGTTCACTTGTTTTATAAATAAAGGGCTACCGTATTCCATGATTTAAGCGGCAGCAAGAGAAGAGCGTACTTCTTTCCACAAGGCCGGCAACGTATCAGCGACCCCTCTGATATCTCAGATGTTCATGGGCAGCGGTGATTACTTACTAACAGGTGACGCGCTTGCTCGCCTCTAGTAACTTAACTTAACTAGGTTGGCGCACCGACCCATAGTGAGTCTTGGCCTCTGATAATAAGAGCCTCCATCTTGGTCGATCCTGTGCCACCTCCTGCCAGTCATCTGCCGAGAGTCCGCGCAAGTCTTTTTCGACCTCATCCTTCCAGCGATATCTCGCCTCTAGTATAAATATAAAAATAATCGCAACTTCCTTGACTCATTATAGTTGACTCGAACTATGTTTATCCTTAGTGCCACATCTCTACACACGCGTCACACACGTCATAAAGAGTAAAAGATAACAGCTATAAAAGTTTCTGTTTCAATAAAGGTTCACGTGAGCTCTGCGCGTTTATGACCCGATCGAGTAACTCTGAACTTCTGACAATGACTTATTTGCTGAGATATAAAGACAGTGCCAGAGAGTTTTATGACTGTCTACACTAAGTATTACGACCTTTCTAAAGATGTATGTTTGTTTTTTATGTTACACATGAGACTTTTCTTCGTCTGAGGAATGCGTAAGAAAAATCTAAGATGGCAAGTAAATTTAATTATTTAAAAAATTAGGAGCGATGGTAACTCTGTGGGTAAGAACGTGCCTTTGATACATGAGTACGTGGTTTCAATTCGCGAATGCATATAACGCTATTAGCGATAAGACCGTGTACATTGTACTAGCATATACCTAACAATAAAATTAATGATTTTTAAACTTTGTGCAATAAATACCATCTATCTATTTATACCTACCATTAGTTTGGCGGTAAAGGAAAATATCGTGAGGATACCTGCACTTTTAGGATAGTCTCTGAATAGTGGAATGATGCAGAGGCCCCCTGCTCTTTCATCTTCAGGTTCGCCTGTTTAAGGGTTGTAAAGGTCAGACGGCAGTCGCTTCATTGTAATTACCAGACTCCCCAAATCCTGAATCGTGATCTCAGTGCTTAGAACAACAACACTCTAGGTGTATCTACTCAGGCTCCAAAGCAACATCTTTGGACGCAACTGGGAATCATACGCTAAGATTCTCATTTTATAGCGCTAAGAAGATTAGATTACTTAGAAACCTAGAATGAATAATTATGACATATTAGGAGATCGTTAAACCTACGGTTTGTACCTACTATTTTAGGGCGGCATTAAACATATCAAATTCAGCCCATATGTAAATCCAGGCCTGTGATATCTGAAACTCAGATCTGTTACGTATTTTAAAGATGTTGTATAGGTAAGTATGTAACGATGTTTCTCCACACGCACAGAGAAAAGAACTGTTTTATACTTTATGTTAATATGTACCTAATGTTAAGTGTCGAAAAAAAATATTTCATTTTATTTAATTTCACACGTGCCTACTCTTGCACCTCGTCACAATTTTTCGTAATAGGTACACGAAAGCATATTATTGTTGTATTATTTGTATCCTTTCAGCAATTTTAAGGTTCGTGTCAACAGTCAGTATAAAAGTCGTTTGTATAAAAACTTCGACAACATTTTGAAACTCCTCAAAGAAATTAAGGCTTCTTTAATTTGTTACAAAAAGAGTTTTTGAGTTACGACACTTGTTTTCCTTGTGCGTGTGTTGTATTTACTGCGTTCTTATATTTCACACGTTTCGTAGATTATAAGAAGACATAAAGTTTGGCGGTGTTATGTTTTATGGGAAGGCGGATCGTATTTGTGTGTGGGCTTGCTTTGATACTCGTAAATTATTTCCTGGAATATTTGGCACTATTTTAGTCGAATATTGGGTGAGCTAGAGTACATAGATTGGCAGGTAAATTTTATTAAAAAAAAAAAATCTCCTGAAATAGTACAATTTCTACGCATAACTTTACTTAGGTGCCGAAGTATATAGTCCTAAATAGTAGGAAGAAGCTATAGGATATCTATCTACATAGATGTTAATTATTACGTCGCTCAAAACCGTTTCCAGTAAAATAGATTAAGTGCCCTTATAAACGATTTGTTCATTTACTACACTTCAGGCGCGAAGTCGTTTAAAGTGCATCGAAACTTATTATTTTAATCGATCGTTACCGCTCCAGGTGATTTTAAATGAAATCGTAAAGCATCTAGACGCGTCATGTTTTAGTAATTGACTCGTTTCGGCTTAAATCATCGAAAGGCCTGACGGTAGAGTATTCCATTCGAATTTATCGGATATAAATCGATCCTCCATAATTGTTTATGTGGGATTAATTGTTCGGTCGGTCCGATGGCGGCGCTGGTACTCGTATATCACGCCGTGCGATTCAATTAAAGCAGCGACTGACAGCGCCGGTCAAACGCATAAAGTTTCATACAACACCGATGTCATGCGATGCAATCCTCGGCGGCATATTGCGGCTTCACGCTTTTCGCATTACTCGTGTATTGCATTTAATTAAACGACTGCTAAATGCAGTCTCATCTCACTGGCTGATAGATATCGAAGAAAAAAAAAGAGAACAATGAAAAGAAAAGTTGCGAATTAATAGTATTTTTTCACCGCAGTTCCCAGCACACCGGATTATATTATGGGTAGGTATAGGCAAAGTTCACACAGCCTAACTATCGCATAACTATGCGTTTCGGGTGCAACTACATCAGCCGATGTGACGTCACCGCGGGAGATTCAATGATGACGTGACGGGGAACAGACAGGTTTTGTTTCACAAATAAATGCACATTTGCCGTATTTTAGAAACAGTGACACTGCGCGCGCTTTATCGTGTGCCGTGTATGGCGTTGATATAGTGTGCAGGTTTTGTCTGCAAAAGTTTCGATATAATCTCGCTATAGTTACTGTGAAAACTAGTTTTTAAGTTTTTCCGTGCGCGACACAAATCTGAGCACTTATAGAACCTATTTAGTTGTTTTTTTTATGTGATACGCAATGGTTAGCCATTATCATGTCACCTTTTTTATGCCATAACTTCTTCGGTTGATTGGACTACAAACGAGCAAGTGAGTCATCTAATGGTAACACTTTTCAACACCAATTCGAGTTAGAAGTGCACTCTCAACTGAAAACTTAGTTTTTAAACTAAAGTTATCTTTAAACCTTGTTTTGTAAAGGGGCTAAAGTTAAGTAGACCACTATTTGTGATTCGGTCGGATATAGATCATTGACACACTATAATCGTTGACAACTTTTCTCGTGATCGGCAAACTAGTCAGTAGATTACCTACATATAAAAGTTTACACATCTGAAAGTAAACGCTTGGCCAATCTAAGATTGCAGAAGCCTCGCAAGTCGTATTAGTGACGGTAGTTATATCGTCACAAACTCATTTTTGCTTCAAGTTTCGCTTACTTTTACCCGACATGTTTGTACCCTCCTCTTTGCCTCGTAGGGTTGTCAAAAAATTGTAGTAGAATTTTTCATATTTGTGTAGCCATTTGTGCGAGCATCAGCGACTTATTTGATCATGCAGATGACGATCACCAGGTGTTCACGCATTTGAAACCCAACTTATCACCTTGTACGCGTACTCAGGTACTCAGATATCATCAGGCCGTCACCGCATCAAGGACCTATCTGATTTCTAAGATTTAGAAGTTCATGGGCGACGGTAATTACTAGTCACCTCTAGCATAAAATATCTCTTAAGTATTTACATGCGTTATTCTGACCTTCAATGCCACTTATAATTTTATCATTATATTTTTGCTATCTTGTATGTACAAGATAACAGTTGTTTTTCAAAACGGCAAAGTCTCGTGTCAGAGGAACAGATCTACTTCTGGTGAAATAAAATTATAATATACATATAGGTATATATATAACTGTTTTGAGCAATAAAGATGATTATTATCTGTCTATCTATAGTTGACAACCCTACTTCCGGGGGTTGGTACTCGGGTATGGTAGGGTTTGCAGACTCGGCTTCGTGTTCAAATGAAAGAAGCCACATGCGTGGAAAGGAGGAGGGGATCTCTGGGCCCAAAGTTATCAAGATGAAAAGCATCCTCAAAAATCGGTTATATTTTTGTAAAGAAACTCACAAAATACTAGACCATTTTACAATCCAGAATATTAGAAAACTTAAAAACATCGTATAAAACAAATTATCGATAAAAAATGAATTTGATGACAACACAATAATCGTTAAAATGTATGAAAATCGCAAGAAAATCGTGTAAGAAATTGATAATCGATATTGTACCTAATCTATGAAACACTCGGATTAATTAGAACTCTTTCGAGATGAAGTATGAGGTGATGTATTTTTCTTTTTAAAAAGAAAAATTGAATTGACAAATGTCAATAAAACGTTTGTCAAGAAAATATTGAGAATTTCGTTTTTTTTTCGTTTGGAGCTCTTATGTTTTTTTATGTTTTATGGATTTTCTCACGACTTTGGCTATAATACGGACTATCTGATCGATGTTGCAAATGTGAATTACCTGGCTTTGTATTTTGGACTAACAAATAACGCTTTACGATTTGGATTTTGATGATATGGATCGCTGTGTTAATTGCAACATTGCAACTAACCGTTGCAATACAATTGGTAGAAGGGGTTTTGGATAGTGAGGCGGTTTTATTGGTGATCAATCAGTGGCGTGCCCCTCAATCAGTGAGTACCTAACGATTTTAACTAAATCAAATCAAATAGTTTATTGCTCTGTACCTAATCAATATGTATTGTTTAAACATAAATTATTAACTGACCATATTGCAGGTAACCAATCAGGACTATGTTTGCCATGCATGTTGGAATATGGCCCAGGATGTAATAAGTGGGAGACAACTAATAGAAACACAAAACCAAGTCGGGCATTCTAGTGTTTGTGTCCGCTGTGGGCGTTCTTTGTTGGGCCAGCGGCAAACTCACCTTCTTCTGAACTCACTTCAAACTCACTGATACTATGCGGGAATCTGCAATACGTAATGTAGTAAAATAATTAAAGTTATATGTAATCTTATAATAGTGTTTTATTTTGCTTTCTTTTCTCTTTGATTTATTTCTAATGGTTTTATAACCTTAGGCTTTGTCTGCCTCGCAGGGGGTATAGACTTGATAAATGTAAGCATGTATCTGCCTCCGTAGTGTAGTGGTTAGAGCGCTGCGCTCTAAACCAGGAGGTCGTGGGTTCGATTCCTGCGGGGAACACTCAGTTTGTAAGGTTTTCCTAGTTTGGTTAGGACATTGCAGGCTTGAATTACTTGATTGCCCGATAAGAACGATGATTCCGTGCTTGGAAAGACACGTAAAGCAGTTGGTCCTGACTATGGTCCGAGTCAGGTCAGATAACAATCTTCCATTGCAATTAACCAGGCTCGTCAAATCAGGATCATAGTTGAAGCGTACTCTGGGTCTCCATACCTAATGGCGGCAACCGGGATACACGCTTGGATGAGGTATATATATAAGCATGTATGCAAGTATGTTTATTTTTAATTAATTTACTGAAACCTTTTGCGATTTGAAAAAAACTGAGGGACGCAAGACAGAGCCCAAAAATGTGCATGAGATGATAATTATTCGCTTATTTCGGGTTCTTATTGTGTGACATATACCTATGGAATGTACAGAGTAGGTACCAAAATAGTAAATAAGTCTAACGGCCCGGTTACATAACCTCACTTTTACTATTAATTCAAATATCTCGATTCCTGGATTGCCTAATCTTCCCAAAATTTTTGTGGTGAATTGTTATTATGAATCCTTTAAATTAAGGCATCTTTGATTTGTATAACATTCGGCCCACAAATGTATGCAACGGTCGCGTTCTCCTTTCATCTCTTTTAATTAATATTTTTTCCGTCTTATTTCTCCAGTTAATGTTCTCTTTCAAAGGTGTCTTTATTCCTAATTAACAGCGTTAAAGGGTTAAAAAGTCAGCATACGAGTATAACAGACAGGGAATATCAGTGAAGCGCTGGGTGAAGGTAAGAAATAAAAATATTTTTTTATCGTGTTTGTAGCTGACAAACACAAAAACAAAAAAAGAGAGATATTACAAGTTGGACGTGTGTATCAGAGTGTCTGGCAGACTGTCTATCAAGTACCATGTACTGTGTTGTACTTTTTAATAAATTATTAAGTACAGTCACCGGTACGTGAAGTTATCAAAAATAACCCTTAATATCTTAAACATAAGGACGATCCAAAGTGCAAAGGGTAACTCATGACGACTCTACCTACTGGTAGTTAACAAACAGAATCTAAACTTGGTCCTAGGAAAGATATCGTAATGATTTGAACTTGTCCTATCTGGTGTGATTAAAATTTATAGATGTTGTGTAACGAGAATCTTATCAGCCATCACCACAATCTAGCGCAGTGTTAATTACTGTCCCTCCATAGTATGAAGAAAGCCAGCAAGACAAAAAATTGTTAACATTAACTCTTTTTTGTCTGATAGGTAGCAGACGAATCACCTGATGGTAATCGATTGCTGCTGCCCATAGACACCTGCAACACCCGTAGAGTCACAAGTGCGCTGCCAACCTTTAACCCCCTTTTCCCCATCGGACCTCCGGCACCCTCACTCACTCAATGAAACACTGGCGCTGCTTTACGGGGTCGGTCTTCTATGAGGCCGTGGTAATAGTGATAACTCCAGTCAAACCGGCTCATTCATTCCGAAGCGTGGTTCTCCTACGGTTAACAAGCGCCGTATAGGGAACTAGCCCCAAAAAAAGCTTAAAAAGTAGGGCTATTTTAAAGATACATGAATTTATTTAAAGGTTGAAAATTCGCAAATTGGTAAAAGACGTGATTAAAAGGAGGTATATAGTACACCTAGTATATTCCCGGTATTCTGTATTGTGTGCCTCTGGAAACATTTGGTGTGTTGAACATTTGTGTTGGGTCAGTGTTTGGGTAAAATTATATTTGTGATTCCTCTGTTGTCTGATATCCGTAATACAAGTGGCTGCTCCTTAAAGGAATTAGGTCAATGCAAGAGACGTGGATAAAAATACATAATCAAACCACTGACTACTTTAGCTCTGTGTTCTCTCCCAAAGTTGGAATTGTAAAGTCTGACATTTAGCTGGATAAGGCCGGGTTCAAAGCCTATCTCAGGCTCGGGGATTTAAATATCCGCTGTTGTTTTAGGACGGTGTGTACACGGCGTTATGCTAGGACAATATATTAATTGCAAATGACTGTGGTTTTGAGGAGGAACAAGTGTTAGGATTTGGATGGGTTTCAAGGATTTGGTAATCGTAGGCAAATATTATGTAGACACCGTGGTGTTGGTATAATGTTTGTTTGGGTTTGAAATTGTTCAGAATATGTTTCTGAACTCATGCATAAATAAGTTAAATCGTTAGCTCTGCGTGTCATTTCCCGATGCGTCCGAAGTCGTTCAGAACCCGGGTTAAGCTGGGACCATGGAAGATCATGGTCCCATGATCGAGGATTTGTGTACTCAAATGGTGATTATGGTAATGGTACAATAAAGCTACTGCCGTCTGGTCTTCTCAAGTCTAAATATATGTCCACAGCTGGAGAATGTGCAGCTCGCAAACTACCCTCGTGGACTTTTTATGTGATAGAACAGCTGATGGATCAAAGTTTGTAAACTATTCCCGCCGCCCATAAAAACCTACAACACCAGCGAGTCACAAGTACGTTGTCCCCTTTCCCCTTGCTAATTGGTTTGAAGTAAACTTGTCGTATGTACAACCTTATATTAAGATTTTCTGCATGCAGAGTAAACTGTCGTACAGATTAAATATTTTGTAAATTCTGTGTATTTGTTGACCCAGGTGAAATGCCGCCGGCCCATAGTGCAATGAGCCGACATCGCCGCCTTTCGGCGGCGCCTTATGCACACCCTCGGCTGGGAGACCGACGGGTAGTGTTGGGCTCTCCCATGACTGGACTCAGCTGTTCTGAGGCCGGTCAATAGGCATACCAACTAAAACACCTGGGGCTGTTCCCGGCTTATCCAGGGCCTGGTTGATTAAGCCTAATCTTATTATGGTAGCGAAGACTAGATTTCAATGATGGTGCCTATACCCTTAAGTGCGAAAATAAAGAGGCTGATACTTTATCTTTTTTATACATAAGAAGTAAGTACCCTTCAGAAATGAGTTTGCGTGTCGATAGTAACTTAGTTAACATTTTGAATTAGTTAGGTGCGGGCGTGATATTAAGTTATCGGGTAACGTCTCACCCTGGGGGTTGTTAAATCTCGCACAGATAATAAAGTGGACCGTATTTACGAGAGCCGTTCCCAAGTTATAGGTCGATTGGATTAGAGTTCGAACACACGTCCGCCCGGCAACTTGTGTACTACTAGGGTGACTAAATCGCTAGAGTTCCACTTTAAGTATTACATTTTTAAAGTTACAGTGATAGCTAGCTAGCAGCAGATTGCATTTTCGGTAAGCTCGAGTCGAAGTCCACCCACGAGGTGGATCGGCGTTTTGGTGAAAGGTCGCGGGAATTCTTAGGATGTGAGCGGCTCAGGACCGATCTGTCTGGAGAACATTGATGATTGATTGATTGAGGTGGTGGGGGTTCTATGTTCTGTTGTGGACGTCTATTGGCTGAAATGATGAAGCTCGCTCTTGAGGGACTTTTTGATCCCCTGATAAAAGAAAGTTCACCTATGAGATGGACCAACAAAAACCTGGGGTTTAAAGGTTGAATGCACTTTTAACTCTGCTGGTATTACGAAGGTCCACTGGACCAGTATCGCCTGTGAGTAGTGATCCTGTATTTACCACATAAAAATACCAATTTGTAGCTTAAATAATGTAAATAATATGTAAAGAAGGCTTTTGCTTTAGTAAGGTGCTAGTTAAGGCTTCCATAAAAAAGTTATTCCTATTCCTGATGCTAGCAACCCGTAATTTTAATAATGGCACCTGGTCACCCTATGTGTAACTTTTGTGTTTACTTGCTCCACCATTTAGTAGCTCGTCTCCCTTTTAATGACGTAAGTTTAGATTAACTATGAACATTTTATTTTATTGTCGTACGCCTTTTGATAATTTGGAGTTTTTATTACGGAACTGATTTATTATTCTTATTTGTTTATTTGCAGCCTTACAATTTTTTATCCAGGGTCTTTGTTGGTTGTGGTGTCTCCAACGATTTTACCTGAATGAATAAATATATATACTTTTTTATTGCACACAAAATAGAGGTATAAAACGTACCTTGCTATATTTATAATCTCAAAGTGCATTTGTGCAAATGAGCGATGCTGGTAGCTCAGTGGATAAAGACTTTCGCTTTCTGAACGGGAGCGGTTCGTAGGTTCGAATCATATGCACCTCTGGATTTCTCTAAATCTATGTGCAAATGTCGAGCGAGCGAGCTATGAAATGACCAATGCTCGGCGTTTCTCTGTGCGTTCGTATCCGGAATGAGGACCAGCAGAGATGCAAAGTAATCGATATAGCTCACAGGATTAACAAACGAAAGTGGCGGTGGGCTGGCCATATCAGCCGCTGAGCTGACAATCGCTGGAGTACTGGGATGTATCCTCATCCCACAAATACGTAGCAAAGAAGAAGATCTACGCG
Organism: Cnaphalocrocis medinalis; assembly: GCA_014851415.1. Lineage (NCBI taxonomy): Eukaryota > Metazoa > Arthropoda > Insecta > Lepidoptera > Crambidae > Cnaphalocrocis > Cnaphalocrocis medinalis. The sequence continues at coordinate 8,345,561 of CM026275.1, read as the reverse complement.
CGGACGTATCAAGTTGGCGTAATATGGAGAAGTCAGTCCTAAGGGCCAGGGTACAAGGAAAGCCTGCACAGTTAAACACCAGCTAGTTGATCACAAAAGGCGTCACAGAGCTCATTAGTTGCCCACTTTAATAACTGGGCTTGAGCGCCGTCTGCATAAATGAAAGCGCCGTTATGGCTTCCATTAAAACCTTTTACGTTTCGGTGGGAGCCCATTTCCCCTTCGTGCATGTTAAATTTTATAATTTAAATACCTACTGTGTATGAGCACTTTGTTCGAGAAACTATAGAAGCAAATTTTCTTGTGGTTACTAGGCATTAAATAGAACAGTTTTGAATAGAATATGTGCTTTGATAATGAAAGTTGTATGACATATAGCAAATTGCAGATTTTGGATCAGAATTATTGTTACACAGTGGTATTTTTGTTAGGTTTAATTAGATTTTGTTTCAAAATTTTTAAATTTTCTTTAATTAATAGTAAAATTTTCCTTACTAATTAGGTAATAATATACTTACCTAAATATTTATAAACAAACGACTAAGTAGGTCAAAAAGTAGTTACCTACTTAATATTCTCTGCCGAAGAGAAGGTAGGTAATGATATTTCCTAAGAACATTTTAATATTCTAAAATAAATATGCAATAGTAAATACTGCAGGTGCCTTAGGTGTTTGATTTTCTACTGAAGTAGTAAAACACCTTACTAGTATTTACCATGTAAATGCGTCTTATTTTAAATGTTCAAGCTTGGATTTACAAATGTTTGGTTAATTAGCTTCCATTGGACACAAGTGCTGACTTAATTCTCGATATAACGGGCTAAATTATCTCAAATGCTCCAATTGAGATACCACAGTAAAGTGGTTGTATGTGGTGGATCTTGCATCCACTAGCGCGCGCGCTTACGAGTACCTATGTGTAGAATAATGGTAATATTTTATACAACCTAATGTTATTTAATTATTTACAACCAATGCGGTTGTAATAATTAACAAGAGTTAAAAAAAATGCTGAAATGTATTTTGATAAACTTTTTTTTATAGGTGCAGAAGAGGCAAACGGATCACCAGATGGTAAGCGATTGCCGCCACCCCATAGACACCTGCAACACCCCCTTTTCTCCCCAAAAGGCCTCCGGTACCCTCACTAACTAGAAGAAACTCAGCGCAGGCGCTGCTTCACGCCGGTCTTCTATGAGGCCGTGGTATCACTCCGGTCGAGCCAGCCCACTCATGCCGGAGCAAGGCTCTCCCACGGTTAAAATGAGTAAAATGGTCAGTGAATGGACAACTGAAAATTCTATGTTTTAGGGTTTAAATAACCCTTGGAAATTCTACGTAGCCATATGCGTATTTAATACACGGCTGAAATTAAAATCGACCGTTCTAACGATTAAAAATTCAAAAGTAAACGGCAAGCAAATTGAAGCCTGACGGAAAGTGATAACCGTTCGTGAAGCAAATCCTAGCGTTTTTAAATTGGAATTACCGGGGGGGGGGGGAATTCGAAGAAAGGAAATATGGTAACGTTTGTTAACATTAGAGAAGCTTAGGGTCCCGCTTTGTAAGTTCAGTTAGTTTGGGTTCCACCTTTTGGATCTGATTTATTCTTGCAGGGATTTTTAATATCAAGATTTATTTTGTACGGTAACGGGAATTAACGATGAGATAGAGTAGAGATTGTGAAGGTTTGTTTATTGATTGCTGTTACATTGTTAACTTATATTAAAAACAATGACAAAACCTTATAAACTAATATATTTAAAATTTCGAACTGCAAGTCCGAAAAATTCTCATTTGCCGAGAGTGGCCAAAAATAGGAATTAAATTGGTTTTCCTTGTGTATGTGCCAAGAAATATCTCCGACCACAACGGTGAACCGACCTGGTAAAAGGTGTGCGAGAAAATTCCTTGGAATGCGGGGCGGGCACAGTAAGTCAGGACTGATGCTGTGTGGAGAGAGATAGGGAGGACCTAGGACATGAGGTCCAGCAGTGGAGCTCCTTATTGGTTGAGAAAGATGATGAAAGTAAAGCCTCATTTATCTAGAGCCATCGTCGTCCTTTAAGTTCCGTTACTTTTGACACAATATGGCCCTAGTCCGTAGCAAGACAGCCGTTTTATCGATGTCGACATGCATGTCAAGTGCAAGGGCGGGCGCAAGGAACATCGAGCATGTGCTCTTTACACGTGTTGCTCGACGAACCGTGTCTCCGATGACGGGATTAAATGATGAGTTAAGTTTTATTCAGAACTAGTAGCCCACTCTCACTTCGTTTCGGGACATGAGTTCCACTGTCTACCAATAGATGGCGCTGGGCGTCGATTGTATCGCGCTAGTGTTTCGCCTTTTCAATTAGTAAGAGTAAGAAAACATTTATTGACCACAACATTTACACAGACAAAAAGACAAAACAAGGGAAATAAGAAGTTGCGGCCAACAAGGTTGAGCCTCAGCATGATGCTGCAGCCGCCGCAAGCAGCTGCTGCAGCGCTGGTATTCAGGCTGGACCTTGTGTGACGCCTTATCATAATAATATAAAAGAGTAGACATGCACAAAACAACAGATACAAAGCAAAAATAAAATATTTAAAAATAGTATATGTATAAGGTCTCTCGATGTCTGTAGAATTTACCTCTTTATAAATAGTATAGAAGATGTATCTGCAGTTAGCATCATAATGGTCTTAGCGTAAAAATCTAACAAAAATATGTAGCTCATGAAACATCCCTGGTTATTAAAATTTGATCATATCGTAAAATAGTTCCAATAATTACCGAGAGAGGCGCTGCAAGCGCATTGTTTATTATGTGTGGAAGATGGTGGCCGTTGACGATATAATATACCTACCATTTATACATGTATCAATATTCTAGTGAAATATAAAAATTGCAGTTTTTTTTTTTACTAGACGCAGCACATTGTTGCTGCTCTATAATTACGCGGTTGAATATTCAATGAATCCCTTTGACCGAAAAAATGTGTCATTGCGCCGGCCGCTTTTAGTGAATAGTACAAGTATTTTACACCAAAGGATTATTGGAAAATTTATCACAGGGATGACTGCTTTGTTTTCGTTTATTCATTGAAAATACCAGAATATTTACCGATTTGGTGGTATTTTCGTGTGATTTAATTGAAATATGTGTTGTGTGTGTTGAAATTGTGATATTGTATTTAGTGCTGAATTTATTATGAAAACCTCGTTACAAAAACCTATAATATTAATAAGTTCATTATTGCTATTGTACAGACAGCCACACATCAGGTTACCACAACCTGTCCAATTTCCCTAATTGATATTCAACCTAATGTGTTTGACAGTAAGATGAGAGTAAATTGAAGAAATTTGACAGTATTGTATACTTTGACGTGTGGCTGTACAGAGTGCTTTATCATCAAAGGATTTGCTAAAAATATTTAAAATATTCTTCTAGTTTAACAGATATGATGAACTGTTAGGGCTTTGCAAATGTATATTTCTAGCCCATCAATGATATTTGATGATAAACCACTGTCTTTACGTTGAACCACTGATAACTAGGACTAATAAGTCCCTTAACGCTCATTTTCTAAACCAAAACTTCGTTCACTAAAACTCTAGATTAATATGCGAGTATTATCCTTGATACATTGGGAATCGAAAATTATACCACCATTATTCCGATTCAGCCAGATGCAAATAAGAAAATTGGCCCCGAGTGTCTATATTAAAACGCGATGGTCTTATTCATCGAAGAAGGTCTTAATAATTCTCACTCGCATAATCGAATAGATTAAGGATTAACTTCGACAATGGCCTTTAAAACCCCTAGTATTCTCTCTAAAGAGGATGCAGACGGTAGGAGTTGTTAAAGTATAGGAAGTGGTAACAATTTTTACAGGTAATACGAACGAATAATTAAGTAGTTAGATATTTTGATAGATCTTTGTTCTAATTGACAGACTAGCTCACTCAGAATCAGGGTCCATGCGTACCCTGTAAGGCGATCGCTTTGGACGCTATGTATAACACGCTAGATGAGACATCAATCAAAGCAAATAACTCTTTTAAGTCGTAGTGTATTCTACACCTGTAGTGTATTCTAAGTCGTATAGTATTTAGGTACCCTCACTAGCACTTTTTTAGACACATCTTGTGGGCTGAATGTTGCTTATGCAAGCTAGAGTTCCACTTTAAGTATTACATTTTTAAAGTTACAGTGACAGCTAGCTAGCAGCAGATTGCTTTTCGGTAAGCTCGAGTCGAAGTCCACCCACGAGGTGGATCGGCGTTTTGGTGAAAGGTCGCGGGAATTCTTAGGATGTGAGCGGCTCAGGACCGATCTATCTGGAGAACATTGATGATTGATTGATTGAGGTGGTGGGGGTTCTATGTTCTGTTGTGGACGTCTATTGGCTGAAATGATGAAGCTCGCTCTTGAGGGACTTTTTGATCCCCTGATAAAAGAAAGTTCACCTATGAGATGGACCAACAAAAACCTGGGGTTTAAAGGTTGAATGCACTTTTAACTCTGCTGGTTTTACGAAGGTCCACTGGACCAGTATCGCCTGTGAGTAGTGATCCTGTATTTACCACATAAAGATACCAATTTGTAGCTTAAATAATGTAAATAATATGTAAAGAAGGCTTTTGCTTTAGTAAGGTGCTAGTTAAGGCTTCCATAAAAAAGTTATTCCTATTCCTGATGCTAGCAACCCGTAATTTTAATAATGGCACCTGGTCACCCTATGTGTAACTTTTGTGTTTACTTGCTCCACCATTTAGTAGCTCGTCTCCCTTTTAATGACGTAAGTTTAGATTAACTATGAACATTTTATTTTATTGTCGTACGCCTTTTGATAATTTGGAGTTTTTATTACGGAACTGATTTATTATTCTTATTTGTTTATTTGCAGCCTTACAATTTTTTATCCAGGGTCTTTTTGGGTTGTGGTGTCTCCAACGATTTTACCTTGAATGAATAAATATATATACTTTTTATTGCACACAAAATAGAGGTATAAAACGTACCTTGCTATATTTTATAATCTCAAGTGCATTTGTGCAAATGAGCGATGCTGGTAGCTCAGTGGATAAAGACGTGCGCTTTCTGAACGGGAGCGGTTCGTAGGTTCGAATCATATGCACCTCTGGATTTCTCTAAATCTATGTGCAAATGTCTATCACTCGCTTAGCGAGCTATGAAATGACCAATGCTCGGCGTTTCTCTGTGCGATCGTATCCGGAATGAGGACCAGCAGAGATCCAAAGTAATCGACATAGCTCACAGGATTAACAAACGAAAGTGGCGGCGGGCTGGCCATATCAGCCGCTGAGCTGACAATCGCTGGAGTACTGGGATGTATCCTCATCCCGCAAATGCGTATCAAAGAAGTCTACGCGCGGACGTTTCAAGTTGGCCTAATATGGAGACGTCAGCCCTAAGTGCTGGCCAGGGTACAAGGAAAGCCTGCACAGTTAAACACCAGCTAGTTGATCACAAAAGGCGTCACAGAGCTCATTAGTTGCCCACTTTAATAACTGGGCTTGAGCGCCGTCTGCATAAATTGAAAGCGCCGTTATGGCTTCCATTAAAACCTTTTACGTTTCGGTGGGAGCCCCATTTTCCCCTTCGTGCATGTTAAATTATTATAATTTAAATACCTACTGTGTATGAGCACTTTGTTCGAGAAACTATAGAAGCAAATTTTCTTGTGGTTAATAGGCAAATGGAACAGTTTTGAATAGAATATGTGCTTTGATAATGAAAGTTGTATAACATACAGCAAATTGCAGTTTTTGGATCAGAATTGTTACACAGTGGTATTTTTCTTAGGTTAAATTAGATTTTGTTTCAAATTTTTAGAGTATTGTAGAGTAAATTATCTTAAATTATTAGTCAATTTTTCCTAACTAATTAGGTAATATACTTACCTAAATATTTATAAACAAACAACTAAGTAGGTCAAAAAGTGGTTACCTACTTAATATTCTCTGCCGAAGAGAAGGTAGGTAAAGATATTTCCTAAGAACATTTTAATATCCTAAATTAAATATGCAATGTAAATACTGCAGGTGCCTTAGGTGTTTGATTTTCTACTGAAGTAGTAAAAACACCTTACTTAGTATTTACCATGTAAATGCGTTCTTATTTTAAATGTTCAAGCTTGGATTTACAAATGTTTGGTTAATTAGCTTCCATTGGACACAAGTGCTGACTTAATTCTCGATATAACGGGCTAAATTATCTCAAATGCTCCAATTGAGATACCACAGTAAAGTGGTTGTATGTGGCGGATCTTGCACCCACTAGCGCGCGCGCGCATACGAGTACCTATGTGTAGAATAATGGTAATATTTTATACAACCTATTATTATTTAATTATTTACAACCAATGCGGTTGTAAATAATTAACAAGAGTTAAAAAAAATGCTGAAATGTATTTTGATAAACTTTTTTTTATGTGATAGGTGCAGAAGAGCAAACGGATCACCAGATGGTAAGCGATTGCCGCCACCCATAGACACCTGCAACACCCCCTTTTCTCCCCAATGGGCCTCGGTTACCCTCACTAACTCGAAGAAACTCAGCGCAGGCGCTGCTTCACGCCGGTCTTCTATGAGGCCGTGGTATCACTCCGGTCGAGCCGCCCATTCATGCCGGAGCAAGGCTCTCCCACGGTTAAAATGAGTATGGTCAGTGATGGACACTAAAATTATATTTTTTATGGTTTAATACCCTTGGAAATTCTACTTAAGCATATGCGTATTTTAATACACTGCTGAAATTAAAATCGACCGGTTCTACGATTAAAATTAAAAGTAAACTGGCAAGCAAATTGAAGCCTGACGGAAAGTGATAACCGTTCGTGAAGCAAATCCTAGGCGTTTTAATTGAATTACCGATTCGAAGAAAGGAATATGGTAACGTTTTACATTAGAGAAGCTTAGTCCGCTTTGTAAGTTCAGTTATTTGGGTTCCACCTTTTGGATCTATTTATTCTTGCAGGGATTTTTATATCAAGATTTATTTTGTACGGTAACGGGAATTAACGATGAGATAGAGTAGGAGATTGTGGAAGGTTTGTTTATTGATTGCTGTTTACATTGTTAACTTATATTAAAAACAATGGCAAAACCTTAAACTAATATATTTAATTTCTAACTGCAGTCTAAAAATTCTCATTTCGAGAGTGGCAAAAATCGGAATTAAACTGGTTTTCTTGGAAAGTTGTAAATAAGTGTTTATGTGCAAGAAATATCTCGACCACAAGGTGAACCGACCTGGTAAAGGTGGCGAGAATTCCTTGGATGCGGGCGGCACAGGACTGATCTGTGTGGAGAATATAGGGAGACCTAGGACATAGGTCCAGCAGTGGACTCTTATTGGTTGAAAAGATGATAGAAAGTAACCTCATTTAATCTAGGCCATCGTCGTCTTTAAGTTCCGTTACTTTTGCACAAATATGGCCCTAGTCGAGCAAGACAGCCGTTTTATCGATGTCGACATGCATGTCAAGTGCAAGGGCGGGCGCAAGGAACCATCGAGCATGTGCTCTTTACACGTGTTGCTCGACGAACCGTGTCTCCGATGACGGGATTAAATGATAAGTGAAGTTTTATTCAGAACTAGTAGCCCACTCTCACTTCGTTTCGGGACATGAGTTCTAGGTACTGTCTACCAATAGATGGCGCTGGGCGTCGATTGTATCGCGCTAGTGTTTCGCCTTTTCAATTAGTATATAAGGTCTGTCGATGTCTGTAGAATTTACCTCTTTATAAATAGTATAGAAGATGTATCTACAGTCAGCATCATAATTGTCTTAGCGTAAAAATCTAACAAAAAGATATAGGTAGCTCATAAAACAGCCCGAGTTATTTGATCGTATCGTAAATAGTTCCATTAATTACCGAGAGAGGCGCTGCAAGCGCATTGTTTATAAGTTAGATGGCGGCTGCTGACGATGTAATATATTATTTATACGTGTATCAATATTCTAGTCAAATATAAAAAATGCAGTAATATTTTTTACTAGACGCAGCACATTGTTGCTGCTCTATAATTACGCGGTTGAATATTCAATGAATCCCTTTGACCGAAAAAATGTGTCATTGCGCCGGCCGCTTTTAGTGAATAGTACAAGTATTTTACACCAAAGGATTATTGGAAAATTTATCACAGGGATGACTGCTTTGTTTTCGTTTATTCATTGAAATACCAGAATATTTACCGATTTGGTGGTATTTTCGTGTGATTTAATTGGAATATGTGTTTGTGTGTGTTGAAATTGTGATATTGTATTTAGTGCTGAATTTATTATGAAACCTCGTTACAAAAACCTATAATATTAATAAGTTCATTATTGCTATTGTACAGACAGCCACACATCAGGTTACCACAACCTGTCCAATTTCCTCAATTGATATTCAACCTAATGTGTTTGACAGTAAGATGAGAGTAAATTGAAGAAATTTGACAGTTTTGTATACTTTGACGTGTGGCTGTACAGAGTGCTTTATCATCAAAGGTCATTGATTTGCTAAAAATATTTAAAGTATTCTTCTAGTTTAACACTAGAAATGAACTGTTAAGGCTTTGCAAATGTATATTTCTAGCCCATCAATGATCTTTGATGATAAACCACTGTCTTTACGTTGAACCACAGATAACTAGGACTATTTTCTAAACCAAAACTTCGTTCACTAAAACTCTAGATTAATATGCGAGTATTAACCTTGATACATTGGGAATCGAAAATTATACCACCATTATTCCGATTCAGCCAGATGCAAATAAGAAAATTGGCCCCGAGTGTCTATATTAAAACGCGATGGTCTTATTCATCGAAGAAGGTCTTAATAATTCTCACTCGCATAATCGAATAGATTAAGGATTAACTTCGACAATGGCCTTTAAAGCCCCTAGTATTATCTCTAAAGAGGATGCAGACGGTAGGAGTTGTTAAAGTATAGGAAGTGGCAACTATTTTTACAGGTAACACGAACGAATAATTATAATAGTTTGATACGTTAGACGGTACTCTTTGTTCTAATTGATAGACAAACTTAACCCAGAATCAGGGTTCATGCGTACCCTGTAAGGCGATTGCTTTGGACGCAACGTATAACACGCTTAAATGAGATATCAATCAAAGAAAATAAAACTCTTTTATGTCGTAGTGTATTCTACATCCTGTAGTGTATTCTAAGTCGTATAGTATTTACCCTCACTAGCACTTTTTTAGACACAATATAATGGACTGAATGTTGCTTATGCAAGCGAGAGTTTATTATTTTGTCATGAAGGGCCATAAAAGTAAAATTTTCAATTAATTTTCTACCTTGGTGCTAAATTAGTTAGCATTTTTCAAATTACCTTAGCAAAAAATTTCTACTTTGCTCGAGAGTATTGTCATTATTATGCTGTGCAATCTAGCTGCAAGCTTCATTCAAGATCAGCAAGCGTTCGTAATGATTCTCAATTCTATTTGCCGTTTCCCGACCGTCACCATTTTTGTTGCGTCCTCCCATACTATTATGTCAGTTTTATGGTGGTGGCAAACGAGCAGTATTGTCCCCGGAGCACTATCGATTTAACTTGCATCGCGATATCGCACACGAAAACGACGAATAGTGTTGCCTCGCGAAAATTTATCGATATGTCTGGGTTTCTTCACTTCGTCTAGGTTATTGTTTTCTAGCAACGATTATGATAGCGTAAATAATTTATGGTTAAAATATATTGAGAAAGTCACAAACAGTATTCATGTTTATGATAATGTAGCGGTCACAATTTACTTCTGAATTTATGTGCAATGAATAGTATGCATGAAAATAAATTCTATTGATAGAATTTAATAATGTCCTGTTGATCAGGGAACAATGTCTGACTGCCATCACTGAGAAATCATAAGTAAAATACTACAGGTCACTTAGCTATTGGAATAATTTAGTACAGAAAATCGCTAAATTTCGGAATAAGTTCATTGAATTCGCCGAAGAGTTTTCTGATGTAATGTTCTTCCCAGTTCAAAGTGGTCGCTACCCTGGTAAGCTTGATCATGATCCAGGATTCGGAAAGTCTGGTTACCCTCTGGTTTCTTTCTGACCTTCGTAATCCTTAGAAAGAGAAACCAAACCAACTAGATTATGGTTACATGTTTGAATCAATATAAGGGTCACAAGTTATGTCAAAATCTATCGATATATCCTACTCGTAATTATATCGATAGCTTGACATCTTTAACGACAAGTGGACTTGATTACGAACGCTACCGGATTGCCCATTCACGATGGGTACTTACGTTCGTTGGTGCTCGGAGTAATTTTGCGTTCGGTATATTGAAATGCAGAACGGAATCTTTTGTTGGCGATTACTGGAACGGTGACGCGACGTTTTTCGTTTTGCGTTATTACTGCGGATGTAAGGTTGGTTAGAAGGAATAAAAGCGCAACCAGAATAATTTATTTTTATTTACTGGCCAAAAGACGTAGATCGCTTCATTGACTGTTTGTAAGGGAAGTTATAGGCAAGTCATAAGTATGCAAGCGCATGCTTTTGAAAAATTAGAAGGTATTTGGAATGACCCATACGTATACGATGAATAAATCGCTCTCGGGGTTCTCCGTGAAATTATGTTCTTAAAAACCCGATAATAGCTATTTCCCCAAAATTTAATTTTAATATTAATACTATATTAACTATTTTAATCTTAATTGGCAACCACAATGGATACGAAAATTCACAGTATTTTTTATTTCGTAGCACGCTGTCGCTACGAGACTACGGCGTAGCAAAACAAACAAATCGCGAAGATTCTTTATATTGGGATTAAAGTTTTTTTTTCAATATTTTATTAGAATATTATCCTAATTTACAAGTTTAGACGGGTAGATCCAATATCTCATAGTCAGCGGCAGAAGTCACTATACATTCCAGGTGTTCAAAGTGAGGTAAACATTTAAATTTGTGAAAAAATCTGTAATGTTAAGTCTGTAAGGTTTTACTTTCTTAAAAAAACATCATATTGTCGCTACAATCAGTGTAAATAGGTTGGCGACGCTAGTTTTTTCGATATAGCCCCTTAAATATACTTTCAAAAAGCCCGTTAATTATCATGCACAAAGATAGACCGACAGCTGCAGTAGAAGTGCCTTAAAATAAAACAGGCATTTCGTATTGAAAAATTCAGTTTTGCAGGACAAAGTGCTGATCGGTGTTGGCAAATGTAGCTCAGCTCTTATTCATGCAATATTTCGTTTTGGGCGTTCCTACACACGCACGGTATGGATTTATCGACGGCCGTTTTCTATCAATGTTCGGAACAAATCATGCCGCGCAAGAGTTTTGGATTTATTTTAGCGTAGGTAAAAATTTCGTCGTCTCAGGTAAGAATCTATGGTAAGAATAAAGCTGTCATCGCATACGAATCGGAGCGTTATATCATAGATTTATTAGATTGGTCGAATCGGGCCTTAGTAATTGTATTATTGATACTAGAAAACTGAACATATCGCTCATATCGCTATTGTGTTCGAGTATGTTATATTCGTAGTAGTCACTTAGCGTAGTGGGTGCGCTGGGTGCGGTCTTTTGTATGTGGGGGGGTATCGCGTTTTACACACTGATTGTTGTTCATTGCTCTTTAATAAGAATCTCTGGAAACAGACACAGAGCGCATACAGCAATGAATTTCAAGTTGCGTGAAAAACGCGCAAATTAAACGCGTCACCTGGACAAGCTCTTAGGCCATTGCACTAGTGTCGTTGGTTTTTATAATTTGGTGTGTAGAATGTTTAGCAAGTAAATGTTTCATTTCTCGAATCGAATGGGCTGAAAACATAAATAAAGCAATAGAAAAGACCAGAAGGAGCCTTAAAATGTTACTATCACAACAATGTAATGCAAAGAATGCTATTTATGTAAATCTTGTGCCATAGATGAAGAATCAGAAATTCCATCTAACAGCGACGATCGCGTAACCGGCTTGTACTCGGCAGACAAAATTCGCCGTCCCAATTTGGGGTGGTGCCTACTTTGAATAAATTCGGATAATCACATCAACGCCGAGGGGCTGCCGATGCTGGCAGAACATGCAAATGAAGACATGAGCCGACACTGGCTTGTTTATGCCCCGGCCGAGGCCAGATGTTAACACTAGTGTCGCCTTATCGCCCCCGACGCGTCTTAAACACGTTTTACGTAACGCCGAGCACTTGATAGCTATCTACATAAATTTGCGGTTATTTGTAGTCTCATAACAGCGTAATTTGCGGGAACGAAATTCCAAGTGCTCCTATTAGTTTCATGATGTATTTGGATAATGTAATCATGACTAACGGGCGCGCAAAATTTTGACGGGTTTATCGATGGCGTGTCTGTGTTTCACGATGATATAAATTTTCGATGCTTTTACAAAGGAATTCCTAAAATTTCGACAAATACGCGTGGAAATATGCTTACATAGTAACAGTTTGTGAATCAAATTTACCGTGAAGAGTACTTACTTATATATAAAGTATGTACAATAATCCGAGCCAAACAAGCCTAAACCTTATTATCACACAACACAGTTAGTAGAAAGAGGCATTAGGAAAAGGTAAAGCCCTTGTAAAAAGGAAACTTGTAGTAAAAATAGTGCGCTGAACATGTTTATGTTCGATTTTATGGGCATATTACGTCCTGCGACAAGATGGGATGATGACATTCGAAGGCTGGCTGGCGTGGGCTGGATGAGAGTGGCCGAAGTAGAGCGGTTGCGTGAGACCTACCACCTAAAACCATTAGGGGAGACCTACGTCTAGCAGTGGACGAGTGTGGGTTGCTGATGATGATGATGATTACGTTGTTACAGTACTCACAAGTTGTGTGAAGTGTGGTTTCCTCCGATCTCTACCTCCCTACGTTGATCTTTGCTATGACGGGAAACGCTACCCAGTCTTTATACGAGTAAGTACCAACTAATAGGGAACAAAACCGGAATCTATCAGTTAAAGCTTAAGTAAGAACCCTAAAAAGATGGGCCCGCTATTTTGGGTCCATCAAATTTAATTGTGCTCAAAATAAAACAACTAACAGACCTCAAACCATTGAAACGTAGTAACAGATTGATACACTAATTCGTTATACTCGTATATTATGCCGAAAACTTATTGTGCGTGCTACGTATATATTATGATGGGATGAGCTAGAATTAAATTCAAACATATTTTAATCACGAAATTCACCCAAATGGGTTGACAAAAATCACATTTTTCTCCTTTCATTGTATTATCCAGATATTGACCAGGGAAAAAATACCTCCCTGGTTTTTATTTCATTGGCCGGTTCCATTGTGAACAGTTGCAGAATTTTTCACAATAGTAAACAGCAACAATGCATTTAGTAGATTTTTGTCACAATGGTAAAGGTCTGTGAGATTGAAAAATGGGGCTGCAATGAAACAGAATGTAATGAAACAGGTCTGTGTGAAGTTACATCCATTGAAAAGTAGTCCATCCTAAATTAATTGTTTTAATTGAATTAAATACCGTTGCAGCTATCAGCATTAAATCCGATTTTTTACAAGCTGGGTGCTTATAAAGAATAAAAAAACTTAAATTAAAATGGGTACGTTTTTACATACATAAATTCTTTGACTACCTAGGTCTTTTTTGTGATAGGTGGCAGATGGGCAGACGGATCACCTGAAGGTAAGCGATATACACCTGCAACACCAGTAGAGTACAACAGCTGCGCTGTCGACCTTTGACCCCTTTCCCCCAAATGGCAACTCCTGTGCAGTGCAATGTTTCGCCGAGTGAGTGAGAGTACCGGAGGCCCATCGGGGGGAAAGGGATAAAAGGTTAGCAGCGCATTTCTGACTCCACTGGTGTTGCTAGATGTCCGATGGGCGGCGGCAATTGCTTACCATCAGGTGATCCGCCTGCTCGTCTGCTACCTATCACATAAAAAAAATTATTTGTCTCTTTTCTATTGATAAAAGAACTAACTTAATTAGGGGGGGAGGGGGCAGCTGCCTTCCCCAAGGAGGCCCTAAACGGGGGAAAGGGAGCTAAAGGTTGGAAGCGCACTTATGACTTGATTAATGTAAATGAAGCATAAGGTGATCCGTCTGCTCGTTTGCCACTTGTCAAATAAAAAAAAACAAATTGGGCTATGAAAGCGTGAAGTTGCATTGTCTTTAAGCGCCATTAGAGCAAATGCGCAAATTGCCCACGCGCCGGATTCCGGTCTCGCCGCCGTGTTCGCCTGCGTCCGCATCCATTCCGGTGTAAAATAAGTGACAGCGCCGAGCAATTTATCTCATTGATCCCTTTGCATACGTCTCAGTCAGTGCACGCCGGAGGCAGGTCCCCTCCAAAATAGATTTACGGGGATTTTGCACCAACAGAATAAGGGGATATAGAACCGTTTATGCTGAATCCATACTAATATTATAAATGCGAACGTAACTCTGTCTGTCTGTTACTCTTTCACGCCAAAACTACTGAACGGATTTAAATGAAATTTGGTATACAGATGATCTAGACCCTGAGAAAGAACATAGGCTACTTTTTATTGCTAAAAGGGGTTGTAAGGGGTTAAAAGGGGGGTAAAAAGTTACTTTTCCACGCGGACGAAGTCGCGGGCGGCCGCTAGTTACTTATACATTTTTGCTGGGCCTTTTGATCTGGCACGAGTGACACGCCCGTGAATTGAAATATTGTCCAGACGTGTAAGGATTCCGTTTCCTGTACTCGATTTAGAGCCTTCATATGTTACACAATGGCGAATAGGAATATTTTTAGCGCCGGTCTCACGGTTGTTGTCATAAAACATTGTTGTGGTGCGTGTTTGGCATTTGCAAGATATAAGTTTGAAACGTGGCGAACATTTGGAGGGGCCTATGTTGTGGGCCGCCGCATGTGTTTCGTGGCCTACACCTACCAACGGGGCCCAGAAAATTAAACAAAAAAGTTTTTTCTTCTTGAAGTTAGCGGCCAGTGCTTCGGTGCGGCGCGGAGGCCGCATAGCGCCGCTACATATCTATAATCGAAGAATGCCGAGACATACTTTTTGCTCGACGCAGGAATCGAACTTCAGGACCCCGAGATCACGGCCCGGTACTTAAACTACTGGACCTGGGCGTCATGTAGAATTCACCATAATTTTAATTTCTATATTGGTAGATAACAGTAAGTTCATGTTTATACAAAAATGTGTACAAAATTGATCGCCGCATTAAACCAAAATAATAAGTGCTCCCCAGGAAGGATGTCTTCTTCCTGAGGGGCACTAATTATGTCCCCTAACATTTACTGACCTTTTGGCCTCTTGTAAGGCTAAAAAAGATGTACGGGAATAAATCGCCAAATTATAATGAATTAATTACATTATTTTATCGATAGATAATCTGGAGACAAGCAAGAAAGCGACATAAATGAACATTCACTACTTTATACGACTACTAGTTTTTGCCCGCGGCTTCGCTCGCGCTCCCCACATCCCTAAAATGGGGGGTTAGAGAGAAGCAAAAAGTAGCCTATGTTACTCTCCATTCCTTCAACTATCTCCACTTAAAAAATCACGTCAATTCGTCACTCCGTATTGCCGTGAAAGAAAGAGAAACATACAGACAGTCACACTTTCCCATTTATAATATTAGTATGGATAAGGGTCATTATTGTACTTGCATTGTTTACTTGGAAATAATACACATTTAAGTTTGAATACATTTTTTTGCCATAAGAATTTACGTAAGTACATAAGGGTACATAAAAAAGGTTAATAAACTCACGCAACGCAGTAGAACTTAATAACTGTGTATTCCGAAACAACCTCATTTACAAAACATTAGCGAAATATGACAAGTGACCCAATAAGTACCTACATTTGACATGACAAATAGCACCCGATAAGAAGGAAGACTGTGATAACTGGAAGCGGTGACATTTTGATTGTTGATTCCCCGCAAGTCTTTATATGGCGAAAAAATTCGTACCAAAACGCAATGTCACCGTTAGAAAGTATGAACATATTTTGTTAAAAAAATATTCCAGAATGTTTTCAAAGCTAAGGGAATGAAATCGTCAATTCTAACAGAATCTTCGCGTTAGTAGATGCTGACATAATGAGTCATGAAAAAAATAAAGTCAGCAAGCGCGAAGCTGCATCAGATCCAACCACCAAGGTTCGCTACGTAAATACATCTACAAAAGTTAATTAACTGCCTCTCTAAAATCTTGAGTGACTACAAGTGCAAAACTGCTCACCAAAGCGAATGCATGGAACTAGAAAACCCGCCGTCTCTTTTGACGGAATGCACCATTTTCACGGAAAAATTAACCGAGTGAGATATAACCCACCACAAGGCAGAATAAATGCATCTACATTAATATGTGCGATAGAGAAAGAAAACGATATGCACATCATTGCACATACATGTAATTGGCCCCTTGACAGTGATTTTTCTATAGTACTTAGGACTACGATCAGAAGGCCTTTCAGTGACATTGACACGGGGGCGTTATACAATATTTTTCTATGGGAAAATGTCAATCAACTCTGAAACTTGAGGTCGCAAGGCCCATAAGCCTTTTAAAAGGCATACAATAATTGATTTTCTATTGTGTCTCCTGTCTCGGACGTTAGGAGGTTGTAAGGAAAACAGTATTAGTTCCGATTTTTGCCGGGAGCCAAATAACCGTAGGGCGACTTTAGGGTGCATGTTTAGGAGCGAATGCAACGAGGGAAAAAGGTGAATAATTATCCACTCGTTTATACTCGTCAAAATGCAGAGACACCATAAAATATAATGTATAAAACGTAAACGAAAATGTATGTGTTAATCCATATCTCACAAACTTTTGCATTTGAAATATTAGTGTGATTCGTGCCCCCCGGTGAACTTCGCGCCTTAATTTCCTTTCCTCTTCATGTCAACATGTTTAAGTGCCCTATATACCGTAAAATGTTAATCGTTTTAATCCCAAAGTCCTCATAAAATGTAACTAGAATAAAGCCCGGATCATCAAAATAAGCATAATAAAAATCTGTTTTTCCATACAAAAAAGAATCCCCAGGCAAAAATGTATATAACTGTTGAGTTGATTTTATAACATTGCTATTTCTTAGTTTTATGATAGATAGATAGATAGGTAAGTTACTCTTTATTGAACATAAGATGCCAGAACTTACGCATTCAAAGATCTAACATACGAGTACTAAGCGGGATTTATTCGTGTTACCTAATATGAAGACTTCGGCTACTTTCTACTCGTGATGAAAATTCAATAGGAACTAAGTGAATTACATTCCAAACTTCACTGCGGTTTACATTTGGAAACCTCTGGGGTTTTCGTCTTAAAACGGAAAACTTTGTTCTGTAATTTTTAAAATATGGCGAACCCGCCTTTCTGAGACTCAGATTTATAGCCGGTGATATATCAAACATGTAGCACCTACCTGCGCACTGTAATATGACTTCATTGTTTTATCGTATTTATCCTTTTGGAGAGTATAAAACTTTTTATCAATATTTTTTTTTATTTATAAAAAGCCGATTGTTTGCGATTACTTAATTGCATTAAAATAAACACCAAATATGTTGGTACAATAAAAATCCTTGAAAAACGGGACTAAACGCAAGGATTAACAAATTATAAGTACATCATCGACCACGTTACAATGGCCATGGTCACAAGCGGACTCCGCTTGTGACTACAGCCATTTCTACAGCCATATGTCCATTTATATCAAGTATTAATGCTACTCGAAAGTTTAAAAACATATAATAAATACCAATAATACTAATTATAAACTTTTGAATTGCATTAGTCGATACGTTTATTTCTATTACTCGACAGATTCCGTTAGTAGATTTCTTCTATCCGGAAGCATCGTACTCGCATGTTTGTCCATAGACAAAGCGACAGCATTTTGTGTACGCATCAACGACAAGAAATGCAGCCGCGTCCGCTCATTAACATAATTGAGAACTTGACGCGTCCAAACAATTAAACATTCGAGTGGTCATATAATATTGGCCCCGTGAAAGTGCTTGAATAATATTTTTGGTATAAAGCAAAGGTAAATTGAAGCGAAGATCACGTTACAGTGAGGAGTCAGACGAGAAATATGATGATCTAATGAGGCTCTAATTATGTAAAATAATTACAATATTAAGGTTTAGATTTTAACTTGCTCAAATTAATTTACTTGCAATAAAATTAATTTGTTATAAAATAACCGACCCTGCTTTTAATTGACTCTGGCATGTTTATCGTTTATGATCAAAGTTTTCTGCAATGCTTATTAATTATCATTTCAAGTCCAAAGCATAGTTCCTAGTCAGAGTAGACTTAAACCTGTTCCCAAATTTTAGAAATCTGGTTATCACAAGTTGAGATTCACCGCTGAATTAGCTGGAAGATATTTTATTAACCTCGTAGTAGCTACACTGCAATACCGATTAACCTGACAGCGTTCTAGAAAACTCCACATTTATCTCTATAACAATCCTTTATCAATGTGCACTGGCAGCACGCTTGTACCGGCCCGCCTCTCTGTTGTTGCTCTCTGTCGCTGTCAAAGTCCCAACTCGCCGAATACATAGTGCCCCCTATCAGCTCGATAGACTGGTAATTAATGGAATCTGTGCTTCGAGCGAGACGATGCGCCGTCAGTACGATTGCTTAGGGCTGCCGGGGTTCCATCCAGGTTCTATGGATATATTATAAACTCTAAATACGGCGTAAACGCACTAAAAGTGTCAAAAGAGCGCTATTTGGAATTTTCAGAATTTAAAACCAAATACAATTTTTATGTGATAGGCGTTTTGTCCAGGCGCTCTGTCTGCTCGGATCACCTGATGGTAAGTGATTATAGAATTAGTGCTGCGCTACTACAGCCTCCGTACATTTTATTTTATCATATGATAGGTGGCAGACGGATCAACGGATGGTTAGTGATTACAGCTGCCCTTAGACACCTACAACACCAGTAGAGTAACAAGTGCGGTGCCAACCTTTAACCCCCTTTCTAGCAGCGCAGGAGCAGCTTTATGCCGGTTTTCTGTGAGGCCGTGGTATCACTCTGATCGAGCCGGCCCATTCATGCCGAAGCGTGGCTCTCCCACGTGAAACATGGTTTGGCTCGGGACAGCGATACAAACGGCATGAAGAAAGTATGATCTCGTTAAGTGAGTCATCCTTACTCTGCATTCATAAGTTTATGCCGTATTATAATAACACTTTGAATGAGATATCTTATAAAACTTGTGTCCGTGTTATAGAAAACGACACATTTGATTCTACCAACGTCAACTGACAAAAGTGGGAAGTTAACTACTTACAGTAATTTGAGCTGGAGATGGATCTCTTTAATAATTGAGTTAGCCAGTTACTAATAGCACTATTTAGAACAGGAAACAATAACAAAATGCTAACCCTGACCCGAGATCCATCGGCTCGATACTACCCTACACCTAGTCTATTAAAGGGGATAACGACTATCTTCTCAGTGACGGACCAAAACTGGACACCGTTGAACATTGCGTGTTTGGTGACATATCTCTTCGTCGACTTCATTACCATAGAAACGTGAAGTAGATCATTTTGAATACTAAAGCTACGGTTACTTACACATGTTCTGATAAATTATGCTAAATTTTAGCGTGCTTACAAACCTACATTTGCAATCAATTAGCATGCTAAACGTAGCATAAGCATACATGCTCAATAGTTAAATATAATATTAGGAGGGGCCTATGTCCAGCAGTGGATTATAACGGCCTGTGAAAAAAAAAAAATTATTGGGTTTCTGTGTAGTTTTTATATATCAGTTGAGTTGCACAGGCCATGGTTAGCTTAAAAGGGGGCTCTTCCTTTTAAGCTAACCATTGCCTGTGCCAGGGGGATTCGCTCTTTCTTAAGTATATCTTATGATGCTGATCATCATCAGCATGCATGCGTTAAAAACTCTCATCTAACACACGTGCCGCAGTCAGCATAATTGCAAAACGCAGAGCCGTCAATTTTTGAGCGTGCCAAATTAATAGCACATTTCATATATATGTAGTTCTAATTTGATAATTGTTTTAATGTCAGTAAATAAAGTCCAAGACAGGGGCAAAGTTCAAAATGTAGCATTATTTCGTCCTTGAAATTGGATTGTGTAAGAGTAGCTATAGCCAGCTAGAGGTCTTGGCCGTAAAGGGAGTATCGTATATCGTCGCAGAGACAGGCAGTGACTGCTTGTTAGCGGGAAAGCACTGAACTTTGCCCGTGTTTGTATATCCATTTGTTACCTTGGCTCAATTTCTCTGTATACTGAATGCTAAAGCCAGCGGGAACCCTAATCCCAACAGCTTCATGCCCCGCACTATCCATATTATTACAGAGGATATCTCGTCTATCTCTTACCAATAGCTCGGCGGTAAGGATAGCGTGAGGAAACCGACACGTTTTGAAACTTATTTGGAAGCTGTAAACATAATCCAAGCGGTCTGATTCCTCTGTCTAAAAAGTGAAGGTTAGATGGCAGTTGCTACACTGTAAATACCAGATTCCTCGTATCCTGGATCTTCATTAAAGGGTACTGGCTTCGAAGCAACAGTTTTTTTATGTTTTAAGTGGCATGAGAGCAGATGGCCGTAGGGGTGGAAAGGTCCTTGAGTGGAGGCCGCGTGCAGGAGGCCGCAGCCGTCGTGGCAGGTCTCCTGCCAGGTGGATCGACGATCTAGTGAAGGTCGCGGCAGTCCCTTGGATGCGAGTGGCACAGGACCGATCTGTAGACTTTGGCGGAGGCTTATATCCAGCAGTGGACGTCTGTTGGCTGTGATGATGATGATGAAGTGGCAGGAGCAGACTCATGGACACGCAACGTCAATGGAGAGTGCGTTGTAAATCTTGAAACTCCACTTTCCCAAGGAATGGGCCTTCGGTACCATTACTCACTTAGCGAAACTGCGCAAGAGCTACTTCACGCCGGTTTCTGTGAGTTCGCCGTATCACTGTGGTCGGGCTGACATACATTCATGCTGACGTTGTCAGTTACTAACTTTAATTTTCACAAATATGTATTATGGAATATGTCGAACACCTAACTCAAGGAATACGTCCAAATTTCTAAAGGCAATTCGACATTAATATTTAATATTAAATTAAGTAAAGTTATCAACGTCAAATTTTGGTCCCCGTGGACCTGTCACTGTTAGAATATTCAAGTAGAACAAGTTAAAGTACCTTTGATCTCTATTTGTTCGATCAATGATATATTTGGAAGTGTTTTTCTTTTGATAATGTACAGTCCTACCACACAATAAACGCCCCGTTGGTCTAGCTAGTGGTTTAAAAGCCAGGCCGTGATATCGGGGTCCCGGGTTCGATTCCTGGATCGAGCAAAAGTATGTTTCGAATTTTTCGAACATAGCTCGGGTTTGTGACCATCAATCCGCATTAGGCAAGCGTAGTGATTAAGCCTAATCCCTTCATAACAACAAATGTTGTTCAAAATGGTTGGTAGAATACGTGGTTAAATTGATGTAAATGTTCATAGATACACCTTGTATTAACATGAATTAACAGGAAACCTTCGAAATAATATTTTAGATTATTGGTCAGCATTGGGAATAAACTGATTTAATAATATGGATATCAACTCAACAAAACGTCAAGTTCCAAAGCTTAGCGTCCGAATTGCGGTAAATGCGGTATCGAAATGTGGCTCCGACCACGAGGCTAATGACGAGCTGACGGCAAAGCTCATAGCTGATTATCTTTGACTGAACGCTCTGGGCGGCGGAACCAATTTACCTAGCTATTAGGTAATATGCCGACGGGATAGGCCACACGACGCTTTGACTGATAACGTATATAGAAGTTCTTTATATGAAGGGACTAAACGCGAGGATGTGTCTATGTAAGTACATTGTAGCACTTATTGCTTGACCTTTTCACTGCGTTACAACAGCCGTGGTCACAAGTGAACTGGAGGCGCACGGCGTTGTTTGCTACGCCCGGCTTGGCGTAGCGTGAGTGTGGCGTGGCATAGAAAAATATTTTTCCAACCTCTTTTTTTACTTGAACCAACAGGATGGAGCTTAGTTTTTGCCGTCTTCAAACCAGTAAAAACTGCCGCCCCACCTACCCAGCTACACCAGTTCAGTGGCGTAAAGGGATTGATGTCATCAATTTTTCTTCCTCACAGACACTCCTTTTCTTAGGAAGAAACAGGAGGTTTTGCCCCTTTAAAAGTGCCGCCCGGGGCGCATCGTACCCCCCGAACCCATTACGCTACGCTACTGGCAACAAATTATTTCAACATGATTTTGATAATCTCATGCCAGATTTGAAAAATCTCAAGAGTAGGTAATTGTCTACACAGATCCTCCAGTAGGAATCTGCTCCTTTCTGATTTTGTAAAGCTAATACAACAAATACCTACCAAAGCCATTTCATTAAAATAATACCTATTAAATTTCCAAATTAACTTCTAAATAAATTGCCAATTATCGCTTGTATCAGTTTGTGACAATCTATAATTAGAAAACTTGTCGAGCAAAATGACCTGAAATTAAAAAAAAGTTAATTAACATTTAGGTGGTTCTCACTTATCTCTTAGTCCGCAGATTCAAAAAGATAACATCTTGCGTCTAGAAACTTTTTAAAGTAAACTGTTATAAATTATGTATTCATAGTTATAAAACTTGGTATTTTAGTTCTGTGCCAACATAAAAGAAATAGAATAACAACAACTATACTGGGCATGGAGATAATCAATTTTGAAATCGGAATGATTTCTTGAGAATCTAAAATATGGACGGTGGGTTTAAAAGACCGCAATTTTTTATGTTTCTCGAGAAGCATTTACTGGTGACATGATTTTTATATTTATGATTCTAGCTCTTGAATTAATTGATAATAACCTTATGAACAAACAAATTTCTTCATATATAACATAAAAATATGATCTTGTTGATCTGACGGCTTAAAACGAACCGGAAGTTTGGTCCTTTCATAGCTACTGTGTGTCGCCATTGTTAGGATGCGACAGGTATTTCTCGTTTGTCTCGGGACGGCTTCGTTATAAGCGATTTGTGGTTCCACTGTTTAATTTTCGCAAAGGGCAGGGGTAGGCGTTTTGTTGCAATTATCCGACTTACCAAAAATGGCTATGACATACGGATGGACAGACAGACTTGACGAATCTATAAGGGTTCCGTTTTTTGTCATTTGGCCACGGAACCCTACAAACAACAATACAATACCATGGTTCAAGCATCACCCGGGCTCCAATGCGACAGTTTTGAATGAAACGATTATGATGAAGTTTCAGCATATCAAAAGTTAGATATAGTTATCTTGTTGCAAAGTATAATCTCTCTAACATACTATGTTTAAGTGGAGTTAGGGTTAGTCTACAAACGCCTACAACGGCGCCAAATAAAGCTTATCAGGAACCAGATACGCATTCGCCAGGCTATTTATTCAGAAACATAGATTAACAGGCAATAGTGTAGGAGCAGGCTGTCCCACACGAGCGATCGTAGATACTGCGTACGCGCTGGCTGCGTAAGTAGGAAAGCTACATCGACACGCATATTTATTGGCACATAACTATACCTACTATATATGTGAAGTAATGTAACGTAAATATAAAGTTTATAATAGAAATATTTTGTGCTAGCTAATATCATAAATATCTAATCATCATTCACGTGTCATTCCCAGTTTCGTCTAGAGCCGCCGCTTTGGTGTCCACTTAAGGGAATAATACAGCAGACCTGCACCAACTTGATAGAGACTGGGCTTATTTTTAATGATAAGGATCGACATGAGGTGACCATAAGGTAAGCGATTACCGCCCCCATGGACACCACCAGCAGAGGAGTCACAAGTGCGCCGGTGACCTTTTAAAATGGAATACGCTATCTTAGGAAAGCGTGGTGATTAAGCCTAATTCCATCATAGTAGCGATGACTTGATTTCTATGATGCCTTTGCCCTGCAGTGGGACAGTATAGGTTATTTTTAAAACACCGGCATCCTTCAAACCACCCTTTGTACTAACCATCCTGAATTCATTGAAAAGTTTTTTCGACTCCCCATACAAAATGACCAGTCACGTGACCGATTTTGTATGAAAACTAGATTTTTTTTCGCGAATTTACAAAAGTTATAAAACAAATGTTGTTCAGAATGGCCAGTAGACAAGGTGGTTTGAAGGATGCCGGTGTTGTATCAATAAATCTGTATAGGCTGATACTTTACTTTACTTCTTCGGATCTTAATGGTGATGAGTTGCAGTTCTAAAAAGAAGTGTTATTTGTAAATACGCGGTGGGACCGCGGGGAGATCGCACTCCTCGCTGAGATACAGCGGCGTGGGCGTGATAGATGGAGACCCTAAAACCGATTGCAACTCAGATGCAGGTTGTGGGAATGGTCAGATGAGGCCATTCCACTTCAATCATGAGTTCGAGCCTATATTTTATATACTTATAAGCTAATAGCTTGTAATGAGTGGAACGCGCGAATCTGAGGAAATGGGGATCCATGTGGTTTGAATCCGAGTATACACTTCTGGATTTCTACCATTTGCTTAGGCGATGAGGGAATAACATCGTGAGGAAACCTGCACGTTTCGGATAGTTTCTAGTTTTTTTTTATTAATTATGATGGTTTATTTCTTTTTTATTCTACGACAGACAAACATTTGACCTCGATCACACCTGATGTTAAGTGAAGATGAGGTCTAAGGTGAGGCATGCTTGCCTGTGAACCTATCCACTCTTGCCATAACGTCGTAAGACTCAAAAGCCTTTTAAAAGGCATATAACAATTGATTTTCCATTGTGTCTGCTGTCTGGGCCTTACGACGTTAAAGCGGTCCAGGTTAATAGTTCAGGAAATACATCGGCGCGTAAAGAGTTCCATTCGTTGGCTGTTCGCATCAAAAAGGAGTTTGCATAGCGCTGACTGCGAATGGTTCCCCTATTAAAGGGCTGTAAGTAAAGTCAGAAGGCAGTCGCTTCATTGTAATTACCAGACCTCCCAAATACTGGATCATATACCCCAAGCTCCAAAGCGACAGCTATCTTAAATGATCTTTTAACTCTAGACTCGAGTTAATATGGACAGTTTAAATTATACCACTTTACAGTCCTTGCCATCTTTAAACCTAATTCCTTGTATTCGGTTAATGTATACTTTGATAGCAAAACCAGATAATTATCAAGTCATATATAAAATGACTTACCAATAGAACTACTTAAACAGATATTGAATGTGCTCTAGAACGGTGCTTAGACGTCGATATTATTGTAGCAATAAAATGTAAACCAATGAAAGTAGATACTCGAACTGGTTAATAAATTACGTAAATCATTAAGTGCCATTAAATTAATGTGCTCGAGATCCCACGGGTGCATGGAAACCTCAATGCCCGTATTACGTTGTCATTTATGTACGGTCACGTAAAAACTGTCCAATTTTGAACCTTATAACCACAAGTTAAAACACCTCTCGGTGCCAACTTATTTATGACGTCAATACGTTTCAGTGCGATTACTGTAATTGCAGTCATGGTTTAATGTTACGATGCTTTTATTAATTCTTTTACTGTTGTTTATTTTATTTTGGTTGATATTTTCGTGTACGTGTTAAACGCATTTAAGTCCTATTAAACCGCTTCGGTAAATGTTTGTTTCATGGCTGTGATCATTGTTTAATTTTATTGCTTTTACGTTTTATTTCGAAGTATATTTTGTATCCTTCTGTGATTGTAGGAGGGATGATGAGATCCGTAGGAAAACTAAGGTCCCAGATATAGATTTGGCATTCTTTGTGCCTGTGTAAGAAAACAGACGACTGAAGGTCTAATAATGATGATATTTTGTGACTTCATTTGTAATCACTAACTGGAAACAAAGATAATACCTACTTGTACTTATTGACGAGCTTTACGAAGTATGTTGCCACAAACCAAGTTATGTGAACAGAAATACATGATACACGTTCCATTTTTCCGAGTTCGCTCTGTCCCTAAAACCGTTAGCATCCCGAACCCGATTTACGCCCAAACGGCTGTTCCTTAACCGCGAAAAAAATGAACGCACCCGAACGACCCTAAATATCACTGTCCGAAATTACGGTATTGTATTTCTCCTGAACGTTTCGGTAATAGGCATAAATATCGGTATCATCAGTATCAGGAATCTATCGCCGCGGGCACATTGTCTGAGTGGAACACCTGCCCTGTGTCTGAGTGATGGGAGTCAAGTGACTCGAGTGATATCGGGAAAATAGTGACTGAGAAAAATAAGGGAAATTAGTAAATTTTTATCTAAGTCAGACTTTGACGTGCTTTCAACTTTTATAAGGTATAGTCTCGTTTCTCTCCAGCAAAATACTGAAAGAGTGACCTTTTCGCTTGAAAAAGGCGAAACCCACCAAATTAAATCCGCACTGTTTTCTCTTGTCCCTTTGAACTCGTGTTCTCTAATTCTCTCAATTACGGAATTTTTGAGCTTGCCTAGACGCCCATGGATGTCATGCTTACTTCCCTGAATACCACTAGGTTACTTGAGTCTGACGGTGAACCCGTGATTGTTGGAGTTTGTGTCTTGGAGTAGGTAGAAAGCGCGGTTAGACAAGCGTAGCATACCGAGCTTAGGGACATCTGGCAGTAGCTGGATGAGAAAAATCATAACGGAGGTTTACGTACAAAATTGGATCAACATAAGGCTATTGCTTGATTATAAACGCGAGCGGCATTAGTGTTAAACGTAAAACGACTCAAATGTAATAATTCTCTAGTTCACTCACCATAGGTTAACACCCCTAGAGCGGAGCACCTGCCCTGTATCGGCGAGCAATATCCGCCGAAACCCCGCATAAATATCCATGATGTTTCAATTTATATTCATGATATTAGTAAGTCAGACGGAATGTACGTCACATTTGATTCGCTTTGTAGGTAAAATAAATACGCTTTCCTTTGTTCAATACCAAGCCGCGAATTTTAAACATGACGAAGCATCTCTACCATTCGTGATAAATTCTTTCAGGGCGATCGAAATAGAAAGGTAATAAAGGGTTGGAGGCATTGTGGACTGCGATTAATATTTAAGCTCTATTATATTCCTGGTATTCGTTTCCATTTTCATTTGTCGGGGTGATACATATTTGTATCACATCAGTACATATTTGTATCAACCCAGTTATGGATTGATAATATTACTCAAAAGTGGCTTGAAGACAAAGTAGGTACACGCCCGATGTTATGATAAAAAGACATTGTATCATTCTATTAATAATCACCTTCGCCTACAGGCTGCCGCAATATGTTAGACCCTATTATACTAGCACACGGCATATTTTAAGATGACGCGTACATATGCCATTCAAATGAGACCTAATTGCCTAAAAAGGTACCGAAACGAAAAGAAGCATTTCCATATTTTTTCTATTACCAGGATTAGTTTGAGCTAATCTGTATTTTTATAACATTGAATTCAATGACGTGTCAATGTGTTTGAAATTTATTTTTTTGCACTTAACATAATTGGTTCTATCTTGCTTAAATTTTGTATCCTTGATGTACATATAAAATAACCATGTTGGTAAGTGATCATCGCCGCCCGCAAATATCTGTTAGTTCAGAGAAGTCGCTGATACATTTCCCGCTTTTTATAAAAGAGTGCGCTCGTCTTTTAAAGGCATCTAAGGCATAACCTGATCGTCTGTAAATCTTATTACATACAACGATATTTATCAAGTGAAGGCTAATAAACAAAAGAGTAATAAATTAGGCTAGGCAATGCTTTTCGTTTGAACGAGCACTCGAATGCAATCCGATAGCTGCATCGCATTATCACGAGCATGCGACGAATCATACTGCGTTGTCAAATTTATGACCAAAGTGTCAATGTAGAGCTGCATCGTATGACATACGGCTTCGAATACGGAAGAGTTATGTGCCAGTTAATTTTCATTTATTTTGACAATTTTTATAGGTACGCATCTATATTTAAGCGTGTCTATTTACTTCTCGTATGTACATTTGCATATAATCCATATCTATCTATTTTAAAGAGGTAAAGTTCGTAAATAATTCTAGAAACATTGACAAACATTATACTAGGTACTAACCGGAAAGGTGAAATACTAGCATGTAGTACTCGACACCCGGCGCCATCTATTGGTACAGAATAGAACTAATGTAACGAAACAAAGTGAGGGAGGGCCATTAGTAGGTGCTAAAATCAGTACTTATTTTGTTATCAGTCGCTAATGTTTATCCTTTAAAAAGTCAAGTCGATACAACTATCGAAAGTTTCCATCCAGTCATTAGGTACAGCAGTATTTCTAAGGCCATTGCAACGCCTGCTGGCTTGCAACTCGTTGCAAGTCCTATTAAGCTATCTAATCCTTGTTAATCGTTTAATTATTTGTTACTTGCACTGACTTTTTCTTCGTAAAATGAGGTTTTAACTTCATGCATCATCCAATCATCCTATTTGTGTTTACTTACGTTTCTATCATCAAGTAATTTTGCGACAACATAAACACAATCTAAGGATATTCTATAAATTGCAATGAATATTATGTAAAACAAAAAAGCTAGTACGTTAAATTAAATTCTTATGCCATGGGAATTAATATCATTTTATCTTTGATTAACTTAAACATAATTTTTGCGTAAAACCTCCTATTTGAACAGTAATAGATCAATTAGTACACAAAAGCCACTTTGCGAAGTGCTTCATTATGTTGTAAATAGATCGCTAATACCCTTTTACTAAATGCAATGCGAACATCAAAATACTAGTTTTATCTGTAACTGTCATTAACAAAACGTAATACCGCAAATGGCAGCTCTGTGTAGTTACGCCGACACTATTATAAGCCTTCATGAATAGCATCGCATTCGATTCTAGGTGATTCCAGTATTTGACGCCACACCGTTTAGTGCTGGATCGAACGGCCGGCGGGTAATTAACCAACAACCGATTTGCCGCTCTATTTCAAAATTCAGAATAAGCGGTTTCGAGCTTCAATTCTGTTTAGTCACACAGTCGTAAGCGCAAAGCGGTTGTCCGTGAAACCTATCTATTGAGACTGGCGATGGGCAGATACATTTAATTATTGATGCGATGTCACCGCGATGGGATAAAGTTTTGCCGCGTCAGTGAAGGGCGGCCAGGCCCGGCCTAGGGTAACGCCTAATGACAGGCATTACACAGTGCGAGACAGCGAGAGTCACTTCAGTCAGACTTCAGACTGGCCGAATGGTGCATTTGGTAGTAACCCTACCTCAGACGGCAAAGGTCGTGGGTTAGCTCCCCACTCTGAACAAACATTCGTATGATGAACACATTGTGATTGTTCAGTGTCTGGTTGTAATATATGTATTTAAGTAATAAGTAATAATATTTTATTTTTAAAAAATTAATTAAAAATAGTCTGTCCAGGATTTTTTTAGCAAACCTATTTTTAATATATTTTCTAGTATATAAAATTTGTCATAAAGGATATTTCATTCGATTATCAGCCCGGTGAAGGTCGATGTTCTACGGATCTTCTACTATAAGTAATAATATTTGTGTTTGTGTTGTCTGATATCTGTAACACAACTGCTTAGAAACTTAGACGGAGTCACATTAATGCAAACATCAATGTATGAAATGTTGTCAGTTTTTTTTAATGTGTTTAATTATAAAATGTACTTTTTATGCGAGTTAGTTTCCAGCTCGTTTGTGCGAGTTACTCGTATGTGTCGCCCAAACAGTGTGAGTAATTGCAGCGTAGCTCAGCAGGCTTACTCGTACGCCAGCTCGCTCTATATAAACCATTCTTAAGTGATCTAAGCGATAACGATGGGGCTGGATATCACGGAGATGCCTTAACGACTTATCTTGTTTGGCACGGGGCTGTACCCGTATTTGGTTATGCGTAGACTGGCTTGTTACCTTTAGCACTACTTTGTACCTACCGTTATATAATTTGTGCTTTTAGTTTATAGTCTTTAGAATGATATTTGCCATTGGAGACCTCTGTATGAAGATAGGCATATGATCCTGGAGGTAGGATGAATCTATCAGTACGCCTGCTCGACTGCTACCAATCTCATTATGGCCTGTATTTAAAAATTCTGTATACTATAGAAATATGGCAGATTTTTTTTTTAAATCCCCGTTTAATACAGCATTTTGTGGCGGCGCGGGCGGCAAGATGACCGGTCAAGATGGTTTTATGTATTCTACTTCTCAAACCCTTTTCTTTGACATTGAGGGTATAAAATCAAATTATGTACTCGTCATTTTGTGGCGGTAAGCTATCTTAAAATGGCGGCCATCAAACATAGCTAGGAACACTTCCGACTATATAACCTTTCAAACAACATTCGAATCAGTTCATCCGTTTGGTAGCTACGATGCCACAGACGGACACAGACACATCAAACTTAGCATTGCGTCGTTTTTGCATCGGGGGTTTAAAAGTAAAAATCCGTCGAATAATCCACGGCGCTTCCTAAGTCCGTGACTGGGCTCCGCTCATACTCAATTAGCTGAGATTGACGCGCTTAATTCAGTTTAAATTTCGCCGGGAACTGACCAATCTATTATTGTTACACCGATCGACGTCACCTGCTTCAAAGATAGGATAATCTGCTTGGCGTAATGGCTTCGTCGGAGAACTCCAACTCGACTTGTAACCATTTTGGACCTTCTTTATTGGAGCCCCTTTCTGAAGGCCCCTATTTGAAGTGTCATGTTTTGATTAAAAACAGATTACTCGGGAACAGGTTAGGCACATAATGATGTATTGTGAAAAAAATATGTAGTTACATTATTTTCATTGATTTGTTTTCTCTCTTCTATGTGGATAAAAGAGTACCCATGTAAAAATGTTGATAAAAATTGGACGTTTTTTGCCAATTACTAAAAACGCTATTCATTTTTAAAGACGTGATCGCGAACTCCGAAATTCAGTTGTTAGGCACGCAAACAATAGACAGATAATAATTTAGAAAGATAATTAAAATGAAAGATTTTTTTTTGTGCATTACGAGCACAATGATGTCTAAGTAATTTCACTTTATAAGACCTCTGTTTAAAATTGATATTTGATTTTTTATTTTAATGAAACAAATGGCTTTTTATGTTCTATCTTTAAAAAGTAAATTCAAAAGAGATCTGTCAAATGCAAAACAGAACTTGTGACAGAATGTTTTATATTTTTAATAGCGACCGTCTGACTGGCCAGCGAGTACCTAGCTGTATGTTACCAGTAGGTATGTTACAACGAAACCAAACAAAATAGTGCGTGACCTCAAGCCAAACAAAATTATTTTTAAACTATTTAACAAACAAAAGCATACGCGATCTTATATCAAACAAAATTATTTTCAAACTATCTTATATTCCTATTACACCTATCGTGTAGTTTTAAATTAGGAGTAGATATCTTCTACCTTAAACGATTGGCAGCGTACTTGTGTCTCTACTCGTGTTGAGGGTGCCAATGAGAACGTCATTCGCTTACCGGGTGATCTGTCTTAAATTAAATAAGCTTAAATCTCCCACATATCACATAAAAAAGTAAGTTCTAGTCATCACCAGCAATACTCGTCCACTGCTTGACATAGGTCTCCCCTAATGCACGCCACCGTTCCCGATTTTCGGCCACTCTCATCCAGCCTACCAGTCAGCCTTTGAATGCATCATCCACTTGTCACAGGGCGTCAATACCACGCTCAAGAACGAGTCGCGGTCTCCACTAAGGATTTACGGCTCCAACGGTTGTCAGTTGCAGCTAATGTGACCAGCCACTGCCACTTAGTTGCTAGCTTAGTCAAGTTTTTAGTAAGCCCACTGAATACTAGTGTATACGAACGCTCCACTCCTCCGGATGGACTGAATGCTCAGCTACCAAAATCACGAAACGACACCCAGCGTCATGCTCATAGAAGAGAACGCGTTCTCTTGCTATCGCAGCACTGTCCGCGTGGCGGTCCGTGAATTTCACTTATGTTCCCGAGGGAGCCTGTACTTCATTTCGATTCCTACACGCTATTAAGCTCTGTTAAGACTTAGTAAAGAAATATCAAAATGTACGACAAATATCTAGTATAGTATAGAGAGGCACGCGGTGAGCCCGTTCAAACGCGCACCAGCGTCCGGCCGCTCCTGACACCTTTGTGCCGGCTTCTGCTCCGGTGAACCGTGATTCGCAAAAGACTAATGATGTCCCCGTTTTCAGCTGTCGAGTACTTTATTTTTAGCCGCCTTTTTTCGCTGACATTATTATTTACTGGGTTGGAAATTCAAGAATCACCATTGAATGTTTTGGTTTCGAATTGACTAGGTTTAATGAATATTTCGATGTATTTATCAGTAATTTTTTGTTCAAGGAACTGTATTTTTTGCTAACGGTATTTCACAGTTCGAAATGATGAAAGGCACACACATTAAGGCATAGCCTCGAGTACAATTTTATTAGAGACATCAATGATACCACTCTGTAACATGATGAAGTCTCTTATAAAGAAAAGCCATAATTATGCACGTTTTTGTAAGTTAGTGGAGTATTATTTTAATTTACTAATTGCCGTATCAAATACAGTCACTAAACAATTTCCTCGATAGTATTAATTTCTGAGAATTACTAATATTAATTTCTGAATACTTAAACCAAACTAATGGTAACTTAGAACTAGTCGACTTTCACATAAAACATGATTGGATTACAAATACCTATTTAATCGGTCGTTAACTACCCACGCCCCCTTTTTATGTGACTTCTGTTAATGTGTTTCATTAGGGTAATATCTACTAGTCGTAATATCCATAGGCAAGCGACCAGTGTTAGATAATTTATCCGAATACCTAGAAATACTAAGCTATTTCAGCCACCCATTAGGTTAACTTCAAAATCTTCATTAAGCTTATTACCGCTGTAATAGAATAACTAAGTGGAACAGCAAACATGTTTTCAACGTGCCTTAATATTATATAAGAGTCTGAAAATCCCGCTTGCTTTTAGGACCGAATGCA
This sequence comes from Cnaphalocrocis medinalis, assembly GCA_014851415.1. Taxonomy (NCBI): domain Eukaryota; kingdom Metazoa; phylum Arthropoda; class Insecta; order Lepidoptera; family Crambidae; genus Cnaphalocrocis; species Cnaphalocrocis medinalis. Next base: position 8,312,536 of record CM026275.1, on the reverse strand, counting down.
TCATAAAAAAGAAAGTTGAATATGAAAAACTATTTTTCCGTGCAACCAGCTGCAAGGCGCGACGCGAGAGCTTTGCGACTGTTCCGCTTTTTCACATAGTCGATTCAGAGTTTGCTAGCTACGCATAAATCGAAAGCGGCTTACAAGCGCTCGCGGCTCTGGCTTTAGGTATCAAACGAGTTCGTTTCGTGTACCATGAACCTTATAATTGCCAGTGTTTGTGCTGATGTGCCGACGAATCAAGTTGAGCTGCCAGGGTCGGGGCGCTCTGGGTGAACGAACGAGGGCCCTTTTCGATGCACACCTTCTTACATTGCTGTTTCTGCACTAATTGGATTTGTACAAATCTAAAGAGGCAAACCTTAAATCCAGATAGACGAACGTTACATGCAGACCCCTGACTAACTTACTGCCGCACTCAGAGTCGTTGATTGACTAAGTTGGTTACTTAAGAAAATATATTGACACTTATTTCTAATACGCATACAGACTACCGATACTTAAGTAATTGAACATTAGCTTAAATGACGTCTCTGTCAGCGGCCGTTAGAAGCGTTGCTTTTAACTAAAATGACTTTCCCGCTTATTTTGTTTACTTTAATATTTGACTCATACGCATCATTCATATCATCTATTTTTCAAAAATAAATGATTTTTCGGTAAGTATTCGCGTATCGATTCGGGATTGTCTTCATATCACTTCATATCACACATTTATACTACTGGTTTCCCCTAGAAATAAGTGGAAGTTTAAAATGAAACGTCTGTTGGTTGGTTTCATAAAATGCACTTACATTTACCGGATAAGCGTGGAAAGAGATAAATTTAACAATGCTTTAAACCGATTTAATGAACTCAGTGTGACGTTTGCTGTCCTTTTTCATTAAAGAATGAAAACCTCGGATTTTATGAAAGGAAATGACAAAACTGTTTTTAAAATGAGTGATACGGTACAGTTGCCTGTAATAATCTCATATATTCACCTTATTCCGTACTAAGTAGCTGAAATACTTGTTATTAGACAAAATGTTCGAATTGTGAACGATATAAAATGAAAACCTACATGTCCAATCAAATTGCAAGACAAGAAACTGTAGAAAATACAAAAAAACAAAACCGAGTGGTTGACACAGGGGAAAAGAGTTAAGAAGTAGGTTATAGTATAAATATTTTAAAGAACCAAATAGTAGTACAGTAGGTAGTCTCGAAGAGGCTTAGGCAGTGCAAAGTAGGTCTACTTCAGTTATACTTTACAAATACAACTTTATTAAGTCACTGAGTCTTATTTTACCAAACATTTTTATCTTTCTCACAATATAGCAAAGCGTCTTACATTTTGTTAATTAAAACTAGAGCAGTAGGTACAAGCGATAGTTGAATGCCCATTTCAGTGATTTAACTGTGTGTTGGCTCACCAAAATGCGATTACGACTGTTCATTCTTTGCTCAACGCGGCGTGAAGCACAATCATTTAGTGGTGTACGGTTACCCGTGTGCATATCCGCGGATATCTGATAGAGAAATAACGGCTTAAACGGTTAAAGATTCATTGCTTTTAGCAAACCATGAAGGGATTTTGTTTAAATAAGCTAATTATGCTTTTGAAAAGCGTGGTGACCGAAAATTTGGGCACTAAAATATTTATCTAAATATCTACATTTTAGAAAGAATATTAGGGATAAGCGCCATTTTGAATCCCGCATGTGGAATTAATCAATGCTCATGCTAGTAATAAAATTGTTACCTACGTATAAATATTTAATGAAAACCAATAGATTTGATATTTATTTCATTTAGATTTATATAGTCATGCCCATATTATTTTTAGAGCTAAATATTGTAAACTGCAGGTAAATAAGTATCCAAATTACGGATCACTGTTTGTTAGGGGACATTTTTAAGGTCCACCTACCATGGGCTATCCAATGGAATCTGATCTGCTCTATCCTTTGTCTTTCCAATTTAAGTACCAGTAATATTCCAGTTACGGGTATGCGTTCCCTTTAAATCACATCTTGCCTCTGGCCACATGCCAATCTTACCTATACCCAGATGCAGAAACATCCATTGAATTCATTACGAATACATATTTTTTAAATTAGAACATTTATTAGAGTTTTACACCAAAATGGTTAAAAAAAGTTTGACGTGAAGACATATCAAACCAAAAATATACACATTAAAACGATGGATATTAACAATTATTCGTATCCACGGATACATTTCTTAGATTTCGACGCTTCTCCACAATCACTGTACATCTTTGCAACATTTATCTCCAGACCCCCCATAACGTTGGTCTCTAATTAAGTTTTCCAGAGTAAGGAAATTGACCATTCATTCACGATAATCCTTAAGAGCCTGTATTTAATGATGTTACGCCTCTGGTCATACTTTGTCTACACCGTAAAGAATATTTAACAACATTTTTAATAAGGTATCGATTTGCATCAGCGTAATATACTTTTAACGGGAGCGGTTGCGATCATCGTTTTATTGCAGGCACAGGGCAAGCGAGAGATTTTTTCAGGGTTCTGGTATAAAGAATAGGAAAACCTTTTTTGTATTATAGGTACTTTTATGAATAGTTGTATTTGTTCAGTGTCTTTTCGGACCAATTTTCGGCCCTTAACATATTAAAGTAAATACTTACAAAATAAGTCGAAATCAAATGTAAATCTTAAAAAACTAAATTCGACTTTTATGTCGAGTGCAGAGTTGCCCCGCTGGGAGCCTTTTCTCGTGTAATCGACTTTGAAGTCGATACAAAGATATGTATGAACGAATGTATCAAATCTCTAATTTCGACTTCTATGTCGAGTGAACGAGAATTGCCTCCCTGGGCGTTACTATTAGAGTCGCAGTAATTTGGAAGATAAAAGTTTAAATAGCTTCCAAAATACTCTGACGTCAGCTCATCGTTTATAAGCCATACATTTGGCTCCATATGGAACTGCTCCTACTCTGGGCTGGAGACACTTAGCATTAACTTTACTTCTTAATCGCTAAATTTGGGGATGCTCGAATTAGCACTGACTAGACTCTCTCTGAGCAATAAAACTAGTAGAGGTACACATAAGTATAACAGTCATATTGATACTTATGAGTCATATTGATAGGTACCTAACTAAATTACCTTATGGTAAACATTTAGACCAAATGGTCGGAAAAACTAAGTTTCTAAATTCCTAAATAAGCAAGTTTGGCGTACTACTTATAATCACCTTTAATGTCGGAGGCCAAGATCTATTTTTGGTCGCTGTGCCAGTGAAGTTTAGCCCTAGTATTGTTTGTAGTACTATTGTCTACGGGCCCATGTTATTTGTTATTAAACCCTTCCATATAGGTAGTGTATAATTAAGGCAGACGTCGGGGGTGTATCGGTGTTTGCTAAGCGAGGTCTTAATGAGCGGCTTGTTGCAGTTTGACAGAGTGATTTAATATCGTACCATGATCGTTTCACTACCTAAATCGGGATTAGTTTGGGGTGAGTCCAAAGCGTGAATTATTGCGGGGAATATTGCGTGTAGGGATGTGACGCAATATAGGTGAAATCGATTTTTTCTTATCGATTTTTACTAACTAGTTATTAAAATCGATCGAAATTAACTGCTTTTAATGGTTTTTCTCTTTATTTACCTATTTAACATAACTACCTTATTTAAATACAGACAGAAAACAGATGCAACAGAGATCAAAGATACTTCTACCACGTTAAACCGAATAAATGCAAAAAAAAACTGGTAGCCTAGGTGGCAGTTATGAAGTTCTGCATATGAAGCTACAAATACTAGTCGGAAAATTAACGATTTTTATTCATTGATCTCAGACATTAAATACTATTTATAAATTATAATTTTAAGTTGAAATTAATTCTTATTAGTGACAAAATTTTGGCTGCTTGATTTTGAACAGAATATTTATTTTTTCGATTAAAATATTTATTTATATAATAGGGATCAGACGGATCACCGGTGATTGCTACCGCTCTTGAATACTCTCAATACCATTATCTTTATTCGACAACTTTATCGATTTTTATATCGATACTTCTGTGACATCTCTTATTGCGTGTAGTCGTTCCGACTGCCGCTTATTTAGTACGGATGTTGTGCGAAATTAAACGTTTATTGCGATACCGCCCGAGTTCGTCGGTTCGGCTCTGTGATTTGTAAAGGGTTGATAAAGTCGTGTTTTCGAGGTTTTGTGTTCGTAATTAGCTCCGGTGTTTTTCGATTGTAAGATGCTAGTGAATTATTGGCTTGATAAGAGGATTACCGGGGAAGCTAATGTTAGTCAGTAATTGAGTAGGCACGCAGAAAAGTTTTTATACTACTTAATATTCATAATAAACGCAAACTGAAGGTCATTTTTAGGGTTTCGGATTCCACGAGGATGCCTTCATAGTTATTTTACTGAAGTTTTTTTTTATGTGACAGGCAGCAGACGAGCAGGCGGATCACCTGATGGTAAGCAATTGCCGTCGCTCATGGACACTTGCAACACCAGTATAAGTATATGAATTTGTTTAATAAAATAAATAAATTGAGACAACATCACATACATTGTCCTGGTCCCAAACTAAGGTTTTCCCTTGTACTATGGAAACCAGAAACAACGAAGGAACTACAAACACCCAGACCCAAGAGGCCAAGACAAATATCTGTTTTATCAACAAACATTTGTCTTAATGCGGGAATCGAACCCGCGACCCTTGCGTCTCAACCGGCGCTCAAACCACTACGCCAAATCAATCAGATTAAGTAAATAAATTCAAATCTGAACATGCAAAAGAACGAAAAACAACAACTATGAACTCAAAGAAACAGAGGGTTTAATATTGAACATGGTACATACCTATGTGTTTTTAACTTTTTAGTTTATTAATAGACTAATACGATACAGAAATAGTACATTATTTTCGTAGCTTCTACCAAGTAAAGCTTGTCCAATAAAGCAACTATCTTTGAGGTTTCATTTATTTATGAAGGCATAGCGTCTTAACTTAGCTTTGATGTTTTAAGTGGATTGCAGAAAAAGACTATTTCCAAGGTTTCTTTTCTAAATAAAAAACATATAGACTTAAAATCTCTTGAAACTTTTTACTGAACGAACAAACATTTTTCAAGAGAAATAAGATACCTAGGTTTCGCGCTTTTTTCATCTTCATAATACTCGTACAATAATGTTATGCCATCGACCTGCACACTTTTTAATAACTTAGTACTATACTAAGGCTTCTGATTTTAAAAATAATTTAAATTATGTTACTGAGCCTGAAGTGTAGGTATGCTCGTGATGACAATAAAAAGGGTGATATCAGCAAATCGCAAAAGGACACTTTCACAAGGAAAATCAAAACCATAGCCAATGTATGCATTGGCTATGGTTTTGATTTTCCTTGTGAAAGTTCCTTGTGAACAATAAAAAAATCTATCAAAAACAGTAAAACATAGTATGAAACATAAATAAAATGAAAGGAAGCTGGTCTAGCCGTCAATCCTCAACATAAATATCTTTCAAATCATTAAATACTGTGATGATATCATCAATTAATTATTTATGATAATAGTACTGGCAATTGAAGGGTTATGATATGAAATATCTGAATATAAGGCGAATTTTCGGTAAAGAATAGAGTTAGGTTATAAAAGTTACTCGAACTTTGGTCTTTTCAATTTAGCTAGGTACGCTTACTTTCAAGTGAAAGTTTAGCATTCTTAGTTAGCAAACCTTTGTTAATTAAACTGGCGCCACCAACTAACCTTATACTCGGTCTGTGTCTGATTGCGTAGTTATGTATACTCACTCACAGTGATAATATAGTCAGGAGCTCGAAATGGGTACCCTAGATGGTCAACACTGAAGAAGCAGGCTGAGGTGAGCCAATATACTGAGCCAATTAAAAAAAAATCAGGAAACGCTGCGCCGGTTCGCACATTCGATTTACTTATTAACTGTGGGAGAGTCACGCTTCGCTGTGAATGGGCCGGCTCGACCTGAATAATACCAAAGCATTCACAAAACTTTAAAAAAATAATAGTCTCACTGTTTAGATATATTTAGATAGATTTAGATTTTGAAATGTGATGTCACGGAACTTAGGACCCCTCATAACCCTGGTTACACCATGTGACACTTTGTCGACCCTCTTTCCCCCTTTACATGTGACGTATTTTAAAGATGAACCCTTATAATAAAATAAGAGATCATATCCCTGATTCCAGTTTTAGACCGTGAGAGAGCCACCATTCGGCATTATTGGGCCAACTCGACCAGAGTGATACCAAAGCCTCACAGAAGACCGGCGTGAAACAAGCACTTGTGAATCCACTGGTGTTGCGGATGCCAATAAGCGGTGGCAATCGCTTACCATCAAGTGATCCGTCTGCTTGTTTGCTCACTATCACATACAAACAAAACTCAACTCTTATCATTACGGAAATAAGTATCAACATAATATTACTGAAGTGATCGACGTATTGAACTCTCAAGCCTTAGGTACGACTCAAGTAAATCACTGGACATTCTCTGTCTTGTGACGTCATTTCTAAACTCCACTGAAAAGGAGACATTCTCGTAAACTTCAGTATTCATGGCAACACCAATCACAGTACAAGGGCCATGTTTCTTATAAATCACTCTGTGCATGTGGGACAAAAGCGAACGAACGAAGTCTGCGCCACAATAGGAACAATAACAGTAAAGAATAGTTACTTACTTGTTCGAATTGGATAATACTTTGAGATGTATCATATTATAGGTAAATATCTAGTATTAAACGCAAATACTAGTGACAAATGGTAGGGTATTTAATTAATTAATCGAATCTTTGGCTCGAGTGTAACAGTTGCTTTCCTTTAAACTTACTGGCCATTTTAAACCACTTAACTGTCATATCATTCATTATTAATGAACATAATAATCTACCTTCTGCCGCGAGTTCTTGCGTTAAGTGTAGTTGCTATGATTAATAACAATTTTGATGTTAATTATATGTGGGTGGCAATACACACGATTGAGTTATAATTATTTTAAATCTTAGACTGTACAGAAAGTCCTGACTAGAAAATACAGTCTATATAGATTCCCTAAGATCTCGCAACTGAGTTAGCTTTAGGATTACAAAGTAAAAGATAAGCTAGCTGGATAAAGTTACCGACTTGTTATGCATTTCGATGCTCGGCTCGGCGGTGAGAGAAAACAACGTGAGGAAATTTGCTCGTGTCGGAAATTATTCTGAACGTGTAACTATAATAATACCATGATAACACCAATAATACTGGGTCCTCTTTCATAGGGTTAAGAAGGTCAGGCGGCAGTGGCTTTATTGTAATTATCAGACTTTCTCAATCCTGATTCATGGTTCAAGCGAATCCTCAGCTCTAAAACTACAACTTTGAATGGGACTAAGAAAAAAACAAGCTAGGCTTATGATGACTTTACTGATACCTTCCTACACTGCGCCTGTACATCTCACGGACGCAACGTATGAATGCACTTATTATTTGAAATTTAGCTCCGCTACGTCTCAGCAAATTAACTTGTATGGAGGTTAGTTTGTTTCAAATGTCGCGGCAATATTTTATTGACTTACAAATGCTTCAGAAAATATTTTACATCTTACTTAGAGGTTAGCTAATTTGTTTTTGAAGTTAATTGACAATAATTTAGAAAATATACAACTACGTTAATATCAGCAATAACTCCGCAGACGGATCACCTGGAGGTAAGCGATTGCCGCCACCCATAGACACCTGCAACGTCAGTAGAGTCACAAGTGCGCTGTCAACCTTTCACCCTCTCTCCCCCCAATTGGACCTCTGGTACCTACCCTTACTGGACAAAATACATAAATCCGAGGTAACCCGATAAAAATTAAATCATTAAGATACTATTATCGAATACGCTTGTACTTTATAACTCGTATTGGCAGGTACGTAATTCGGCCGAGGATATTAATTTAAATAATTTACTATGAATATCTGTAACAATTTCCCAGTTTAATATTTATCACAGTACATAAAGTAGTGGTTCGGTACAGCGTTCCGCCATTAGTCGTAGTTTGTAACGGCGCCGATAACATTCCCGTTCGTGCCCAACATTCTGTATCCACGTAGGTATACTGCAATTACACCTTAAAAGATTTGTTAGCAACCACTTCGTAGCGGTCCAAGTCATAGGCTCAGGTCGGAATATTCGAAACTCTAAACAAATTTTTTTTTACGTTTAATCTATCGCTCGCTTGGAATCACTCGCCTAGCAACGAGTGGGTGAGGTCGCTCTTTACGGTCGAGTGATTCAGAAATGCTGAATTTCTTACGTCGAATGAAAATCAGTATAAATCGTGTGCTCGCGTCGGGGCTTGGTACATTTGCCCCGACGCATATAGGTCTATACTCTGATTTTTAATCATGTGGAGTAAACTGACAGATGCAAATGTCAAGTTTCTATACATTTTGACATTTTGCATCTATCAAATTGAGTGATAATGTATGGGGATGAGTTCAAGTAATATCTGCGCGTACATACATGGTGTATCTGTACATATTAACCATGTATTCTAAAAAAATGGTTGGCCATTTTAAACAACATTTCTTCAACGGCTTTTCGAAATTCGTCGAAAATATTTTCAACTACTTTAACTTTATTACGCGACGGACTTTGTACGGCAAGTCGATTTTTTTACGCGAATTTCCAAAGGTCGTAGAACTACGTAGAACGCTGTCGTTAATACAGATACATCCTGTATTAACGACGGCGATGTATCCCGCTCTCGCTTGCATCTTACTTCGCCCGCCGGGCGCAGTGTTCGCGGGCGCCGCGTCCCGTTCGCCCACGCGCGCGCGCCGCACGCATCGCGAGCTTTCACAAGCGTCGCGGCCGCGGCCACTCACACCACTACTGGCTAGGACGACCGCCACGATTTATGCCACATTCCGACGGATTATCTCGCCCCTATACGTCATCTCTTTATCACTTTCCATTTTAAATTACTATCGACTGCTCCGAGACCACAAATCAACGTGAACTCCTTACACGTCTTGGTACCTCACATCAAATAACGTTGAAAAATATAAGACCCAATAAATTGCAATTTTTATAGACTAACCATTTTTTATCAGCGGAAATCCTTAAAAAAAAATAAGGGGAATATGCGGGAGAGCCTAATTCAAACGCGTCCCTTATTTTAGTGCGGGAGGCTGCGCGTGACAGCCTTCAGTCAGCGCCGGCGAGCTGCGCGCGCGCACGCGTCTCACTCACTGCAACGAGGCCCTCCCGGCTTGTTTACCAACACGATTCCGATCGCTCGTGAGAACCGCATATGCTAAAACTGTGCCGCATATGCTAAAACATTCAATAAAACCCCCATAACTTGTTGCTTACTAAACTGATTAAATCGTGAGATTAAATATTCAATTTGATGACTTTCTGTTAGTGAGATGTCAACGCCTCGACCCTTTAATAAGCAGTCGCCGCCAGTTTATGCTCCTCCGCGACTATAAATAACAAACATAATGTGACAGATACATTTGTAGCGGTCGCATTTTTAAAGTGTTGCAAGCGATCCTGCAAAATGAAGATCTCAATGGTTATTGTTTACGCTATCGCTCTGGCGATCGTCGTCGGGGGCGAGATCAAAATCAAGGGCAAAGTGAGAAAAAGGTTCAGCACACACAGAAGGCACCGGGCCGTTCTGCCGCCATGCAACTTCAATGAGACTATAATAGAGGACGAGTGGTCGTTGATGGAGGCGATAGGGAAATCGAAGTACATTTTTACCGGCAAAGTTCTGAGCGTTAAGAAGATTAAATCTGTGGACGATGGGAGCCGATCGAATTTGTATAGAGTGTATTTGCGTCGAGTGTTGAAGGGTTCGTTGAGGGATTTGAGGTTGTTCGTGAAGATGGAGGGGTCGGAGGAGACTCTGAGTGGTTCGACGCTGATCGCGGAGCTGCCTCACGCGCGTGAGTCCTGCGCGCCGGCTCCACGCCCTCGACTATCCGCGATCTTCCTGAGCACTGGAGAGTACGCCGATGCTGGTAGAGGACCAACCCCGCGGCTGCAGTTACTGACGGATCCGTTGCCCTTGACTCTTTATCATTTGGACAGGGTCAACGCTGCTGTAAAAGGTAAGGAAATCATCACAATCCTTTCTTAAATTAACAAAACGAGAAAGATTGATTTATGAGGCTCATTGCTCGTATACTTAACAAGCATCATGTGTATCGGTCTGGCTAAATGTATTTTATCGTCGTTGTAAAGATGAGCTCAATGAGTTAGGTTTGAATTATAGAGTAAAGTTTCTTCGTAACAGGAGCTTTGTCTTTATTAATGTAGTACTTTATCTGCGGCCCAATGAATTATTAGAAGGGTTGACAGTTAATAAGACGTAGAAAAATGTTACATATTTAATGAGATTTCGTTATGAGTACTTAAATAACATATAATAGAAGTAATTAAGCTTAACTTTGGGATCAGGCTAACGTATATTTTGTTGACGAGTGGTTTAAGTACCGGGCCGTGATCTCGGGGTCCTGGGTTAAATTCCCATATCGAGCAAAAAGTATGCTTTATACTTTTACGAACATAGCTCGGGTTTGTGATCACCAATTCGCTTTACGCAAGCGTGGTGATTAAGCTTTATCCCATCATAGAAGCGATGACTTGATTTCTATAATGGAGGCCGTTGCTCTGCAGTGGATCAGTATATAAGCTGATACTTATATATTTATTGGTTGGATTCTCAGTAAGTAGGCGGAAACTAATAAAAAATACATTTGAAGGTAACTCGGCTAAGTGAATCATCGTACAGTTACTAATGCTATGTAAAAACATCATTTCTTAGAACACGTAGGCGCCTAATGAGGTGGTTTTATCAATTTTCTTGCAAAAACTAGATATATTGGCCAATATCAACCCACGTGTATGATGCAGACGTTATATAAATTATATCTACGAGTACATCCGTGTAATATTTCTGACGATAAAAGAACAATACAGTGGCGTAGTGCTAGGATTAAATTTGAATTAAGGCTTCCTTGTTAAATTCTAATAAGTACATTAAAAAATAAGGCATTTAGGTACTGAGAAATTTTAACATAGTTTAGTATAAATATTTCATTTTTATAGGTAAGCCTCATACATATTAACACAGAGTATCTTTACTGTAAATGAGTCACAACTCAAAGGTAGTAAGTAGTAGCAAATGCAATGTTTTTATCGAATGACCTTGCAAACGTATTTTTAGAGTTTTCAAAACAATGCGTGAACTATGATGCGTGATTCTATGAAAACGAGCATCTGCGCATGGACAGCCCTCCTGACTGTAAACGCGTATCATCTTTCATCCTGATCATTCCCAGTTGCAATACCTCCCTGTCTCCTCCCATGATGATGTACAGATAACCACACATGAGGTTACTACAATCTGTCAAATGTTCCCAATCGATAATGAACCAAGAATGTTTGTAATTAAGAGTTGATTGCAGAAATTTTGCAATTCTACGTAATGATGAACTTATACTATTCTTATACTACTATACGTATACTTTAATGTGTGGCTGTCTGATACTAGATAATGTTGTCCCAACACTAGCGTTGATCCTTGCGTCGGCTCGGCGTAATGTACGTACAGCCACACATCAAAGTATACAAAACTGTCGAATTTCTTCATTGGACTCTCTTCTCATTGGACTATCTTACTGTCATACACATAAGATTGAATATCCATTGAGGAAATTTAACAGGTTGTGGTAACCTGATGAGTGGCTGACTGTACTCTACATTACGTCGATTCACTAGCTGTAATTAACATTCTGCTATAAGTCAGTCACACTGCGTTCTCTCTCACTCTAGAGTATAGAGAGACATACTGACATAGACAAGAACACGCTTTCCGTACTGAGGATCGTGGTTCAATCCAATTAACTTGGCGGTGAAGTAAAACATAGTGAGGAAACCTGCACGTTTCGTATGGGTACTTTCAGAAAAGTATAACCATCATTCATTTGGTTTAGTTCCCTTGTTGGCTCCGCCAGGAGTAACAATGTTTTGTGCTTAGGAGGGTGAGACGGTAGTCGATTCATTGTAATAACAATATTCCCCAAAACCTGAATCACAGTCTAAGAGTACCCCGGGTCTAAAGCTATGGAATAGTTGTCGCTTACATGCAATCGGATATTACACGCTAAGATGAAAGACTGCATACTCTCGTAGTCTAATAGCAAGCTGTCACCGTCGCCTAAAGGCATTTCAATAGGCCTGGCAAGTTATATCACCGCTGCCGGCCTTCAGGCAATTATTCTGTGCTTCTAGCAAGACTTAGCGTGGGCTATGATTACCGTTTGTTCCAGATTATCTTCATAGTGTAGTTCCTGTTTTAAATGGTTGCGCTGCAGATTTTTTTCTGCGGAGGTGGTATTTAGATAATAATGACCATAGTATTTAATTCTGTAACGTTTTATACAGTAATATCTATGAGGAGGTACACATGAATAAACAGTAATAATGATTTTATACAACATCTCATACATATTGACCTACCACGAACTTTTGACAGAAATCGTAGCGTATGCTTATAATGCTTTGTATAAAAATTGAAGAGCTCCCTGTATCGTACATAAGTCCTAGAACTAAAACTATAGTACCTATTCAATAAATTTTAGAAGGGAATGTTTCAAACACATGTCCTCCTTCCGCTGTTGAGTACGTACAACCAAAGTATACAAAACTGTCAAATTTCTTCATCGACTCTCATCTTACTGCAATACACGTTAGGTTGTATATCAATTGAGGAAATTTGACAGGTGGTGGTAACCTGATGTGTGGCTGACTGTACAATACAATAGCACAAAATAAATAGACAATATACAAAAGTCGGTCGAATATAACCGACTTGTATATAGTCAATATAACGTGTCTGTTGTATATCGTGAAGTTTAGAAGTGTTATAGTAAATCTAACAAAGACACTAATTAGAATAATTTTTCAGATTGTTTACTTGGCCGACAGGTTCTGTGTGAGCCCATGTCGAACCGTTGTCCGACTGAGGAAGTTTGCAAAGTAATTATTTGTATGTTTACTGATTCGGATGCTCTACTTGAGGGCCTTTTGTTAAATAGTTACGTATATACATAGAGTACTTATCGGGAAATAGTTTGTAGCTTCGTTGTTCCTGGTTTTCATAGTACAAGGGAAATCCTTAATTCATGAATATCATCATTTCAGCAAATAGACGTTCACTGTTGGACTTAGGCTTCATCCAATGTTCTCTACTTAGATCAGTCCTGTGCCGCCCGCTTTCAAGGATTCCGGCGACCTGCACCAAATTCTCGGTTCACCTTGTGGAGGGCCACGGCTGCGACTTCCTGTACGTGGCTTCCACTTGGAGAACTTTCTGCCCCAACAGCCATATGTTCTCCTCGCAATGTACGCTACCTATTACCACGTGAGCCACGCTATTCTTTAGGTTAGTTCTTAAACCTTAGTTGGGCACCCACAATGAAAAAATTAAGAGTGCGGAAATAGGAGTTCACTTTGGCACCATAGTTTAGGGACAAGGACAATGGTATTTGTGATATTTTCTCAAATTTTACCTCTTATAATTTTGTGTCCCCAACAGATGTAGATCTTAAACCAAATAATATTTCACACTAGTTTCTAATAACGATATTACTAAGATCCCTATTGTTCTATGCGCAAACATTGGCGTCTGACAGTCGAGCTACATCGCAGATAGAGCAAACATTGATGAGTCGCAGGTGCGCTCCACATACCTATATTCCGTATTTTATAACCGCGGGCTTATGAGACCCAATATGAATGCAGTCGAGATGCTACTTTGTGACGTTTACGCTTCTTGAACTAGTTTTGGGAAAATCATTGAGAGTAAGTGTATGATTTCAACACTAAGTACAATGTTGTCACCCGTAAAACCGTTACAAAATGTCTTCAATGTAATACTATAATTCAGTAAATAACGCACTAAAAATTCGTCGTAGGTTCAAGTGTTCACTGTTCTACCAATTAAACTACCTGATTTGCCGTGAGCTGACAAATTGTTAAAATAGATATAAATCCTACTACTATTATAAAGGCGAAAGTTTGTAAGTATAGATGTATGGATGTTTGTTACTCTTTCACGCCAAAACTACTGAACGGATTTAAATGAAATTTGGTATACAGATGATCTAGACCCTGAGAAAGAACATAGGCTACTTTTTATTGCAAAAAGGGGGTAGTAAGGGGTTAAAAGGGGGGTAAAAAGTTACTTTTCCACGCGGACGAAGTCGCGGGCGGCCGCTAGTATATCATAATTTAATTTTTGTTTCAATGAAGCCCAATCCAAAAAAAAATGTCTAATAAAATAGGGAATTAATTGAGGCGACATTACCGGTAACGTACATGAAATAGAACTTAATTTGTTAATTAAACTTAATACTAAACTAGTTTGTTAAACATTACTTTAATAATGCAATATTAACCTATGTAATGGGAACAAAACTTCAGTGGTCGGTAGAAAATTTCCTATGGGAAATGGCGGATAATGATTATGATATTATTATGATGATAGAGATTTCGCTTCAACAATAATTCTTATACGAGTCTCTAACATCACGGGGTCAGTCCTACTTAACCAGACTATAGAGGTAATTACCTAGGTACCTCAACTCTATGGAGATACTATAGAAACAAATTATTTTGTATAAACCCTAGGAGCAATAAAAGTCAGCCTTCTCCATTCCGTTCCCTTCTAAAAAGACAAGTATAAAACGCGCAACCGTCCTTTATGTCCCTATTATCCTTAATTAAGTTGTTACAGTAAGCAAAGCCTGGCTCGCTCAATGCAATCGGTTTAGCATCGTACCCCGCAATGACGTGTGGGTGTTGTATCCATAATGTACGACAGGGCATTAAGAGGTGATTTTGATCGACATCTCGACAACTGTTCGTTAACTTAATGGAGTGAATGCGCCCGGCGCGTTTGTCGGCTGGCCAGGGTCGTATTAAGGGGCCTCAGGGAAGATTCTTCTAGGCCCCCATAATGAATCCGCTTATTAGGTCATTTACTTTGCCATACCTACTCCGTGTGCCTACATGTTACTAAGTTGCATTGCTTAATGGAGAATGTCTAGGGTAATTTGTTTATCAGGGCTTTATCGTAGGAGGCTTTAGGGCATAAAACAATCCAATTATTTGGATATTTACTTCGTGTGTGGCTTAATTACTTACTCTAGCGCGATAACCTATTGATTATGGCTGTATTAGCCTACAAGGTCCCAGGGGATCTTATGGTTCCTAAACAATTCAATTATTGTTAGATAATTTACTTGTACCACGTAATGAAGTCAATTTGCCGAGCTATTTTATCATCCCGTCAGTGCTGTATTTGCCTAGAGGGCTGTAGAAGGTCGTAAAGACCCCGCTAACATCTTTATCATAAGATCATTTACTTTATATTACTGCGGCTACATAACACATTTGCATTTGTTATAGTCTATCAAACACTAATGGAAAGCAAATGGCTTAATAATGGATCATTAAGTAATTTGTATAAATTATATTTTATACATACAGAGCCATAGCTATTTGCCTATAGAGTATTTTTAATACATAAGTGCTCTCTTAACGGTTTCATAAAATAGAAAGATAAATTTGAGGGGGGTAATAAAGGGGGTGAAATGCATTACGGGGATAGCTAATTCTTACAGTAATGGGACTCTATTTTTTGTTGGCGCTGCTGGTTATGACGAAAAATAAAAAATGGATTAAAGTTCGAATGATAATTCGTCATTTGGTAGTTGAAGTAGCGAAAGATGAGGGCTCAAAGTTAAATGAGTTTTCATTTAGAATTTAAGCTCCTATTCGTTTCCCGTGAGATAATGAGTAGAGTAAACACTCCTAGTTTCGTCCGAAAGGTATCTCCGGGCCCTCCCCCTAAATACGTCCCTGTTTGCTGCGTACAAACCTAAATACACAGGGATCAATCAATATCCGCGTAAAGCCGCTATTGTAGCGGCAAGGCTTTTAAATTAACGAAACGCCACAAGCCCGGGAAACACAGCGATTTACTGCAATTCGCGTAAATACCATTTCACTTTGAATTTACATTGTTAAAGCTATTATCATTAAAATAGTGTTACAGTTATCTATCTACCTATACATTATAAGCTTTTATAATACGGTGCGCATTATAAGCCTACAATGTGCTGTGTTAAATTCGAATGTAGTCACTTACGTATGAAGTCGTGAAATAAATAAGTTCGTATCGTCTAGAAAATCCCGTCTCTTTATTACTCAACCCGCACCCCGACACCTGTAAAAGTAGATAAATAATAAATTCATACAATATCTCATAACGTTGGCATCATAAGCCTACAATGTACTGTGTTGTATCAAGTTGCTCCAAAGACCCAAGTTACACCAATTTCAATTCACGATAGATACAAGTCCTAGTTATGTAAAACACACACATCTTTACACCACATCTATAGTAAAAAAGTTTGTTACATTTAAACCAAATTCAATTAAATTGAAAAGGGCTTACCAAAGCTTTTCTTTCCCCCCGTAGAAACCCGTTAAGACAAAATAATGTAAATAAAATTATAAACGCTAAGATGGTCTTAATTGAATCCGCTGCGGATCACAAATATAAATTTATTCCAAGTCAAACACCCCGCAATAAATTTTATTGCAAGCGCCGTTTTGACCTAAAAATTCTTAGAAGATCCAATTTAAGCCGCGCATAATCCGTCGACGAGATGAGTATCGCTGTCTCGCCGAGAGCCCCCGAGAGTTGCGGGTGAGGCGTAGCATACGTAAGTATTATCTTGATGGCTCATCGTTGTTATGTTTAACTTCTTAGCTTAGTTAGTCTGCGACAAAGTCTCGGAGCCGATCCGTATCAGTCGCCGCACGATCCGTGAGAATCCTCCCAGATAAAGTACCCGCAGATGCACACGATGTAATCTCCTTCATTAGATCCACTGCATATTGAAGCTCACGCGACGAACAATTAACTTTTTTACACATATTAGACCTAAATGTGTCGCAATAAGTGCCATATCGATAAAGCGCATGGAATCGGCTTTTACCAGCATTTTCATATCTAAGACTGGGATCGCGGGAGGCGTTATGGAGTGTAGAGAAAGTAATGGCCGAGTGCATTCGTCACGATAACGCTGCACCACACACGAAGCTTTTCACTGATAGCGTAATTTACCGCCTGTAAACTTATCGCTTCAAATTGTGTTTGCGGACCTTATTAAAATTCCACTAAATATTTTGTATTGTTCGCCATTTCATTTGCAAGGAAATTTATTGGTTATTCTTTACATCATGCTGCTATTGTGAGTTGGTATTAGGAAATAGATTGTAATGCCATATGAAATAAATCTCAATGGTTGGGCTGTTCTTTTGTACTTGGTTTGGTTAACTTCGTGAAAACAGTCTTTATTTAGTGCGTGGCCCAGCATTGCTCTACAAAGAGAGACACCTTCATATGTATTTTATGTCATAGAAGGCAAATAAGCGGCAGGATCACCTGATAAGGTAAGATAAGTGATTGCTGCTGCCCATGGTCCGCAAAAACAGTGGAGCCACAAGTGCGCTGCCAGCCTTTTACCTTTCTCCCCGAATTTTTACTCCGGTCCCCTCACTCGGCGAATCACAGCGCAAGAGTTTTAGTATTCCTAAATTTTAAGGTAGGTACGTAACCTAATAATTCTTTACGGAAAATTAAATAAATATCTCAAAGCAGATTTGAATTTTGATTTAAACTTCCAAGATTTTCCAAGGATTGGAACGCCATCCGTCTGTTTTCCCCAATTGACTACAATCTCAAACATTTAAAAGATAAAGTGATTATGCTGCTTAAGAGTAAGCTGGCACTATAGGTACCTAGGCTTCTTCTTAGTGTGAAAAAAAAAAACTCTTACATTGGAAAATAAATCATTTTAACGCATCGCCCGTCAAATACCTAAAAGACAATCACAAGTTCCAAACTCCACCTACAATAATAAACGGTAAACCGATAAGAAGTGTGTAGGTCGACGCTAAAATGAATAAATAGAGTTAACCTGTGAAAAATGTTATAAAATACAAAGTGCGACGGAGGAGATTCGTCAAGAAAGCGACCGTTTCGACTCGCCCGCCCACGCCCGTACTACTTTCCAAATTCCACGTGTAAGCTCTTGCAATCACCTATGTAAGTGCAAGGCGACGGCAGGCGACTTTTTTAGAGGTTTCGAAGCGCACCAAGTCCCGGGCGAACCTTGAAGCACATCAACGATAAAAGATGTCAGTCGAAACTTTGCTTTCTTGGTTACCTACTCATTAAATCTCTGAGGAAACTCGAACTTGGTGAGCAATAGTTTGCTACTTAGTATCGCTTATTTATTTATTTTTATTATATTAGAGGCAGCTAAGAGGGTTACTTGCTGGTAAGTAATCACCGTCGCCCATGAACATCTGCGAGATCAGATTCTGCATCTGCATTCAGAGATCTGCCTTGCCGGCCTTTTAGGCGCTTAGTACCTATAGTTCTAGTTAATGATAATATTCCTAGTACTTTTATAAGTAATCATGTCATAAAATTTTATTTATGTCAAATACTCAAGAAAATCCGAATGACAAACCAGACCGTGATCTTGGGGTCCCGGGTTTGATTCCTGGTTGTAAAAAGTATATTACGAGTTTTCGAACATAGCTCGGGTTTGTGATCAGCAATCCACATTAGGCAAGCGTGGTGATTATAGTTAGTTACCTACTTAATTGTTGAGTTTATTAGTCTGAACTGATAATATAGGCATTGTGATTGATTAGATTTCCCAAATCCTGTATCATGGCCATGGTTCAGGTGTACCTTCGGTTCCGAAGCAACGGCTTCAGATGCAACTGGTAATGACACGCTTAGATGAGAGAGACATCATGAAATTTTTTTTCTCGTGGTGCGCTTCACATCACTTGGTGCACTTCGAAGAATACCTCCTTTTTAGAGTATCGCATTATATAAATTCAGTTTTAAAATTGCATCGCAAGAAGTGTTTTAGGAACGTCGGGATTTAGGGGTGGGACGTGCTGTGATGGAGCCTCGGAAATGTTGCGATGTAAGGAGATAAAATACGTGCTTTGGGCAGGTGATAGATTGGTAGAAATCCTTTGTAGCAAATCCAACATTTCTTAGAACCAGGTGTTTCAGGACTTTGAGTGTAAAATTTAGGCAGTCTTATGTTATAACATTATAGAATCATCTCCTAGCAGTCAAAGATAGATAGATAGATACTATTTATTAAACAACACGAAACATGAGATTCAGTCATGTACTTACAATAATATAGGTATTATCGCTGTGAGCGATATGTATCATACATAATTCAGGCAAAGAATTTAAACTTTTTTGATCATGTAATGTAACATACATACTTAATTACTTACTAAATATAAGTTTTTTTATTCTATAAAAAAATAGCTGACATTACATAATTTTTACCATTAGAACTTTTAAAAAAATCTTACTTTTCGATATTAGAAGATACAACCTCGGCTATCATGGCAACTAATTTCAAAACGTATAATTTACATACAAAATCACACGCTTCAAGGCTTATCAAGAATACCTTATTATGACGCAAACATATTTCCATCCGATGAAGATTCGCATTTCGATATAAAGAGAAATTTCACAGTTTGCTCGAAAATTCTGCAGGCTCCTCTATAACAACGGGCATTCAAGCTTTCATGAGGCAGTTAGTTCATGGTTCGGGGCCGTGCGCTAAATGAGGGTGAGTGGCTTTTCCCAGTCTCGTTAATGCAAATACATAACTTGTTAATGAAATGAGGTGGGCTGCCACTAAAGTGCTTACTAAATGAACGGTAAATATTATAATTCTGCTCTTAATAAAAAAAATCATGCGAGTTGTTTTGATTCGGACGAACAATGCCCGATTTTAATACATTAATTCTACTCATTAAGTTTTGTAATAAAACGCGTGACAAAAAGCATGATTTTATTGAGCATTGCAATTTATTTAAAATCATGCTTCTTATAAATTTAACAAGTTACTTAAGTCAACAATAAGATTCTTAAGATATGCTGAGTGAGTACGTATTTTGCCAACATTTAACCATAAACGGCAACGCACGGTCGACAAACTTCTGAATATCTTAGTTTAAAGACGAAAACGAGACAAGAGCTGCCGTGTTCACGAGTTCATCCCTCTAGCTACGACCCTCGGTACATGAATATTCAGTGCCGGCGTCGCTCAGCAGCGGCGCAGTCGGCAATAACTGTTAACTCGCGCCAGGTTATGTCGCCTGTGCTATCTGCAGACCTCGCCCGGACTATCGCCGCCTCGTCAAACACTCCGAACATCTGTTTCTTTACCCAACATTACTAGGTACCTACTCCACCGGCAGCGCGAACCAATAAACTTAAAACCAGTTAGCTTTGACTAATCAACATTGCAGTCAAAGCAAAACATTAACGTTTGACCACGTTTGTTTACGTTGATGAAGGTTGCATCGAATTGCGAGGTGGGCAGTCTACGCGTGAGGCTGCGCTCGCGCACGCGTCTCGGTGGCGCCACGCGACTTGCGCAACTTTGTGCTCGCCGCGCCTTTACGACCCGTCTCAATCAAAAGTTTCCGCGTATAAGGCCGCTGAAATGGCTTTTATTTATACCCATTTATGCGAGACATAAAACAAGGCGCATTCACACACTCCCAATAAAGATGAAGGTTCAGTTTTTAGTGTTATTGCTCTACTGCTTCACGATAATTCATGCGCAGTTCCGTATAAGGGGTGCCGTGAAAAAACGCGACACGCTACACCGCAAGAAAAACATAAATGGTCCCAAATGTGTTTTAAACGAGACGATAACTAATGACTACGAGATTCTGTCGTCAGCCGTGTCTGAGTCTAAATACATTTTCACGGCTAGGGTGCTGAGCGTGAAGAAGATAAAGCGCGGGAGGAAGCCGAACGCGAAAGTGTTTATGGCGTACAAGCTGTACGTGCGGCTCGTGATGAAGGGCGACGTGGCCGAGCTGCGCAGCCACGTGCACTCGGGGGACCCTCGCAGCCTGAACGGCGCGCTCGTCTTTGTCGACTGGCTCCGAACGAATAAATGCGCTTACAAACTTTATCGACATTCCTCGGGAATTTTCTTGAGTGATGGCTTCTACCCGGCGTATAATAGTGGGAACGAGCCGAGAATGCGTCTGTTGAACGAGCCTCTTCCACTGTCACTTTACGATTTGGATAGAGTGAACGCCGCGTTGAAAGGTAAATGTTTACAGCCATAAGGTGTCGGCTCCAATGAAACGCACAAACAACATGTTTCAACGAGTGTTTGTGCTGAGTCTTATAAATGGTTATGCGTTCATTGTTGGCTTTATTATTTATTTATTAAAATAAATCACAGTTATTGTTGGCAAAGCTTTATATTCTGGCTTGTAAATGGTTATGGCTCTACAGCCGTTTTACTACTAAATATTACTATTAAAATTCTCAGATTTGGAATTTAAAGCTAGACTCTACGTATACGTACAATATTGAAGTTTCAGTCTACTAGTTAACGTACTTATTTTATTATGATGTTGTCATGTCACTGTGGGAGTGTGTGGTAATGTGATTTATTCCTAGTTCCATGTGTAAGATATTTCAAAACATTTTCTGTACATTATAACAGTTAACTGTAAATCCAATAAAATATTCGATTTAAATGTTTTAACTATTTCTTAACCGTTGCCTGTGATTAAATGATTTTGCCATGTAAATTGTTGAGTTGTTGTCTAGGGCACAAGAACAAAATCGTCCTGCTACGAACGAGAAATTATACCTGTCGCTACTATAGGTACTAAAGATAAACACAGCGCATGTGATGGGAACAGCAGCACCGTATGACCACCCTAAATACCTGCCAAACTACTTTAGATAGATAGAAATTCTTTATTACTCAAAAGGTAGAGAACAGGAACATAAACAAGCAAATAAAACTATTTGTAGGTACCTCTGCCGCTGATATTTGTCTTGTTGACCACTTCATTTGATATATCTCCAAGGGTTTCTACTTGTACCTTTTCGATGTTTTCCTTCACATCCCTTTTGGAAGATACAGATCAATCTGTATTAGGAACTTACCGACCCGATGTGAATACAAAACTTGTCTAAGCATATAAAGTTTCAGATATTGGACATGTTGGTAAAACAACTTTGATTTTCTGACACTTCGCCGTGAAACTTCAAAAGTTCAGTCATGACATACATTATTATTATGTTATATCATAGCGTTACAATAACCAGTAGCTCGATATGATTGTCTAGGTAGCAATATTAAGGGTCCAAATTGATGAGGGACCGAGGAAGAGAAATGCTTTAACACGAATAGACTAACTTGAACTGAGTGATACGACCTCACAGAAATCGTTTGTGTTGTTGTGACCTTGTGGTCAACCAGCGTGAAGCGTGGTGAGTAGAGGCACCTGAGGCCCAACCTGGGTAAAGGGAGATTGGGATGAAAATACTGGCAGCGTGTCTCCATTGGTGTTGCGGGTGTCCATGGGAGGCGGCAATTGCTTACTTACCATCAATCAATCTGTCTGCTCGTTTGCCACCTATCACATATAAAAAAAATAAGTATTACGCTTATCTGCGCGTGTTCACAGTAATATTAAAAAATATATATTATTTGGTAACGAACACGTCCCTATCGTTATCATGAATATATTACAGTAGATTTAATAAAAATATAGTCTTACCGTTTTCATTTGTGTTTTTAGGAACACGAGTGACTGAAATATACCTAAGGTTGATCTCCCTAAATAAATATGCCAAACGTAAATGATCTGTATAAAAGTGATGCATGCATAAGGAAAAACGTAGAAAAAAACAACACAAAACCAATTGAAGTTTTTTTTCGAGATTCTTAGTGACCAAACATGTGGTTGATTGTACTTAACTACCAACTACCATGACTTTCGGTAGGTTATGCCGTAATATTGTACTTAACTACCATTACTTTACTGTTATTATAACAAATGCCGTAATATTGTTTACCGTTTTCGTATCTATGCGAATCTCAAATGTTAATAATCTTGAATGAATCGAATGTATATTGTAGAATTCTATTACTATACCTACCTAATATGCGATACCTACTCTTTAACATTTGTACTGAATGAATCGCATGTTTATTGTAGAATTCTATTATACCTACTTATATAATATGTCAAAATAGGTAACCTTCTACCGCTGATTCGGTAGGTCGTTTTCCAGCGAAACGACCCAACAAGAAACTCAGTTATTTATCACGTTTACTTTTTCCCTAAAATATTTATCAATCTGTCTACCTATCCATCGCAAGTCGTAGTCAAGTGTTCTCTTCATACACTCGTAATAAAAACTTTTTCTAGTTGCTAAGAAGAAAAATGGGGAAAGTAAATCCTCTATCGTCGAAAGCTCTCGCGACTTGACGTCGTAGACAATACCTCATAAATCCGTCCAAACCAAGTTTTGCTCAATTGTTTTTATCTAAACATCTGAAATGTTTTCTTTGTCACTATGTAGGATTTGAATAGATTTAGGCCGGAATATGCGATTGTAATAAGGGTTTGAGTAACTATATAAAATGTTTGTCGCAAAGAAGCAATGAAAGCAAAGAAGTCTACTTTTCGATGATAAAAAAAGTTTGGTATTTCAGTTATTGATTACGACGTTTTAGTTAGAAAGATTTAAATGTGTTATTTATATTATAGGTATTTTGCTGTTATTTAAAATTAAAAACCTATAAAAGATCTTCTCTTTTTCTCGAATAAAAATACTATGCGAGGATGACTTTCAGTCCCTAAAGTGGTTTTCAAAGTTAACACCATTGTTAGTGTCTGTTAAATATCCGTACCTCCTCACATACCATATAACGCCCGAAGTGGTTACCCACTTGGAGCGACATAAAAGTACGCCGTATTGGAACCACAGTGCATATTAAGGTGCTACAACGGCGTCGGAATACACCAGAAATAGTTTTAACCAGGCCGTTTGCAGCGTCATCGCGCGGGCGTGGGCGGAGGTGCCGCGTAGAGTTGTGTCATCTAGACGCGAGACCAAGACTAAGCTAGTCTTGGTATTGTTTTCGAAATTGGAGCATAATTATCACTACTTCGGAACATTTCCAAATTGGTCTATTATAGCTAAATAATTGATAGTTACAGCAGACCTAAGTTTTCTAACAAGAAATTAAGAGTTCTGATACAGTTTTTCAAATTTATCTTACAAGCATTCATAAAAAATCGATCGATTTTGCTATAACCAGATAGCTGTGCCATAAACTCTCACTTAATGTTAAACCTATTACTTACTTTTAATAATATAAAGTTCTAGCTTATGGTCTTAATCGTCCAGCAAGAATTCAGTAAGTTTTACACAATAAAATAGGCTACGAGTACATACATTCGTAGATTCATATTATTTACCTATGTTTGTAGCTAACGCATGTACGAAACAGTTATTACATCGGCATCAGTGTTGTTCTTGCGCAGGCAGGTATTGCAAGATTCATACGGTAAACCATATTACTGATCCAGTTATAAGGCTGCCTCGGTCTTGCCAAAAGGCAAGATCGCTTTTGGCAGCACTATCACTGTGCAATTTGCCCAAGAACGCCAGACTTCAATGTCTTGCCCTTTTACATACGTCGCGTGAGTCTCACACCGCTTAGAAACCCCTTTTATAGGCATGAGGTAACAAAGCTGGGTTTAACTTGTTATAAAATGTTCTATCATAAAGTGGTGCTTTCTTGTACTTTAAGATCAAATTTTTTATAAACCTACTGAAGAAGCACAATCAATAATTAAATTCATTTTTGTGATAATGTATTGTACCTAATGTTGAAGATTTTTAAGTTATGTATTAAATTTGTTACACGGCAATTAAAACGAATGAAAAGTTGAACAAAACTATTTCTTGCAAAGTCAAAAGTTTTAATAGGTAAAAATATTTTGTGTAATATCGTTTTTTACAATTTAAGTGTCAGTAGGTAATGTCTTGTTGAGTTCTGTCGACGTTAATTTGAATGTCTGCGCCATCAAATAAAATACCTTCCAAAGTATTTTTTTCTTTTTTTAGTTAATGGATATAGGACAAATAAAATACACTAATCTCTACATTACGCTTAGGCGAAATTAGTCAACATAAAAAGTAGCGATATGTGATTCACACAAAACTTATCAAGATTACATAGTTGATAGCAAGATGAAATAAGAACGGTCTACACCACATTATCCGAGTAAGTATACCTAATCTCAGCTCGAGCGTAGTTGAGGTAGATTTCTAATACCGTAGTCGACGTCTCTAGCCGTGGTCGTATCTGCATCGGCGGAGTTGGCGGCATTCCAGCCGACCGACTTTGGTAAGGAAACCTCGTAGTTTCGACTTTGCCTTTTTGTTTATTCTTAAACATGTATTTTGTGTTATGGTTCGTTCTTTTTTAACTTCCTACATAAATAAAAAAAGTGTTTTGTAACAATGCAGTCAACAACGAGGTTACTTTTGTTGAGCAATTTTCAATCATAAGAACGTAATGAAGTATTCCATGTACTGGACAGAATTTCAAAACTGGTAGTGAAATAACCTTGTTCCAGCCAGTAGGCTGAAACGCTAATTAGGCTAGTAGGTTATTCTATGTTATTCACTCATCAGATAAGATTCTGACAACCCTGCTGAGCGTATACCTAATAACGTTAGAATATCAAGGCAATGCCATTTTAGCTTTAGTGTAGCTACACCCGAGTGCCTATAACTTGTTTAAAGTGAGCTATATAGAGTGATTGATGATACCTCTTTCACAATGTTAATGAAAATGGTAATATTCAACAAAATTTGAAGACTAAAGACAAAAAGAAGATTAAATATGAAACTTAGTTATTATTTTTCTTGATGATGTCCATGGGCGGCGGTGTTCACTTACCATCAGGTGACCCGCTTCCTTGCCTTCCTATATTATAAATAAAAGAAAAAAAATGTGTGTAGTAGCAACTTCTATCTTGTGGACTTATGGCTTCTAAACGTATGTATCAATCAAAACATCATATTTCTAGTGTATTCAAATATCTAATCAAACTCTCAGCAAATACGAGAGTCAACAAATAAACTTAAGACATTTTCGGCGCGTTCCGTTGTTGACCTGCGTCAGAAGTGACGAGCTAATAACGATTACATTTGTACGCGCAAGTTGTTTGCAGTCGTCAATTTTTGGATGACTGGATTAGCGTAGGCTCGCGAAAAGTGACGCATAAAGGCGGCCTTTATAGAGAAACCTAATATTTGTTTAACGCACATACAGTCTCTCCTTATACCGACTTGTTTGACATAGGCGGATACAAATTTATAGTGGCTGTGAAGTGCTACTATTTCTACTCGTAATATAGTAATTGCCCTACATAGCGGGTCATAACTACATAATATGTCAAACATCAAAAGACAAATCTAAGATGGTTGATTTAAGATGATAGAAGATCGCGGTTTTTGGGGGCAGAATTTAAAATCACTTAAATTTCATATTTGGATCTCACGGCAGCTTGCCATCCGGCTGAATGAGGTCACTTAGATTGTCCTCAATATAAAAAAAAATAAAATTAAAAATTTGATTGTAGTGTAGAAAGTAGAGTTAGATAGTTCTAATTAGTTACATATATTTATTAAACCTATTAGTAGAAAACGAAACACAGGTTTTAGGAGTTAAATATAAATGTTTATACGATAGTAAACATCTATAACAAAATATAAGTAACAAATCAAGACTGAAAATAAAATTACAACCATTGTGAAAACAGAATATAAAAACAGAACTAACCATATCGCTTACAAGGAGTCTTCTAACCTTGACGTTATTCATGTATGTACATACATAACAGTGTCCCAGCCTGCCCCGTTTTCCAGATAGACATAAAACTGAACTAAGATACGTTTAAATTTTTTTCTTAGGGTTTATTTAAGTAATAAAATCCGAAAATCCCACGTCTGTCCACCGTGCGGTGAGCCCTGACGGTTATATAAATTTTTCAAACGATATTCGGCTCGGCGCGCTGGTCAATCTAAATGATCTACCACGTACGCAGAATACAAATTATAGTGCTTAAGTGTGTGCGCAAACACAGGTGCACTTTATATTCCCATACCCTATTAATTCGATGGGACACCATTGTGACACAACCAAGATGCGATTGGGCACAGGACCAACGGATGCTTTATAGTCAATTTGCAGATGATGTGCAGTGCTGTAACCATTTAGGTACTACTGATTCATTGACCTATGACCTCATAGAACCATTACCTGATTCCCGGTTAGATGCCTTAATAAACTAGAATACAAAAATGATATCTGCACAAAATGATTTCTCTACTAAGTCAGCATCAACCGCAGCTCAAAATTATGCTGCGTCATTTACCACGAAGTTATATTAGCGGTAATACCACATCCACTTATTTGCACAAGTAAGGGCTTGACCAAGCAACGCATTCGTAGTGCATTCTTTGCTAAGGCCTTGTAAGGGTTAATAGCAATGAACTACATACCGCGTCATCTTAATAGCATAGCAATAATAGTAGCAAAAGAACAAACCTAAGAGTCTGCACCCCGACTCTTTTTTGGTTTCACGCGGTACAAACACATTCCATTCCACTGTTACGTTTGTGAAACGTTTTGTTTGTTTTTGATAGTCAATACAAATTCAACAATAGAGACCGTTATAATGAAACTGTTGGGTTTATTTAATGATATTATAAACAAATTAAATTATATAGTGACTATTCACAAACTTCATTGCACAAAATACCAATTTTGTACACAAAAACCTAACTAAATACAATATTTATATGCATTAAATTCAAACAGCAACGGAAGTGCTCTGAGAAATAGCTGTTCGATGGTCTTCCTATAGTTGAATTCTTACATCGAACCACACGCAAGCGGCTGTCATTCCATCCTCATCGTCTTGATGATTGGCGATCCAGCATTTTGCGTTCTTTGCGGAATTGTCTTCCACGAACCTCAGTTTTTTGGAACGGTTTAGCTGCGGCAGTATTTCCTGATGACTATCACTTAGGGACCTTCAAGAGAAGAGCGTGTACTCCTTTTTAAACTGCTACGTATCAGAGGCCTCTCTTGTACATGGGTGGGGGTGATTA
This sequence comes from Cnaphalocrocis medinalis, assembly GCA_014851415.1. Lineage (NCBI taxonomy): Eukaryota > Metazoa > Arthropoda > Insecta > Lepidoptera > Crambidae > Cnaphalocrocis > Cnaphalocrocis medinalis. The sequence continues at coordinate 8,284,353 of CM026275.1, read as the reverse complement.
CTTACCAGCAGGTGAACCGCTTGCTCGTTTGCCGCCTCTAGTATAAAAAAATCCCCAACGCTGCCTTATACTATCAAGATCAAAATCCTACCGCGTTTCTTGAACAGTGTACATACCCTCTTGCTTATTTGCACAAATAAGAGGGTATTTACTCCGCGGCCATCCAAACCTGGCAGGGGGCATACTTACTGCTGACTTCAGTATAAGTCCACCTCTAACCTTCAATTTTATTACAACCTTAATATTTATAAAGCCCTCGCACTGTTGGGAATAATTTTTAATTAGACGACTGTATCGCTAAGTACCATTATTTGCATGAGAATTGAGATTATAAGGATAAAATTAGGTATTTGTTCTGTTTATACGGTGGAAAGTATCCCACTGAGTACAGGATGTTGTAGGAACGGGTAGCCAAGCACCTGGCGAATGTTATGTTTATGTAGAAGCTACACTTTTTAGGTAGGTATACTGAGGTAAAATTGCCTCTGGAATGCAAGGGACTTGCCTACAAGTTGCTGTTACATTTTTATATAAATATTTGCATACTTGGATCTACATTATTTTTGTTATATGCACGATATTGGCACATAGCCGACGTTATGTAGTTGCTGTAATTTACTCTTCGCTGTTTCTTGTAAAGATTCTCTAAGCACTTGTCTCAGTATCTTGCCACTCAAATTCTTCAGTATCTTCTCGATGAATCTTTGAAGTCGTTTCCAAGGCGATGAATGCATCGAAATCTTTAGCACTTTATGTAGGGCGTATGTCTATCATGTTTTTATGTATGATTATAAAATGTCGACACTGCATACCTATGATGTCAAGAGATCGGTGTACATATATTAACATAAAATTATGGGGATATTTGCATTGGGATTATGCACTTTTTCTTGTGGTTTTTCTAGTTTGTGAAGTTATAAAGTACTGGTAAAGTTAATGTATGGCTTGATTCTTCATTTTATTAATAAATTTACCTAAATTGTAACTTACATTAATGGTCATAGTTATGTTATAAATAGGTATAAGCAGGTTGCAAAGTCATAGAAAATGGTCTACATACGAGCTATATTGCTATATTGATTCTAATGTAAAACGTTGGTGATGTCACTAATACATTTTACGCACATTTTATTAATTTGTCAAAATCTTAATTAGCTGTATCATGTTCTGCAGAGTTTTAGCGTCTTTTTGTGTCCACGATTTATTATCAGATATGTACTATTTCTCAAATTGTAAGTACGAGTATACAGAAAAGTTGTGGGCTATAGTATATGGCTGTAGTATAGTTTGAGTCATAAGCATTATTTTTTTAATCAACCAGCTCGAACGATGTAGGCAGATTTTTAACCATTTCGTCTGGCACTCCTACTACTATATTGTCGGTAGCAGCATAATAGCTTCTAGTTCAGAAGGTGCTACCTGGTTTCGAAACTAACTGTTATTTGATGATGTTAATATTCAAAACATCGAAGCTAGTGACGAGGCACGATTCAAATTTTGTCACTCGAGCAAGCTGAGTGAAGTACAAAATTGGTAAGAGATTATATTCACTTAACTGCCAAAGAGTATCGAGTATTGAGTTATTGAAGAAAATTAGCGCTACTCAACATCCAATATCTTAGTTAATTAACGCCCAAGCACGTCGTTCTGGCCGATTTGTGAATCGAGTACCAACTATCGAGTATAGATTTTATTTTCAGATAAGTGAGCGGGCGAATTTTTATTATTTTTTTATAAGATAGGGGTAGACAGTTATTTGAATCGGCCAGTGAATTTTCATCTCTATCCAACGAGGTAATTCTGCCAGCATTTTGGGGACATTGCCACAGGGGACTACTCTGTTTTAATTTTTTTGTTAGTTACTACTAACCTAACGCTAAATAGCTTAAGTTTTCAGTCACTGTGTTTCGTTTTTTCTTCTTATGTATTATTAGACATAAGAAGAAGATAAAATTTACTGAGCTGACCAATTTTTGCTTGGATTAAATCGACTCGTAACATACGAGTGAAGTTGACTCTCTCACCTCTAATCTTGGATGCAACAAAATTAAAATTTGCATAATCACTTACTAACCAGATTCAAGTGGTTTGTACAAGATGGTGATGCGAGATATACGCTGATTGATTTAATATTATTATTAGTAATCACTGATTTAAGTGTTGACAAGCACGATGGAATTGTTTGAGAAAGTTAGGCTTCGACGATGTTGAATTGCTATTAATGATTGACCTTAAACATTAACAGTTATTTGATACGTTGATTGCCTTGGACAGTGGGAAGTAAGTCGCAGTTTAAAGCTGCGCTTGGGATCATAGGTTCAATCCCCGGGTCGGGCAAAAATATGTACCTGAGTTTTTAAGAAATTTTCAGTGTAAGCCCGATGTCTGAAAGTTGGTGGTCTTGTCTCGGAAAGCATGTTAAGATGTTGGTCCTACGCCCAATCTCTCTTCGGTCGTGTCACACTAATGTCCCATCGAATTAAGAGGGTAAGGGAATAGAGAGTGCACCTGTGTATGCGCAAACACTATAATATATCCTGCGTACGTGGCTGATCGGTAAGATTGGCCGCCGCTGAATATCTTCCGACGATTTAATGATGAAAAGGGGAATGCCCAAAGTTCAGAATAGTTTTGGCTGAAAAGCGCACACCAATAATTTTATGCGTAAAATATAGTATATAATGTAATTATTGTTGTGAGGTAATCATCAGATAAGTAAAAGTCGGAAATTCATTTAAAAAAACGTTCTTTATTCATCGTCATAAACAATTAAGACGTCATCCAGAAATTGCGCAGGTACTGCTATATTACTTTCATGCGAGCCCATCCCAAATACCAGATCACCGACAAGACGGTGGGCACAGCATCCTACAGTTCGACGGCCTACAATGCAATTGCAACAGTATTGTTGTATTGCTGCACAAACCTGTATTATACTGTTGATCAAGATCAACACCGATCAGATTATTCAACACAAATAAATGCAACCTTAATAAAGTCAAAAAACTTACCTCAACGAGGTGCAATTTGACGAGTAATATCTTGTCTAATACCATCCACACGAGATGTGGTATTTGTCAATGTGTGTGATCTTCTTCGTAAAGCTACCGTCCACAGGAGATGCATACATGTGTATGACCAACAATTGGTGCACTTTGTTGATCTGCAGAAGTAGGCTGTCTTATTTCACTCCAGCTGCTGTCCAGCAAGAATAATTCTTGTAATACCTTAATACTTTAATGTCGTCGCTTGTTAATACCTGTTGCAATGAAAAAGCCCATATAATACAATCATATTGTCCACTGTAAATTGTTAAACAATCAAAAGATATTACGATAATTATTTACCACTGATTAATCAATCTTTGAATGAGATTTTGCACCTCAGCGATAATGGCGGGCGTGTGGTTGCGGAGGAAGCGGGAGCGGAATCCATGTTCAAGCCAAGGTCTTCAGGATTAGATCGATCACCGGAGTCCATTTTTATGCAAATTCGTTGTTTTACTTAATAAAAATATTATACCTACTCAATTTCAAAAGTTCAAAACTCGAGAGCTAACATGAATTTACGTAAAATGACGTTTGACGTATTGTAAGCGGAGTTGCCACTGCAAATATAACAATCGATACCTATTGAATAAATGAAACAGTAATCAATATCGATTGTTTCCAATTGTTAAAAAAAATACATTCATATTGTTTTTTGTGTACCTAATTGGTGTCCTGCAATGACATTCCACCTACAATGGACTTCGCATCTGCGCCTTGTGAATGGAACTTGAAAATTATGCCTAGGCATACTTTTGATTAGTCGTGTGTCAATGATAACTATGGAGTCGCTCTTTTGTTAAATTTTTTCACCCGAGCGAGATTATGGCAGGTCACTAACTAATTTACGATAACTGTTTTTTTTAGCTTTCCACTACCTACTTCCATGAGATTATGAGAGAGAAGTGGCGCAAGTTAGTTGTAATGGAAAGTTTTCAGGTTCCAGTTTTTCCCATTGATTTCATTAAAATAAAATTATTACGCACAAAAAAAGTAATTTTATTTTCGCAATAACAAACCCTTTTATTTTATAATGGGAAATGCACAAAAAGTGACTATACTCTAAACTGGAATTCAAGACCAAAAAATCTACGACAAATACGTCACTGTCAAATCTGTTAAAGTCACTTATTTCATTTTTAAGTGACGTTTTTAGGTTTCGCCAACCTTTTTGGCATTATTTTTCTCATTTAGCAGACTAAACTGTCAAGTTTCCATACATTGTTAAAATGTTGTAGCTAGATACCAAATGTTATTAGCACCTGAAGTATAACAAGCGCAATACCATCTTTGATAACTAAAAATACGGATGGTTAAGTTTTTATAAAATGGTCTTTTATTTACGTGAAAAAAAGTAATTACAATTTTTTTTTTTAATTATCTATTCAAAATTACCCATAAATAAATTATATCAGCGAGTGTTTTTAGAAAAAAGGGGTACACTATGGTACAATTATTTTATTGCAGTAGCAACATTGTAGTAGATTTTTTGGCTCTTGAATTCCAGTTTTGGGTATAGTCAGGGTGTATCTGTAAACATTTACATCCCTTTAACCACGTGTTCTATCAACCATTCTGAACAACATTTGTTCAACAACTTTTCCAAATTCTTCGAAAAATTTTATCCCCCCTTACAAAATGACCAAGTCACGTGACCGACTTTGTATGGAAAGATGAAACATTTTTATGCGAATTTTCAAAAGTCATAGCATAAAATGTTGTTCAGAATGGTTGGTAGAACACGTGGCTAAAGGGATGTAAACGTTCACAGATACACCCTGTATATACATATAAAAATATAATTAAATTCAAATGAGTGCACGCAAACCTATAAAATACCTATAGTAGATGAAATAAATAATAAGCGTTGCGACTCCGTGTATTCCTTGCTCCGAACTTTTCCGTAAATCACCATATGCAGCTTCGATTGACACGTAGTTATACATTACTACTTTAACTGTCAAGATGTTTACACATGCAGGTTTGTAAACAGCAGTGTATACACAGATCAGTTGAAGCATAATAAGGTGAAATTTGGAGCATGTGCCATCTTCGCGCTTAGTTATTGTATGGCGTTGCTATGTCCATTGTAGGTGGAATGTCATTGGTGTCCTGGGATATTATTATTTTTTATTTTTATTGACTCCATTCGGCCTGGTGGTAAACAAAATGGTAGCCAACGGTAGACAACGGATGAAGTATCCTCAGGGATCCTATCCGTTGGCATCGCCATACTGGCCCGCAAGCGTGAAGCAAGGAATCTGTCACGACACTGGATAAAAAAGCGCTAAAGACGGTAACCTCTCTCTCTTTCTCTAGTATGGTAAACCCCCGCTGAGTCTCCGGTACCCTCACTCACTGAAAAAAACACAGCAGTTAGGCTGCTATTAACGTTTGGCATGTTGACATTTTGGGAAATTATGAGCTGCTATTAATTGTTCTATTTTGAATAAATAAAGAAAATAACGCCTAATATACCTACCTAAGGAAGCGTTCTTAGGTACTTTTATTTAGATCCTAAAAAATCCGCCCCCTTGAGTGGTGGTGCGTACTCTAATCGATAAGAATCGATTTAATTGACGTTTGGCTCTAAAATGGCAACTCGGCTCTGCACTTCCAGGAAAAGAATGATTCCTGTGTTAGTGGGGTCAATTCAAAACTTATTTAGTGTGATAAATTATTTTGGACTTTAGGGGTAAAACGAATATGTGGACCATTAAAAATAATTAAAAACATAATTTTTAACCAAAATCTTTTTTATGGGCGTGCTATGGCCATTTTTGGGCATCGTGCTTTGAAACACTTGTCTAACATACATTCGCCTACATTTTACTAAAGGTCCGGGTGATCACTGCTGAGTCTAACGACTATTTGATAGTTTTGAGTTTTGGGGTTTGTCCAAATGGTCCTTCGGGGTCATCCATAAATTACTCTTGTGACGTCTCACTTGTGACGTTGAGTGACAAGGGGTGGTAGATGTCCTTTCCATGACGTCACATTTCATATTCTTATTCTTAAAGAGCGACAGCTCAGTGGGTAATAGAGTATCTCTAACGGCGACGGTAAACTATTATTAATATCTAAACTCTAATGTTTGAATTTGAAAATTCGACAACTGTATAACGAAGTTTTGAATCTTTGATGTAGTTAGACCGTTCACACTGATCCTATCTAGCCTCAATTAAGATATGAACCGTGAAGAAGCAGCTCTCCTTTAGGCTCTCCTTTTGCTTGTCAGGTGGGGGCTTGCTTGTCAATGGGGGTCAATATAGACAGATATTCTTTATTGCACAGAAATAGAATATATGAGTGAACAACAGCTATAAACAACAATAAAGCGGTCTTATCGCTTGTAGCGATTTCTTCCAGAAAACCTTTCGGTAGCAGAATGAAAAATAGCGTTAGTAATATACTGTTCCACTATAAAAACATTTTACTTTTACTAGTACGGAATAGTTCAACATTTCCAAAGCTACTATTTTTATCTTGCCCTTCGTAAATTGCCATCAGAATTTCAGTAGTTTTCTTACCGTAAACTTGGAGAACAAGTCAAAGTTTCGGGACCTAAAACCAAATTGGTAGCTAGGCACGAGTAGGTACTGGTAATTGGTGTAAAATTAACACGCTCAAACGAAGGGCAACATCGCGTGTCTGAATTTCACGAGCATTTGTAGGGATGTGGGCTATAGACTAGAGTCGGACTGATACCGATTTTTAGGCCAAAGCGAGATAGATGTCCAACAAAGAGCGGGGGATAAACATCCTGGTAAATATAAAAAAACTATTCGGTACATGAATACCTAGATACGTATAGTTTTTAGAATTGTGACAAGTTTTGTATTGAACTTGGATAGTTAGCTATTTAATTATGATAGAGGACTAAAATATTTTTTTATACTGTCGAGGACAGACTCCTTGGGTCAGCGCTGTATGTTTTTTAATTTTGTTTTTAATTCTTGACGTTTCGGTGTCTGTCACCTTTTATCACTTTTTGTTTTCGATTTCTCTATGTAAGTATATTTTTCTTGGTTTTGTATTTACTTTTATGTTAATAATATTTATCTTTAACTTGAAATATGCCTTTTTTCTTTCCTCTGTCACACATATAATCGATTTCTCCACAATCACTTACGTTTCGATTGCTTGCTACTGATTACTAATTTCAAAATCGAGTGAAACTTACAAAGTCTCCGCGCCTGCTAAGATCAAACCGGAATGTGTCAAGCTGACACCTTTCGGCAAACCAGTGATCGGACGAACAGGATCAGAGCCGTCACCATGTCCTTAAACACATTTTTAATATGACATTGATTAACGACACCTTTAATTACAGACTTGCAAAAAATTAAGCCCGATAAAGGTAGTGTTGTAAATTAAGTTATTTTCAATTACGCCATAATTGTATTGTTGCTATGGACTGTACTTTGACCAAGATACCTTATAAAGGTACAAAGAAAAATCTTGTCCAGTTTACTAAAGAGCAATAATGAGCCAATCATGCTCATTTTGGATTTCACGTTGTTTTATTGAAAGCAGGGCCCACATTGAAAGCACTAATCTTAACAAATGAGAAATTAACATTCTGGCCTGCAAAATCTTCTACAGCAAGTTGGTACTCTATATCCAATAGGAGGGACTTCGGCCAACATGATTTTTGTATCTTCAAGTCAGAAATCAGTATAATATCTTGATGTAACCTTTCTTGATGTAAGTCAGCACGTATGTAGGTATCTGGGTCATCTTGCGGTTTTACAGAATTCTGCCTTGCTTTAGCTTCCTAACGCTTAATCCTGCTCACGTATGTTATTATAAATTAAAAAACTGAACTAACGTTACATACAGATATCAGACAACAGAGCATTTACAAACTGAACAAACACAAGTATTCATCACAAATCGCATTAGGCTGCGTTCATTAACATTTTAATCCTACCTTTTATACTCGTACGTGCATGATGTTACGACCTGGGGAGCAATTCTCGTGCACTCGACATTGAAGTCGAATTTAGAGATTTCATACATTCGTCCATACAAAATTCTAATTCGACTTCAATGTCGAGTGCTCGAGAATTGCTCCCCTGCTGTTTAGAATGCGCTTGTTCGTATCCAATGAGTACCAACGTTCCGCCTGTTTTCTTCCCTCCCACATAAAAAGCTAGGAAGTACAGAATGAAGCTAAAACTAATTCCAGGCTTTTTACTTCAGTGCAATAGCAAGACTGTTCCCAGTTTACTGCTCGTTGTTAAATTAAACTTACTTAGGTACCTTTATAGTCTACTGGTTTATAAGACCGTTTATCTACGTAGCTAGTTGCCAAGTCCTCGAAACTAATGGCGCTTCTTTTCTGCTATTTTCAAAATAAGATGTATTTACTGAACGCGGTTTTTCCGTTTATAATGTCGTAGTAAGAGTCGTAGGCGGCTCGGGAGATGGAAATGTATTTTGGTAATGATATGCCTATTGTGTGGACTAGTTCTTCTGGAAATAAACGTAGGTACTTATACTAAGTAATGGTATATTTAGAATACAATGGAACGGTTATCAGACACAGGAAAATACCGATTGCCATTATAGGGAGGACCCTATTCTTAATGATTTTAGATTGTATGTATTGAATTTGAATGTTTATACACATCTGCAAAATTTACTTTTTTTGTAGGTATATTACTTTCACCGATTGTGCTGTGTGCTGTCAAGTAAAGACAAGTCTTATTTTTATCGCCATGGAATAGCTGAAAACAGCAGTTTGCTCCCGGCAAACTAAATTGCGAAGCTATATTTTCATAAGTATCGCTGTGAGACACACGCTCTTCTCTGGCGAAATTTGAGTGTGTTGCGTGTGTTTTCAAATGTTTTTAATTTATTCTATTTTATTCTTTTGTTTGATTGAATGTGCGTGGTGTCTTTGTTCTTACACATAAACGATTTATCTATATATTATATTAAACTATCTAATCAATTCCACCCACCATGGAGAAACATTCGTGTGATGAACACTTGTGTTTGTTCAGAGTCTGGGTGTTATATATGTATTTAAGAATTATATTTGTGATTATCTGTTATTTGATATCTGTATCACAAGTGCTTAAGCTATTTCGTACGGAGTCAGATCAATGTATGAGATGTTGTGTAAATTTATTTATTTAATTATCTCGTATACAGTGTTATCTAGTATTCTTACATAATATTTTAATTTAATTTTTATTTACATTTGAATGGCAGGAGTAAATGTCAGTTTAGGTCGCTAGCGCCTGCCTAGTTCTTTAGTTTTAAATATTAAAAATAGAAACCATATATTTTGAAGATATTATTTAATCACAGTTTGCTTGCCACTTTCTTGGGCAACAAATCGCGCAAAACGCGCCTCAAAATCTTGCCGCTGCCAGTTTTAGGGATTTCGTCGATAAACTTCACGCCCCCTCGGAGCCGCTTCCATGGCGACACCTGAAAAGTTTGATCTATAAATACTTAACTCACTATTACCCATTATCTATTAAAGGACGGATGGGAAGAAAAATCAAGAGTTAGTGGTGCTATTGATTTGTCGGTCCTTCGTCAATACTCGTACAAACTTGAGACCCGGTTCGAAGGAACAGTCTCTACAGTGTTGCGCATAAGTGCGACAGGCTTGGGTTCCTTGTCAAGTCAGTTTAGAAAACAATATCTTCAACAAATTATCTCGGGTGAGGTAGGTAATATACTCGTACTGGAAAAGCCCCCGTCAATCGATATCAAATACTCATAGTCATAGTACAGGGATTAACCTAGTTTGAGACTAGGCAGGCTAGTTAGTATATGTTCTTCAAATTAGGTAGTTATGGCTCACAGTTACGTCGAATTTTAGTCCTAACTTTAATAACTTTGCCAGGATAATTAAATACTTAGGCACAATTTGTGGCGAGCACCCTTGATCCTCACATAATACTCGGAATAAGTTATGACTTCGAGCGAGCTTCGAAATTAATATCAAATCGACGTATTTCGGTCACGAAAGACCATTAAAATGGCTAGTAAAATATAACCCCAAAGGGAAATGTGGAAGTTAGGGAAAATTAATCGATTGAATCGTAAGAGTACGATGGTTGTTCAGTATTTCGATGAAAAGCGGTAACTTAAAAGTTTTTTTTCACCATTTGATATTAACTTTCAGAATGTTGCCATTACGCGGTACTAAATGGATATTGACAATTAACGAGTTAAGACAACGAACAACTTCAAAAGAAAAAACGAGGCATTTTTTATTTTTATTTTTTTATTATTAGACTATAGGCCAACGCTTGACCACAATCGCACCTGATGGAAAGTGACGATGAGGTCTAGGATGACACGCGTTTGCCTAGAAGATGCCTGTTCAGTCTTGCCTTAAAGATGTCCAAGTTATAGTGGTCAGGAAAAACAGACCTCGGCAGGGATTACCAGGGGGGTATTTACCTCTATTTTTCCCTTTGAGGTTAAAACAGGAGGAGTTTAATGACAATTTTGATTTTATCACCTCTTACCTAAGAAAATGTTTTGTACCTCCCTAACTGATTTACCTTTTTCACACTATTGTGTTTATTACAAAGTATAGTATATTAATATAAACAAGTGCTGTAATCTGTAACGCTACCATGAGTTGACATCGAAAACTGACATAACGTAAACTATTGCTCTGTCTCTTTCAAATGCATCACAATGAAAGAGACAAAGCGATAGTTTTCTATAGCAAGTATAGTATTTTAAACTCATGGTAAGGCCACTGATGTCAGAACCAGGACACGTTTTAGTCTTTGAGCGAAGTCAAAAATTACCTTTGCCGCTACAAACTCCTTAAGTTCGTCTTCAGAGATGTTTGCTCCTGGTTTTTTGACCACAAAGGCGGTGGGCAACTCCCCAGCCATAGGGTCAGGTGTGCCTATCACCCCCACATCTTTGACTGATGGGTGCATCAATATTACAGCTTCGAGTTCAGCAGGGGACACCTGTAAAAATAAATTAATCAAGGCCAATGATCAAGAAAAAACATTTCGGCGAACGATAAATATTTTTAGAAAGGAGCCATGGTAATTACAAAGCAGCGACTGTCGTCTGACTGGGGAATCAGACGATCTGAATAATGGTTACACATTTTAGAGACTAGATTATAAAAACCAGAGGTACATGCTCGGATTCAAACCACGACCCTCTGCTTGGAAGTCGCGTCCTTTTTCATTGAGCTACCATCACTTAATTTCCTTAGAGTTGTTTTCATTTAACAATTAGTGTCTGTGATGTTAAGTGCTTTTTACTTATGAATAAAAACAAAAACTAATAGCAGTCGAAACTATTTACATTAAAGCAATGAATTAATGGTTTTAATTTGCAAACCATTGGTGTAAAGCTAGTTTCTAAATTGGTCAATAAGAGCTATAACAAAGAAAGCATTCATTATAGCTCAGAGTAGTAATTCAACCTAGATAGATCGTTTCTGCTAAGAGGGTAGATTCTTTGAAGGATAGATATGAAACCTTGTTGATCGAAGAACCAAACCTATTTCAAAGAGGTTGAAAGCCATTTCAAAATTACAATGGCAGTATGAATTATGGAACATGTGAAAATAATACGAATGCCCGTCCATTATTCATCTCCCCACCGTTTTTCCTTAAGACAGGCCCGTTTTCAATCATTTGTCTCTCTCTGAACCTTGCGTCCTTTCCGTAAAGGGGCAACAGAATTACAAATCGGCTGGCTTTTTACCTTTGTAATTATGCGCGGAGTCGGATCGTGCTGCCAAGCGAGCTTACCTGGGTCGATCTACCGGGGAGCGCCCAGTGGGGCGCCCCAGATATCGCTGGATGGACCAGGTCAAGAAGGATCTTGGTCTCCTTCAAAGTCTGGGGGTCTACTCCGCCAAACGATATCGAATTATTCGTAACGATACGTCAGTTCATACAAAAACCCTACTCTAACACAGCTTAAAATACACGTCAAATCTCGATATCTCGAGATGATACTCTTAACGATACCATCGAGACGTCGTTGGAATGTTCGTCGATTTGACGTTAGTAAAGCTGTCGAATTCAATTATTCGTATTTTAAGCTGTGTTAGAGTAGGGGTTTTGTATGAACTGACGTATCGTTACGAATAATTCGATATCGTTTGGCGGAGTAGACCCCCTGGATTGGCAAGAGGTGACTAAGAATAGAGCGCAGTGGCGAATTTTCGTGTCGGAGGCCAAGATCCACTTCGGGTCGCTGAGCCAGCATAGTAAGTAATTATGCGTATCATATTTCTATTTTAAGGTCGGATTTATAGTACTTCGGAATCAACTCCGACCTAGTTTAAAGATATTTATCAAGCTTGCTTTTGTGCATGAAAATGTATTGGCTGAGGTGAGTTGCAACAGGGTGATTTAACAAATAAGTTTTACGGAAACTATGATCTTATCCACCATTAGGTAACTCAAGGTTTTATTATGCTATAGGTGGCAGACGAGTAGACGGATCACCTGATGTTAAGCGATTGCCGCCGCCCATATACACCTGCAACACCGATAGAATCACAAGTGCGCTACCAACATTTACTCACGTGACGAAACACAGCGCAGGCGCTGCTTTAAGCCTATTATTCTGTGAGGCCGTGGTATCACTCCGGTTGAGCCAGCCCATTCATGCCGAAGCGTGGCACGGCACGGCACATTAAGGTTTTCATTAATTGTTATATCTACATAGATTTAATTCTTACCTGCCAAGCTTTGTACTTGATCAATTCTTTTATTCTGTCTACGATGAACACATAGTCGTCGTTGTCGAAGTACCCAATATCCCCTGTTTTGAAGAATCCATCTTCGTCGAAGTCTCCGTCTGGTTTCCGGCCGATGTACCCGTCGAACAGTACCAGGCCTTTGACGCAAATCTCTCCTGGTTGGTTTGGACCCAGGATTTTTCTAGACTCAACATCTACAATCTAAAAAAAGATTGGATTAATTTATATGGAGGATCATAAAAACTAGCGCTGCCGAAACTTCGATTATTAAAACCTTAGATATAACATGTACATGTTAAAAGTGTCGCAGTCAATGAACGCTCCGTTCGCAAATGAGCACTTTTCAAAATGTATTATCAAAGACTACTCGTATGAATTAGGGTCGTAAATAAAATATAGTGACGCCATTTAGCTGTTGGGATCACTTTTTCAAACGCTTTCAGCATTTCATTATAGACTTATGTAATTTAGAGAAGATAATTGTTATGATCGAAAAGCCAAAGTCACATAAAGTAAAGTAAAGTATCAGCCTATTTACTGTCCCACTGCAGGGCAAAGACCTCTATCACAGAAATCAAGTTATCGCTGCTATGATGGGATTAGGCTTAATCACCACGCTTGCCTAATGCGGATTGGCGATCACAAACCCGAGCTATGTTCGATAAATTCGAAACATACTTTTGCTCGACCCGGGAATCGAGCCCGGGACCCCGAGATCACGGCCCGGTACTTTAACCAATATATTCACCCACACAGTCACATTTGATATTTATTATATGTGGCTTCTTACACGAACATTTCGACCATAGCTGGGGTTTGTGATCACCAATCCGTATCAGGCAAGAGTAGGGATTAAGCCCAATTCCATCATAGTAGCGATGGGAGGCCTTTGCGGATCGCGAAAAATTCATACTCGCAATTTTGAAATCTAACAAAACATCAACAACAAGTTGTAAATTGAAATTTAAAGAGATCTCCACAAAAAATACCTTCATCACCAATCCGGCACAGATTTTTCCAACGCTGCCTTGTTTCGGTGCAATAGCCAATTCTCTCGTGATGCCACCCGTCGTCTCCGTCATACCGTACCCTTGTGTCACATTACGCAGGTTTGGGAACCTGGAATGGAGATTGTGTGATTATGATTGCAGATATTATTAGGGGACGGGCCAAGCTTTGTTACGCTCAGACCCAGATTACGAGATGTTGTGGGCAAACACAAAAACTCCGTCAGTTGTTATGTTTGTGTATTTATGTTGTCGATCGCATCCTTAAATATTCACTCGAGTAATTTTTCAAAACAAAATTTGTTGACCTTTCCATAGAAAAACGATTAAGCCTTGGCTTCCTTTAACAAGAGTCTCATCTACCCAGGTCAGATATAAAAGTATAAAAATAAAGAATAAATATGCGACACAATTATAAAATAGTAAATTTTAATCTTCCAAAGTACCTATCCACTTTTTAACTAAACATAATGTCATTCTTTTTTGTCGTGAAATCACACAAATATTTTGTTAATAATGTACCGACACACGAATATTTTATTAATGCTGAATCAAACCCACAGCTTGAAGCGTGAGTAGTAGTGGTAGGGTCACTAACGGCCGGTTTCTGAATTGAGAATTTGAAGTTGAGCATAACTTAAGTACTAACTTTGACATTTGAAGTATGGCTCAACTGTCAAAGTTCGTACTCAAGTAATGCTTAACCTTAAATTCTCAATTCAGAAACCGGCCGTAAGTGAGTGTTGTCTTCGAGTCCGTCATATTAAGTACTTTGTTCTTATAGCAGGTGCTCAATGCTCATGTATTGATTACTGTTTCGTATCTTATTTAGGTTACTTAGATACCTAAGAAATAAAAGATGGACTTTTATGGCAGAGGACGAAAGGAAAAGTATTACTAAAAATCCAATTCTAGTTTTACGAGCAGTTTCAGTATCATCTAACACTAATTCAATATTTGGAGTTTTATTGTTCCTTGTTATTTATTGTATATCGAGTAGATTTTTATGAAACGATCTTATATTTAACGTATAGAATTATTAAGAGGTCCTGGGTCAAGCCAAAAGCATGTTTGGAATTTTTAGAACATACCTCGGGTTTTTGATCGCCAATCCGCATTAGGCAATCAGCGTGGTGATTAAGCCTAATCCTTTCATAGTAGTAATGACTTGAGTTTTATGATGCAGTGGAACAGTATATATGTAAACGGATACTTTATTTTTTATGTAACCAGAAAAAAAAACATCGTAGTGCCAGTGTACACAACGTATGGTGAAATTCGGTGTTTGTTTTATCTTGCTTATATGAATGTTTTAATACATATTTTGTGGACAAAAAATAAATGTCTTTGAGGTAAAGTTTTAAAAATGATTTAAGTTGAAGTAATGATTTGTCAAAGATTTGTCCTCGCATTTATCATTAAGAAACAAATTAAAGTATTACCTAGTTTTAATAAGACTGATCACATCGGTGTCTAAAGGAGCGCCGCCGGAAACTATCAGGGTTACAGAACTAACATCATACTTGTCTAGATGGGTTGATTTAGATAATACAATAAGGACCGGTGGTGCTATTGAGAGTGCTCCAATCTGTTGAAAAAAATTCAATTAGTTTACTAGATTTTTGCGTTGCATTATAACTATAAATCGGTCGGCAGACTAAATCACATAATATCTTGGCCTGTAGCCGCTGCTCCTGCAGGTATACCCAGTCATTTCAGTCACCGTAGTGAGAATACGTGTACCTATGTAGTACAGAAAACCTAGATATATATTTAAGAACTGTCAATTCTTATCTATAGTTACGAATACGTGATTACACGCACCTACCGTCATAGCAGATATCAATTGTACTTACGTAGAATAAAGAAAATACATTCGGCTTAAAATATAAAATATTTTTGCTTTAATAAATTCTACGTCTATAATACTACAGTTCATAAACATTTTATCTTTTTGACGGAGCGTCTGGTAACTAATAATAAATGAGAAGGTGACACTTCATTTTGCTCGCTTATTAAAATAGTGGCTTTAGCTTTTGTGATATTGGAATTATTAAAAGCATCTACATATTTTACTTTGAAAACAGATTGAAGTGGTACAGACGCCCTTTTCACAAATAGAGTTCACAGACGAAATATTCTAGGCAAGCAGAGAAATTAAGATTCATACCTTATATTTTTGAATGGTTTGCAAATATACATTCTCGTCGAATCTTTTCAAGAACACAACAGTCATGTCATACATCAAGGCGTCTGTTAGTTGCATTATACCCATGGTGTTGCACCATGGTGCCACAGATAATATCGATATGTTTTTGGCAGTGATTCTGAAAATTGAACAAAATAACACTGTTATAAGGTGCTTTAAACTATTTTCAAGCGATAGATGGCCTCAAATCAGACCAATCACCCGTTGGTGAGGGGTTGCAACCAGTGCGACCACATTTGCATTGTCAATTTATGACAAACTTTGGGTCATTCTTTATTAAGACATGCTTCTTTCGCTAAGTTACCTAACTTCAATGAAAACAGTAATTGTTTGCTTCGTGATATCATATAACAATACACATGTAAAGAAAAAAAAAACCTGTTGGCCTATTCTCGTTCTTTCGGCAATGAAGTCGAATTAGAGATTTTAATACATTGGCCCATACAAATGTCAAATTCGACATCAATATCGATCACACGAGAATAGGCACCCTGTTTTTTGATAAATGGGTTAAGTATAGAGAAAGTAGGCTTTCATATGAATCTTTCTTGCTAGCTCCTATTTCTTATAGGTACCTACTTAACAATGCGTATGTACTTACGGAGACTGAAAAGATGTAACAATGAGAGCAAGATGGGTTATTCTTGCTCCTTTCGGCAGGCCCGTAGTTCCAGACGAATATAGTACAAGAGCTGTGTGTACTCTCCCTGTGTAAAAAGGGCTTTTGTTATTAATATTGGGCTAGTACGAAAATGTACGCTCATTTTATTTTGGGAAAATTTTTATAATTTGACACGTAATATGCGGATGAATTTTACATTTAAAAGGCTTTCCAGCCTACCCGATCGTTTTAAGCGTCCTTGTTATGTCCATAATTAAAGCCATCAGGCCTGGCATCAGCCGCTTTTGATTAAACAATCAGGTATTCTTTTCTGGGTGTGGTGTATCCGGGTGCTCTGTGGTTACAGTATTCATGATACACGGGGCTTGGGTCAGGACCCTGGATATTCCGGGAAATGTAACGCCCCTAATACCTTTGTTAGGGACGGTGCCAATATTTTGGTTAGCTAACTGAATTATTTCATTGTTTTCTTCATACTAATTAGTATAAAGAGGTAAATTCTACAGACAACTACAAGGTTTACAATGAAACCGAAAAGAAGGAACACTTGCGTCCCGAAACGAAATAAGGGCGGGCTACTAGTGTTATATAAATATTTTAATAAGTATAGTTGAATACCAAATGAGAAGTGTACGTACACTTACTTAAGCATCCTCAAGTCCATTGATTAGCGAAGATTTTATTAGTATGTCTATAGTTAACTACGTCTTAAACAGCCATTCCATTCACAGCAACATAGGTTTCTTTGTCGAACAATAAAGTTATTAACGTTTTTAACCCTATTTAGCGCAATGGCTTAGAGCGCCGGTTAAGTCACAAGGGTCGCGGGTCCGCTTCCCGCACCAACATAAATGTGAGTGGATGAAACAGATACTTGTGTTGGCTCTGGGTGTTTATGGCACGTTCGTGGTTCCTGTTTTCTTGGGTGGCAAGGTTAGTGAAAGAGGAGAAGAAAGTTAGAATATTTACCATAAAAATCATGTGGCAAGACCTGGGCACTGTTACTAGTAAGCAGCTGGCTGTAACTGTGCTCGCCAGTCTTAATGTCTCCGTAGATGATGAACTTTTGTACCGAGCTGTGATTTTTGAGAACATCGTAGTGTAGTTTAGTAAGCATCCGGTGACAGAAAGGCAAACTTTGGTTTAGATATCCCCGCTGTATGGATCAATTCATCTGAAAAATAGGTCTGCTTATAGATACTATAGGTAAAAGTAGGTATACTCGTACTTCTTTTTCTCTTAGCTAAACATGGAGAGTAGTTTTATCACGAACAAAGTTTGTATTTGTCGGGATAAACTTAAATTTCCATATAAAATAAGAAGTTTTTCTTAGTAAGTTTATACCTAAATAGGATTAAGTTATTTTGAGAGATGCATGTCTGAATATTTAGAGATTTGAATCAACAAAACTTTTATTCTTTACCTCAGATTAAAGAAGTTTTTTTAGGTAGTCAGATAGAACTGTCTGGCTAGTAATCTCGCGTGGATTATTTATAAGACAAACTTATAATTTAAAATCTGTGTTCACCTTTTGTATATGCAATGTTGAAAAAAGTTGCAGTCGCTCCTATGTAGTACGTAGCTATTGTTGATACGAGATATTCGATTCTGTTCTCACTGCACACGGCGACTACGTCACCCGGTTTCACCCCGAAGTCAGAAAGGGATGAAGCTAACTTTGACTATTTGCTTCGCTAGATTATGGTAGCTAATTTTTTCTCCCGTAACACCATTAATCTGAAAAGAAAGACTTGTTATATGTTGTATCGTGATCTACTCGTATTAGCTTGTTCAATTGGTATGTAGGCAAATTGTTAACGTCATGATAGCTTATCACTATCTGAATCTGTATTTTTGCTTACAATGTTATCTTCAAAAGAACTAAATATTATATTGGTTTATCTCCCTGATATAAAATTTTGTATTAACTTTTTTATTATTTAAATTTTGGTAAAAATGTGCGTGAACAAAAATCTGTTGATTTTGACATGCTCAATGCAGTACAAAAGGTTCTAGGCAGGATGTATTATACTCATAGTAATATTCAAAGAAATGAGATACATAATACGGAGTAGACTTAATGAATATCCACTTTTAATGTTGACCATAATACTTGTCTCTTACCATGAAGGATGCATTTTTCTTTGATATATACCACGTTTAATCACACAAGGTCGCTTTTTGATTACTTATTTTATAAGACTGTATGATCATTAATGAAGTTTTAATGGTTTGAATTGTTTCATACAATGACATGGAACAGCCAAGCTAAAAGGTTTCCTTGTCCCATTGATACTACGGTATGATCCAAGATAGTACCCTTAGCAAGTGTCAACAACATTTTAGACCATATAATAACCAATTTTCAGAGACCACCATACAGCTTGTACGTAATTTTCAAACATTTTGAGAGCATAATACTTTATTCTGCGTGGCGTGCTGCATTGCAGCTTATTGGGGTAGCATTGTCGCCGCTGTCGCTCGCCTGTCGCTTGTAGCCGAAGCTGATTCACAACAAAAGTCTAGGTTTAGGAGATACGAAGCCGTATCTATTTACTCGAATAAGTTTGTTTATGGACTGACAATCGTGTGATGAAATCTAATTTCGCTTGGTAGTTTTAGCATTTATGTGATGGCCAAATTCTGTAAGAGCACATGGTCTTTATAAAGTTGTTTTCTTTTTAAAGAACGTATTAATAAATGAATAACATATTTGTATTACCTTATCCCTTTTCAATTTGCTGTGCTTTTCCAATACCTCAAGGTTGTCTAGAAGAGATATTAGCATAAACCAGCCGAGTTGGTTTTGAATGGTGACCATAACATTAAGTTGTAATTTATGGTCAGAATATAAAGAGTGTTTCTCAGTACAATAGAGATAATGTCCAAAATGCCAGAGCCTATTTTTTTGGGAATCTCTTTGTCCAAGACTAGCAGTAGCAGTAGTAATAAACTAAGTAGTTAGTAAGTTAGTAGTTTATTTGGAACATAACTAGACAGCTCGAGCACTATGGACCTTATACCTACATAACGAAGTGTATCGCATACGTACTCTCATTTAAATTAAACTCAGCATCTACTTATCGTATCCATAATTAAAAATATACTTACTGGTGCTGTTGAATTTATTTGAATAACATGCATAAACTTACTTAGTGAAATAATTACAGAACAGTCAAACAGATGACGGCTAAACGTATGAGGATTCGTAAAATATAGTGTAAATAT
The DNA here is from genome assembly GCA_014851415.1 of Cnaphalocrocis medinalis. NCBI lineage: Eukaryota > Metazoa > Arthropoda > Insecta > Lepidoptera > Crambidae > Cnaphalocrocis > Cnaphalocrocis medinalis. Next base: position 8,264,516 of record CM026275.1, on the reverse strand, counting down.
TTTTCAAGAAACAATACAGGCAGGATATCTTTTATATTTACTTACTAAATAGATAACACAAACATGATTGCGCTATTTAATTAAAAACGTTATTCTAGGTCCATTTAAATTATATCGTATATTAGGAAATACATACCAAAGCATCTTTATCCTTGTCAAAGCGCAACAATTTTTCGACAAACAACCGACCGAAATTCATATGAGAGGGGATAGGAAAGTTAGATCCCGCATAGAGCACACCACCGATTTTAACGTATTCATCACCCATTTTTGTTCACTAACAAAACCAGAGTGATTTTGCAGAATGTTATCTCTTTGAAGAAACCCGTTATACTGAGTGTTTATCTTAAGTCTGTTATGTAAAAATGTTATCTGTTACGTTGTGTAAAGATAAAGTGTACGAAACTTAAAAACAATGTTCGTATCTAGCTCTTATTTAAATCTTTGATAAAAACGTATTTTATCATATTTTTTATGAGAAGGGGAGGTAAACAGCACCTGAAGCCCCTGATGGTGAGTGAACACTGCTGCCTATGAATCTCTGCAAACCCATAAAGAGAAATGATCCTGCAGTGAACCTGCAGTTTGCAAACATTAATTAAGTACTGGGGTGTCCCGAAATATTAGTACTCTACGTATCTACAGTACTCTGATGTTCTAACATGAATTAAATTATTATGTTGGCTTTTATGAGATAGGAAGGCAAACGAACCAGCGGGTCACCTGGTGAGAAGCCATCACCGCATTTGCTGCTTTTGATAGCCCTCAGGTTGAAATGCTACTTCGATTTTATATAAATGCTTTTTAAGTATCCCTACTAATCCCCGAGCAGGCAAAGGTAATACCAAATAGCTTGAGTCTCTTTTAACGACCTCTAAAGCCAGTTCAGTCTACAGTACTCATGTTAATAGAGGTCAGTCATTTTAGTAGACACTAAATACGTGCGAATTGTACCTACGTTACTACGCTATTGCTCCCCGTTCACCAATCTGCACTTAACTTAAATGGCCCATGAATATCCCAAACCCGAAGCCGAGTCCTGTTATCGGTGTGTTTAATACAAAATTATGATAGTGTATGAGTCATAGCGTGAGAAGAGCCGGCGCGGGCGCACGGAGCGCGTGGGCGGCCCGGTCCTGCGCACGCAGGCGTACAACAAATTATGTTTACCTACTTACCGTAGCTGTGTGTAAAGGACACACGCAATGAGAAAATGTTACGGTGCTTTCGAATGCCAATTAATTTTGACTTCCACTTTTACCCTATTATTTAATGACTGGCATCAAGTAGTGCAGGATCGACCAAAGCGTTCTCTTGTTTCGGAGACCAAGGTTCGTTTCGGGTCGCTCAGACAGTGGAGTACTTAAGTACTTTTACCCTATTCATCATCATCAGCCCGGAAGTACCCACTGTTGAGTATAGGCCTCCTTTCTTTTTCGCCAATGTTCCTGGTCCTGAGCTGCTCGGATCCAAGTAGGACCTCCTATTACCCTATTGGTTATTGATAATTTCAAAATGTTGTAAAAGGCAACATACTCTTATATTCTAATAAAAAAGACCAAAAAAAATTTTTTTTCATTGCTACACGGAATAGGTCTGAATAAGGACCGACCAGATATAATTGAAAACCCGAGGGCAAAAGGTTAATCTGATAACCATAACGTGACATGACACCACCGCAACCCTAACTGGAAAAAGATAAAATCACATAAATCCATGGCAGAACATAGCTTCAGGAAATTATTGGGACATCCGGTAATACGAAAAAATATATGGGGCACACTTGTGACGTTCCAAATCGAGTAGTTCCATTTAAAGTAGTTTATTGGACAATAATTCAGTTGACTTACTCTTTTCTGACCACTTCAAGTTTACTACCTGCGCCCCGCGGTGTCATCCGTGTGGTGATAGAATTATCGATATATGTATTTGGATGATATCTAAGTACCTATTACCTACTTACATAAAATTAATGGTGTTATTTCGCTATACTGTCGTGAAGCATCACAAAAGTTCAACAGTCTTACAAAATTTCATATTTATAAAAGTAACAGGAAGGGATGGAGTATGAAACTCAAAAATAATATTTTGGAGTAAATAAGTACGTGATGTAAGTAGTAGATGTAGTCAAACGGACTGATTAGTGGCCGTAGGCCTCGAATAAGTCTATGTGGCGTCGTGGGGTTTTTAGTAGGTACACCTCGGCCCCAGAGGGAGACCCACACACCCCGGCGTAAACCTTACCTTTAAATGAACTAAATAAATAAATAAATGAACTACATTACTCTTTTTACTCGAGTGAACTGTTTAGCACGACGCTTGCTGCGGCCTATATGGCGAGAGTACACCCTAAAAGAGTCAGAATAGTGAATTTGATTCAGCAACAGAGCATTGTAGTTGCATTGTTTTCCAAACAAAGAAAATATGTTATTGCTTAACATAAAGCCTTTTTAGACAAAGAAATAATTTATTTAATTAAACATGTATTCGTATTCACGTTGTTTATTATTTTGTTTGGTAATAATAAAAAAATAGTGCTTTTTCTTTTTAACGATTTTCGAAAAATCGTTGTCCTTTAGAACCTTAAAAAAGTAAAAATTATGATTGACCCTGGTTTCATAATACATAAGAGTGTGGTAGGCCCTATCAGGGTGAAAGGAGGTCAAAAGGTTGGCAGCGTACTTGTGACTCTATTAGGTGTTTGGTGTCTATGGATGGCGGCAATCGCTTACTACTCGTATTAGGTGATCCGTCTACTCGTCTACTTATCACACACAAAGACTAAAACATCAGACACCCACTGTTACCAAGATCGTAGGTGGCCGACTTTAATGCGTGTATTCCATGCAAATCTCACAGTAATAGCATGGTGTTATAGCGTCTTTTACAAGGTTTACGATCGTCAGGCTCTCCGCCAATTTGTGTCTTGAGGAATTCGTTTCATAAGCGTAGGATTATGAGCTATGGCCGCACAATGTTTTGTGTTGCGATAGAAGTGTAAGTGATAGAACTAGTGTGTATGGATCTATATGACTTAAGCTGAGTGGTGAGGGCCATTTATATAAGACGTCACACAAGCGAAACATTTGGCACGGCCTTCACATTTTTTCTAAGTTAGGTTCATTTCTTTTTGTTTAATTTTTTTTCCTGTTTTGTGTTTGTGCCTAATTTGTTTAAGTATTTGCTGTATGTTCCGTATTCTGATGTATAAATAATAAATGTTTTCTATTTCTGTTCTATCTATTTCTAATAGATACCTACACTTAGGGGTAACATCAAACTAATACCTATAAAAATAGGTATAAAAGTACTTCGGTATTGTTAAAGGTTATATTATAAAAAGTGAAACGTCTTATTGCAATATTTTTAAGTAATATGTGTGTAAGCACCTATCAGTATCCTACTATTTTTGTATATTTTCGTCAATTTCTATACATTTTTTTCTCGTAGCTAATCCCAAGAAGTTTTTGATTAAGTAACTATAGTTAACTTTAAAACATCAGGGAGTAATATACGTATGAGCAAATTCCTTTTCACTTTGAAATACACATTTTTGACACAAAAAAGCAAGTGATGTTCAAATAACTCTAGAATATTGTCCACATACTTATGCACATTGAAAAATACTCGAGGGCCACTTAATGTTAAGAGCTACCGTAACATAAACTTGCAACATTACTCACCATTACTTATATTATCTGTTAGACATGAATTTTGCAATATAGAGTGTATCTGTAAATATTTACATCCCTTTATGGTTGCTAGAGCATGTGGTAAATTCTACCAACTATTCTAAATAACATCTTTTCTACGACTTTTAAAGACTCGTCAATTTTTTTTACGATTTCCCATACAAAATAACAAGTCACGTAACCGTCTGTTCATATACAGAAGAAGTTTTTTTTTGCGAATTTCCAAAAGTCATAGAACAAACGTTTGAAACGTTCAGAATGATTGGTTAAAGACATAGTTAAACAGATGTAAATTTTAACAGATACATCCTGTATAAGTTTAGAACTCAATTCTATAAGAATCATAACCATATTTCTTTTTCACGTTTGTCTCCATTAAAACATTGCTATTATATTCCATCTTACGATAATTTTTGATATTACAGTAAAAAATCTTACTGCTCTCAGCAATGCAATAAAAATAATTTTGCCGGTTAGAGACCAAACATTTTAACCAAGTAAACAAAGTTTATTAATCGTTCGTGACGCGTGACAACCAATAAAGCTTGATTGCTCGAAAGCAATTATAACAGCACTCTCAATTTTTCATTGGGATGGGGGACCGTGGATGCGTCTCTAGCTATTTGTTTCTCACGGTCGCACCCGCCCACTGAGGGGCGCATGGCATTGAGTAAACGTGGTCTTGAAAGGTTGTCCTAATGTCCAGTGCAGAAGCTATGCTATTGCTTTATTAAAGCTATCAGAATCGTTTATTTCTTTAAAATATGGTAATACAGAAATGGTGTTAGAGTATAATACAATGGTAAATAATAAATTCTCACAACATTTCAAACATTGCCCTGACTTCGTGCTAAGATGCTTAAGCACTTGTGTTACAGTTATCAGACAACAGAGGAAACACAAATATAATTTATGATTAATTGAACTTACCTAAAATGAAGTTCAACCAAAATTATGCGAGTTGCTGCATTCGTTTTTTTCGTGTGATGATGCAGTACGTCAAAAACGGACTACATGGTTACTTAAATCTCATGGGATGCAACAACGAGTATAATACTTTAATGCATATATTACACCCAGACACTGAACAAACACAATTCATCGCACGAATTTTTGTCCAGGTTGGGGATCGAACCCACGACCTTGACGTATGAGGCAGAATCAATACCTAAATTATAAAATCTATTTTCTAAAACAAATGTATATGTTATATAGTATAGCTTCGCTCGAAGTAGTAAATGAGCTTACTTAGCAACTGGACGCTACTTTACTATTCCCAAGTTCGGTATTGCATTCTATTACCATTATTGACAATTACTAACGACGCGGACCGTGAATACAAACATCAGAAACGTGCCGACTTGAGAACAAATCAATTACAATGTTTAGAGTTACCGTTCAACTGTAACTGCATATGGCATCTAGCCTCTAAATAAGGCGATCACTTAGATGCGCCCGAATGTATTCATCAATTTATTTGCGTCGGCGAGAATCTTAACAGAGTCTTCAAGTAGAATCAAGTCTCTTCCTTATTGAGTTTGTTAGCCGATGAGTAAATTTTCAAACTGCTTTATGGAACTTCGAATTGGTCATACTTACTTACTTAGGTACTTTGCTGGCTCAGCGATCCAAGGTGGGTCCTGACCTTTGACGACAAAGTTCGCCATTTTGTTCGGTCCTGTGCTTGTTCCGCCCAATCATGCACGTTTAGTTCTACTGGTGTTGTCAGATGATCCGTCTGCTACCTATCACATAAAAAAAAGGTTCCAGGCGACTTCGTCCCTCCAACGATATCTCGAGCGCCCTACAAGGCGGCGTCCAGTTGGTTGGTTGGTTGGTGGTCGTCTGTTGGTGTCCTAGTGAGCAAAGACTAAAATAACTTGATAAATTGGAACATGGATGCAAATGCATGGGTCCACCTTCATCTCAGTCCAGCATCACGAATATTTTTTTCAATTTCAACCTAATCCTGTGCTTCGGCGAAAACATTTTGACAACTTTTTAGCTGGTATACCTTCGGAAAGTGTTAGACGGTTAAAATCACTAAATCTAATCTTAGTTCTACAGAACTATACTAAACGGAGAGTCAAGTGATTTAAACCTGCAATGTAACTTGAACTAAGTCAGTTTAAAGTTACTGTGCTTTATCCTCCTGGGATTAAAACTACTACGTTCGTGACTTTTTTTATTGGAAAAGCGTAAAAAAATGAGCATAGGACCAATACGCTACATTTGTCGGTCAATTAAATTGACAAGGTTTTTATGACACATTAATTAATGAAAAATGTGTTATTTATTGTATTACGATAAAAAAAGGAAATTCTAATTAACCATTAATTGAGAATTAAAATTAAAAAAATGTTAAAGCCATATATATTTAACCAGGTTTAAAAGTAAGATTGGTCTCCAATCCTAATTATTTAGAATCTGGAACGATTATTGTATAGATAAGGAATACGGAACCTTCGTGCGCGAGTCCGATTTACATTTGGCCGGTGTCTTTAGTTGACTACGTTCAATATATTATAGTAATATTACGAAGTATATAGAACGAAGATTCGAATGACATTTAAAAAGACCAGATAGACAAGTCAGGGCAATGATTCAATGTCAAATACGAGTAGAGCCTTTGCTTCCAACGGATGTCGGAAACCCTTTTCTATCAATGAATTGAAAGGAAATTCCTGAAGGTAGAAAACCTCTTTCAGAGATCTCGCCGATTTTTTTGCCGCTGTACAATGCGGGTATTTACAAAGGAAGTCGCAGAACGGTTTACAGTAGTGTTGCCCGATAGTCGATTATCGATTAATCGATTGTGTCCACCCTAAATAATCTAATCGATACTATCGATAATTTCGATCAAATCGATATTAATTTTAGGTCAATTTAATCGATTACTAACAATTATTCAATTATAATTGTTTAATCTAGACAATACTCTCGATTAAATCGATTATATCAGCTACTGGAATCAAGATTATATCGACACTATCGATTGTCATATCGATTGTTAGATTGTTTGGGCCCCAGTTACACAATCGATTAAATAATCGATGTATTGTCGATTTTACGGCAACACTATTTTACAGCGAAGGGCGAGATCAATACCTACAAGAGCCTACAGGTATTCTTGCTTACTCGTACGTCAGTTTTTTTTTAAATACTTTGGTAGGTACTGTAAAAGGTCAAACACCGGAGTTTATGTCTAAAGCCTTATTGACATCGCTACTATAAATTGGATTAGGCTTAATCACCACGCTTGCCTAATTGGCTTGGTGATCATCACAAACCCGTGTTATGTTGGAGCAATCGAAACATACTATTACATATACATACGCAAAAAGAGCACAGTCAATTAATTTCCTCCACCTATTATGCCAAAAATACTCGAAACACTTGTTAGTAATCTTTTGCGAGAGTTTTATAGGATAAGATAACATTTTACAGATAGCAAGTCATGCAAAGATCAACGTATTTATCATTTTATATCATAGTTCTTATTAGGAAATTCCTGATTATGTAGATATGTGATAATAGTATATTATACAGTGTAGATAATAGCTGTCAAAATGTTGGAATTATTATCATGACAAAAGTTTGAGTGCGAGAAAATGTAAATAATTCTAAATGAAATATCTCCAAAATCATATTTTCATATTGCAAACAATGTTATGCCAACATAATTGATTTTACAATCATATCTGTGTCACATTTTTAAGGTCGTATTAGTCTAAAACGACACATACACTTCGATCATATTATAATCTCTAATAGATAAGTACTAAAAAAGTAATCCCAACAGACAGTGCTGTCGTTAGTAGAACAGCAGATAGACAGATATTGTGAATTGCAAAAATGCCGTCACTACATTTTATTTTGGCCTCTGATTCATAGTGATTGGTTTTAAATTCCGAAACTATCAAATGGCCATTATCTACCGCGTTCACGCTACATCTACGGTTTGTAATGATCAAAGAAAAACACGAGGTTACATCCTTCTAACAAATTTCTACTAGTAGTTATTTGAACCAATCAATTTCTTTGTTCGCAATTCGTCCTAAATGTTTATTTTTCCCTCCTACAAAATGACTGAACATGACAACCGGTTTGTGTGAAAATCTTAACTATTCTTACATAAGTAATATTCTTTTAAACGAGGTTTGAAAAGAGTACTTCTTTCACGGTAGGCAGCGGCATGACTGTGCCTCGGCATTGTTGTTGTCTATGAGCGGCGGTTACCATTTACCATCACATGGGCCGCATGCTCGTCTGCCTACTTCAGCAATAAAAAAAAACCTACTTATAAAAAATGTAGTCCTAGTCCTATACCATTGTACATAGACGATTCTCTATATTAGCTTTAGTTTGAAGATAAACGTGATAGAGAGATATGTGTTCAAAAGGATTTGCTTAAGACATTGAATCAATGTGTTACGGTGATGAATTAAGTTACAACCATCCCAAATATGCTGTGTCTACTCGCATAGTCATATCATCTAACACAACAATACGATTTTGATCGGGACCGTCAATATATTACTGGGCCCTATTATATTAACGCATTAAGCCGTAGAACGATTTATCTACGCAATGCTGAAGACCGTACGGTAATTATAAGATAATTTACTATCCCTTCCATGTATGAGTTAATATTGGAAATTGTAATATTCTGTGAAGAGGTTCTGTAATTGATTTATAGGAGTTTATTTGCTTCGTTAATTAACTCGCAATACGTTACGTTAATAAATTAGCGTGAATTACATTCTTCTGGTGATTCTCATTCCAGTATATACTGAATCAATATTGATTTAATGGGTTTTGTAGGAGTCTACCTAAATTGAATAAGGTTTTTTTTATTTCTTACACATGGCGCGCCGTTGTCTGGAAGATATCGCTACATTGTACTAGCATATTACCATAGTTTATGGTCGGCAAAGTTAGATACCTACTCTTTATTGCAGTGTAGGTATCTATCTGTAGTCAAGATAAATATTAAGCTTACCGATCTCTATACTATTTGTAAAGAGGTTAATTGCATAGGCAATGTCAGGGCTTATAGGTAAACCGATAAAACGAAACACTTGTGCGATGTACTCGACTCCCAGCGCCACCTAAGTTAAGTTTCGAAATGAAGTCAGAGTACATTATGAAAGTCATAACGTTCTAATATGGGTAATGTAGAAGTCTAACAAAACGGTATTAAAATCAGTTGCGGCCTTTTACAAAGATAAATCCATCGCCAGTCAAACTATCTGCTCCTGCCGCTAATGACCACATAAAACACAAAGTTTACCAACTTTGAAAAGAACTGCAATAATGTATACCTAAGTTAAACGTCCATTATCCTTTAGTATCGAACTATATTAAACGCCCGTTGGCTGGCGACTGCTCCCGCTCAAGATAACTGGGCAAGATAAATGAGCCTAACGTGCAAAACGTTTAAACCATTCCCAACTAAAATCCGACCAGTCAGTTCCATATATTAGGGCCGGGAACATTTCTGGTGCAAATTTCCATCATTAACATTATCCAAATTAGTTTCAGCCGAATGTATGAACTCGCGTGCCTAAAAACTAGAAAGTTAAATTGGTTTTTGATGAAGAAATGATAGCGCTGTTCTAACACTAAATAGTTTGATCTTGTTACTGATAGCTGTGTTTGGAATGCTGATTAAATGTGACCTACAATGTTATAAAATGTCGCAACTTTTACATCACGTTTAATTAAAGAACTGTCAACTCTTGATAATCAGATTGAGTAGAAATTACGGGAATTCAAATACAATAACGTAGAGACACGCCTTTTTCGCGTCAGGATGAAGTGAGGTGAGATTAAAAAGCAGGCACTGTTTAATTATCCTTTTACTAAAGTAAAGTATCAGACTTTGTTTACTGTCCTACTGTAGGGCAAAGGCCTTCATAGAAATCAATTCATCGCTACTGATATGATGTAATGAGATTTGGCTTAACTAATGCAGATTGGTGATCACGAACCCGAGCTAGGTTTGAAAAATTTGAAACACATTTTGCTCGACTCGGGAATTGAACCCAAGACCCCGAGATCACAGACTCAACCACTACCTCGAGTCACTTTCTTTTATTAGATGCGAAAAAAATACTTAAACTTAAAATGCTATGAACATACACACTACGGTAGTTATAATAGTATAAACATCTATTGTAATTATTTATAGTATTAATAAACCTTTATTTTTGTTTCAGGTAAACTTCATCGTAACACAAGTACACTCAACAGAATATCGGATCAGATAAAATCAAATAACCAATCAACCTTTATTGCGTAAGTTGATTACCGCTATCGATATTTCATCAGGACTACACAACTCGAAAAAAAAGAAACAATTTCTAGATTAGCTTTTAAATATTGGTAGTCAATTAAGTCCCCAATACGTGTTTTGAGGACTTAATTTACTACGTGGTTCATACATGTTTTGTTTATTAAACCATTTTTTTAACAAAGTTGACTTCATAAATGTAAGATTGTAAGATTATAAAATAAATGTTATTTATATCTCGTGCGAGTTTTCCCCTAACTCATAAAGAGTTAGGGGAAAACTCGCACGAGAATTTCAAGATTTTTTGGGCAGTCACTGTTCTACTCCGTTCTGTCTATACCGAACACAAAAAACATGGTGGACATATTGTCTTTCGCTTGTAGACTTACTTCGTAGATTCACATACTTATGTATACGCGATATTGAAATATTGAGACTACATTCGCCCGTACACTATCTGAGCTCTTCGTCACGATAATAAACTCTATTCGTAGGTGGTCCGCGTGTGAGGCAGATATGCTAACATATTTTTATTGAACTGTATAAGGTTTTACTGCTCCACCCAACAAATCTTTATTGCGACAAACATTTAGTGTTTCTCTCGAAAACATTACGTAATCTTCTTTGGGACACCTTTATGAATTGTAGTGGGAGGCCTAAAAAGGGATTTATCAAATAATTCAGCTTATCTTTAGCATAATAACTTGAGCACTCTCTTCTCTCAAGTAAGTGGGTTATTTGCTTACTTTTGAGCAACTGTGTTTATTGTTCTTCTGTTATTTTGATATTCTTAGGCTAAATTTAAAATTTTCTTATTCTCATCTGTTGGTTTGTATATTGAGACAGTTGCAGGATTATATTATTGTGTGCTTTAATTCCAAAATTTGCGTTCCTATGCCAATCGGGTTGTGGTCTTTGTTGCTCTTATATTAACATTGTCTTACCACTTTGTAGGATATTATTATGGGTCTATATAGTCCTTCCAATATAGAAAAGTTTTTATTAAACATTCAATATTCCTCGTTCTTTAGCGAAGTTTTCTGACGGATAAAATTCGGAATGAAATTATTTGTCACAGAATAAAATTGTTGCCGTTGACAAGATTGGTATGAAACATAAAAAGTCTGGCGTTTAGACTTACTGATGGATACAAGAGAGAAGGACTGAATGTTTGAAAATCATGGCTGGTTTGAGTTGGATGCAGACTGCTCTGGATGTCTACCAAAAAGTGCTAACCAGCCTCTTAACTCTTTCCTCGTAGACGTATGTAATGAGGCGTTTTCTTAAAAAAATAAAAAGGTAATAAAATAATATCTCAATAGATGGCGTCTAAGATGGCGCTTAGCAGGTGAAAATAGTTCTATGTCAATTCCGTTACTACTACCAACCAAAGATTTAAATCTTTGCTACCAACAACCAATGACTACGTCAAAGACAATACACATTGATTTGACAGTTAAATTTTGTGACTTTCACGCCATCTAGTAAGCGTTTTGGAACTATTTTTATTTAAAACGCCTCATTATCATGCATAATTAGGTACTTACCTATTTTTTTAAAGAGTGCTCAAAATCAAAAAAATTTTATGCAGTTAAAATTCATACAGAATGTTTATGAATGTCAAATCTTTCATATTCACAAAAACTTCTTTTTAATTTAAAAAAAAATGTCGTTTGCCGTGAAAACAAATAAAGATGCAAATAACTTTCAATTCCTCTTTCACGTTAAAAGTTACATTCAGTAATTTACATACAACAATACGAAATAAATTAGAATCAAGAGCAGCCACACGTAACAGACCGCCGACAGCAATTCTTGATTTATTTAATTCATGTAAATTGACGTAATCAGGCCCCAAGACTGTTCGAGTACGCACAGTGTTGCCAGCCTTCATTTATTAAATAGGTACACAAACTTGCATCTTAATAATTGTAGAGCTATGTAGGTACGTATTGAAAAACATTGAACTTTTTAATTTAAAAAAAAATGTCGTTTGCCGTGAAAAACAAATAAAGATGCAAATAACTTTCAATTCCTCTTTCACGTTAAAAGTTACATTCAGTAATTTACATACAACAATACGAAATAAATTAGAATCAAGAGCAGCCACACGTAACAGACCGCCGACAGCAATTCTTGATTTATTTAATTCATGTAAATTGACGTAATCAGGCCCCAAGACTGTTCGAGTACGCACAGTGTTGCCAACCTTCATTTATTAAATAGGTACACAAACTTGCATCTTAAAAATTGTAGAGCTAAGTAGGTACATATTGAAAAACATTGAACTTTTTAATTTAAAAAAAAATGTCGTTTGCCGTGAAAAACAAATAAAGATGCAAATAACTTTCAATTCCTCTTTCACGTTAAAAGTTACATTCAGTAATTTACATACAACAATACGAAATAAATTAGAATCAAGAGCAGCCACACGTAACAGACCGCCGACAGCAATTCTTGATTTATTTAATTCATGTAAATTGACGTAATCAGGCCCCAAGACTGTTCGAGTACGCACAGTGTTGCCAGCCTTCATTTATTAAATAAAATTGCATCTTAATAATTGTAGAGCTATGTAGGTACGTATTGAAAAACATTGAACTTTTTAATTTAAAAAAAAATGTCGTTTGCCGTGAAAAACAAATAAAGATGCAAATAACTTTCAATTCCTCTTTCACGTTAAAAGTTACATTCAGTAATTTACATACAACAATACGAAATAAATTAGAATCAAGAGCAGCCACACGTAACAGACCGCCGACAGCAATTCTTGATTTATTTAATTCATGTAAATTGACGTAATCAGGCCCCAAGACTGTTCGAGTACGCACAGTGTTGCCAGCCTTCATTTATTAAATAAAATTGCATCTTAATAATTGTAGAGCTATGTAGGTACGTATTGAAAAACATTGAACTTTTATTTATTTATTTAAAGGAAATGGTATTCTTGTAAATATACAACATAACCTAAGAAGTAGTAAGAAGCTTTTTTTTTATTTTTGCTAAAGTAGGCAGACTAGCGGCTTAGATTGGAGATAATTATTTTGTTACTCAGTGTTATTATATATACAGTTACTTGGTAAAATAAATAGATTCAAGCACAATTAGTACTTTTATTAAAGGCCAAACTAAACAGGTTAGAATAGAATAAATACCTATCTACGTCCCTAAGAAATGACTTATACCGTTATTTGATTAGCTGTCACTGTCTTTATCTAGCGTCAAACGCGCTACGTTTCGTTTCATCAAATTAAATCAAAATACTTTTTGATGAAACGAAACGTATTCGTTTCATCAAAAAAGTATTTTGATTCACCAAAAAATATATTTCGAATTCTACGAATTAATTTGACAAAGTAGTTCTTTTTAACAAAAAATAAATGTTCTAAGTGTAATGAATGACGTGGTAAATGGCGATTAATATGAGAGACTACACCTGTAAACGAGAACAAAACCACAAAAAAGTAATTACGTGAAAATAGGTAAATAAAAACAATTTGTTAATAGTCAGACGACAACCATTTGACACCTCGAAAAAGCATAGATAAAAAATTAGGTTGCACCATGGTTGCACAGGTTGACAGCCAGTCGCCAACAAACAGTAAGATTAAAGCGTGGTTTGAACTGATTTTATGAGATACTCCCGCTTTATCATATTATAAAAATATTTTGATATAAATGTCCTTTTAATCAGCTATATTGTCATATTTTTTTCATCAAGGGTAATTGTTAAGTCTTTTCCCGCCGTAGTTCTTTCAAAGCGACAATTTTAGCCGCAACTGGCAACAAAACGCTAAGGTGTCGATAATCACTCTACGTAGCGTAAAGGCACCAGTTGAAACTATAAATGGATAGCCTATTTTTGACGTAACATATCTAACTGGTGATGCTGTGTAATAACGTCATAATTAATGCGATAGAACTGCATTTCATTTTCAAATTTGTGAAATTTAAATGTCAATTAATTATACTTATTTAGCAGTTAGGAGTTGTAATTTTTGCTACTGGCGTAGATTTGATGGCTAGGAGTAGTGAAATTTGATTAAAAACTAAAAATATTTCTTTAAAACTGTAGAATTGTACACATGGCCACACCAAGTACGCGGGACACGCGTTCACTAATATGAATGGAAGTTATATTGGGCGCACAGACAGGCAGACTTTCTAAACATGATTGAGTCAACTCCTTCGGGTCCAGATGGGCGTCGAGCACTGATAACGGTTACTTAGGGAAGATTAGTCATCGCCAACACTTTTTACTTCTGAGCCGATGAGAATGGCTATTAAGAGGCAGTGCTCTCGACGAGTGTGTTCCTTAACCTCACTTCATTAAAATTAGGTGTCCAGATTTTACTAGTATTTACGTTTGTAATACAGGTTGTAACTGGGAACATTTACATCCTTTTGAGCACGTCTTCTACCAATCATTCTGAACCCTATTTGACCACTTTTGATGTAATAGTTACCTATTTATCAGTTGTTTGAATTTGTTTCTTTTGTAATGTCATAAACGATAGTATTAAAATAAAGATGAGGAGTGGAATTTCTTTCCTAAGTCTGTGTTGTATATCTTGATGAATTATAAGCTGGATATTTTAAGGTAGGACGGTGAAAAGGCATCTTTTAGGCAAAAGTATATCTAACATCCTAAACCGCATTGACTCTTTCAATTAAGCTCCATTATCGTCGTAACGCCCAGACAGCAGACACAATACAAAATCCATTGTTTTATGCCTTTTAAAAGGCTTATGGGTCTTACGACGTTATAGTCAAGTGTTAATCTATAATCAATAAAAAAAAGAATCTTGAATGTGTTTGTCGGGTCCATCGTTGGAAAACAAAACTGTAGCTCCAAAGTAAACAAACGACATTGCTTTTGCCGTAGATAAATAAATCAAGTACTCCCACTTTCCGTCTAAATTATTTTACCTCAAACACCGCAGACGGGGTTCAATATTTTGCCTTCCCTTTAAACAAGCGACGAAGGTTAAGTGGCTGGCTGTCTGTTTCACTTAAATCGTCGCCCGCAGCCAAGTAGCCAGCGTTTACACACGCCGGCTACTTGTATCCACTACGTCATGTTATTATGACGGTAACCGCCGCCGCTAAAGAGGACTAAAGAAAACGAGTGGATACTTTGCAGGGCCGTACATGGGAACGACACTTTTTGTTTTTTAATTGTCATTTTGAGTGCGATGATTAGATAATTTTTTTTAGATGACTGCAGCTTTCTATGAACCACAAATTAATTATGGCCCTCAAATTCTTTTTTTTATTTAAACGTCTTTTTCACTGGTAAATAAGTTCCTTTAAGGTTCATTAAATAATAAATACCATAAAACTACAGAATATCGAACAGATCTAAAGGAAATTGAGCAATTGTATTGTGGGGATCAATAAAATAACCATTATTTAATTTAAATATTTTCTTATTTAAATATATCTATATTTTTAATTTCGTTATTATGGAATGCTGGATGAAATCTATGACAGACGTACGATGATTGATGAATTTTATAATTGTCATTTATCTTGCGTTTATTTCTCTTGAACTATTTATTATTACGTCAAATGACAATAATATTTTTATCATAACGTCTAGGGTATACAATATAAGATAACTACTTAGAAAGTGTATAGATGCTGTGAGATTCCCCAAATAAAGAATCGAATAGCCAAACATGAAAAGATGATCTACAAATGTTTAAAAGACTAAGTAGCCGATTTAGCGTTATCCTTTATAATTATCAAATGCATACCAGGCCGAAGTTTGTAACATCATTTTACAACAATACAGAAATTAGAGATATGACTTACATTTTCTGGAGAATTTGTTCCTAGGATTTTTATCATCATGCATGAGTCAGCCCTACGTTGACTTATTTCGTGATCATAATAATATGGCATTTGAAAGCGCCCTAACCTCTGTAATCGGCTCTGTGGAATCACATTGTGGATTTGAAAATGGCAGGTAGGTACTTATTAGCAACCGCATTAATGTTCTGTCAAACAGAAAGTATCCGAATATATCA
Organism: Cnaphalocrocis medinalis; assembly: GCA_014851415.1. Classification (NCBI taxonomy): domain Eukaryota; kingdom Metazoa; phylum Arthropoda; class Insecta; order Lepidoptera; family Crambidae; genus Cnaphalocrocis; species Cnaphalocrocis medinalis. The sequence goes on along the minus strand of CM026275.1, from coordinate 8,248,497 downwards.
TTTGGCCCAAATCCTTATAACAAATGCCGCAATATGATATTAATAAGGACCGTTGAATTGTATCGTTTATAATATTGTGTGTCGAGCGAGTTGTCTCGAGAACAACTTGCTTTGACCTGATGGAATCTTAAAAACTGATCATCCACTACACACGCCGCAGAGTATCCACTGATTTTGTTAAAAATAGTCTTAACAGAATCCGTAGGTCGATAAACCGCTAAACTTCAAAAAGGAGGAAGGTTCTTAAATCCAAATTATTTCACTTGATATTAGCAAAGTTATCCTCATAAAGGGCCGGGTTTAAAAAAAATCCTTATAACACAAATTTTCTTTACTCTCTGCTTTTACTAAATAAATCAGCGTGAAGCAGCGTAAATAGTTCTTGCTTTTTCCATTTAATCTTCTTCTTGTCGGCTCTTCGGAAGAAAGTAGATAATATCAGTATCAGCTTGGGCGTCCACGATTGGGATTGTCGCAATGAAATATTACGTCACAAATACATCAAGTTCTCCTTAATGACATTATGTCGCGCGCATCGTTTAGGTACTTCATACCAATGAAATCCGCTTGTGAATGTAGCTTAAAATTGTATTTAACATTTGAGGAAATTGTTAAATCGTATTCCAATATTCTTGCACAAACAGTTCTGTCGGCCCAAGTTTGCGGCCACCGCGAGAGCTCTCCAGCACTCGACCGACGCGGTCATCTCAATACACACTCGTCCGCAATCGTTTTCACTGTCGAGATTACTTAGGTTGTTGGTTCTGATTGAATTCACCCGAACGACCGTGGCTCGGACGCCTGACCCGGAAAATTAACCCGACGAGATAAATGCCTATATGTGTCAAGTGGTTGCGAGGATAAATTAAAGGCACACGCGTTCTTAATTTCTACCCTTTGCTGGCTTTTTAGGTTTTACCGACAACCCTACCGTTAAGTTGATGTACACATACATAATAACGATATAAGAAGATCAAAAGAGCCATAATCAGGAACTCCTTTTTGTTTGGCATTTTGATTCTTAATGTATGGAGTACACCACTTACCCTTATTATATGCTGCCATAGTTTTCGATTTTTACGTCTATTTTTCACTAATTCATGCAGCTGTAATTAGAAGTATATCGCCTGTTTAAAGGTACAAAAAGCTACGATTTCTGAGTTTGCACAATATTGCATAATGTTGTGCAATAAATGTTTTACAAGGTACGAGTACAAAAATGCTACTAACCTAAAAAAAATGCGTTATATATCTAAGTTACACTGTTGGTGGTTTAGTCGGTAGGCCTTCAGTCTCACCAGTGGCGAGCCCGATATAACCCGTTCGCCCCCCGGCAGATGGGTACCTATGCATAAGGCGCCGCCAAAAGGTGGCGACTTCGGCCCATTGCACTCGGGCTGGCGGCATTCACCCAACGCAAAAAAAGGGGAAAATGCACCAATTTGCGCGTTTTCCGTACTCTGTGCGATAAAAAATGTCAATGCACTGTTTTGGCATCCTTAGGTTTCCTTTCACAAAGCTACTGGAGCTTCACTCGTTTAACCTTCGTTATATCTTCACGCTATAGTATATGTCACCGTAGACTAATAGAGTGGGTACACCTAATTGCACCCAAATGAGTTTACGAGCGGGTGCTATAAAGGGCGTAGTTATAACCAACCTCATTCGGCAGTAAACTTCCACCCTTTTAGTCAAACGCTTAAACGCCTCAAACAACGTTTAGTAAAAGAATTGTGTAATCTATTTACAACGGCAGCCTGCAACCAGAAGCAATAAAATTAAGTGAACGCGCGGGAAGCGCCACATAAAAAGAATCGTTGTGCTTCATAAAAAGACGAAGTATTGTACAAAGTAATGTTTTACTCTGTGCTATTAATCTGCACGTTCATAAGGCCGCTCGAGTGGGAAATCTACACTAAATAAAGCAAAACATTGTGCTTTATGCAATTCTGTTTTTGATTGTTATTAGTATTTATAGCTCTGTGGTGCTCGGGGTTTATTACGTGGTGATTTTCACTAGTTCCGCGATTTATCTTGAATGTGACTGTACTCTATTCATTCATGCAGCTGGTTCTGCTATTATACAACATGTCAACTGCTTAGACTATCTAGTATGCTATCTCAGTTAGGAGATGATATTTTACATTAAGATTGGTCCTTTATCTTGTAGATATGTTCTCGAACTGGGGTAGTAAGTAGAATATTACTTTTAGGGCTCGCCGTAGATTTTTACCGACGTTAATCGATATAAGTAAAATAACATTCTTTATGTTAATCGAAATAAAGCTCATTTAGATTTAGAAAATTTAATTATTCTGTAATATTCAAGTGCATTATTTACATTTGGATAAGTATCTCGTAGGCAAAATTGAACAAATCCGGTCAAACAAAGAATAGGTTTACTGGCATCGTAATTAAAAATTCCAGTGAAAGCCGACGCAAAGAGTATGTCGTAACTCGATAATTACATTGAGCTGAGTCCTAATATAGTGCGACCGTCTTTACTAGTGTTGTACGAATTGTGCCTTGGTATTGCAGCCGGGCCCCTATCTCGCCACGCTGACAATAAAAATTGTCGGCGACATATCTAAAGACCGTCCAGTATTTGCAAGCTGAGCCATATTACAATTGTCACGCAAATCCGACATACCTTTAATGACAAGATTCACCTACAATTCTACAAATAAGTCGACTAGAAATAATAACACCTGTGTCACAACATTATTGACAAACATACAATTGTATTTCTATCGCTTGACAATTGTCACTACAAATTGTCAGCGTGGCGAAATAGGGGTTAAAGGCCAATAGCAAGAACATTGTTCTTTAATTTTCAATACATACAAACCTTTAATGGAGCCGCTAACTGTTCGACGATATTCATAGATATTTTCACAGTTAATGTTTCTCATCCTTGGCACCTTGGTGCCAGAGGCAAGGTCATTGTAAATAAGCCATCGAGGTAGCTAAAAAGCATATTTTATCTCTAACAATTATTTTAATTGTTATACATACCTACATGGATAATTTAGCAAAACTGTGGAATTTGTGGCGTTTTTGTATATGACATACACGTTATCGAAAAAACGATAACCAATAAAAATTTTTCAGAATGATTGGTAGAAGACATGGTTAAAGGGATGTAAAGGTTTACCGATACATCCTGCATTATTACGAGTATGATAATATCTGTATCTATCGATACACTACGTATCTACTATGGAACCATGTTACCAAGACCATTTAACATTTTGGACAACACTAGACTAGATGATAAGTACTCAAAGTTGCTGTCTCGTTAGTGAGACCCGACGTTTGTCACCTTAGCAAATACTTCATGCTCTTTCATTTCTTCCTTTTACGAGAGAGACGAACTCATAAATTGAAAGCTGTTTTAACAGATCGCTATTTGTTTCGCATCAGCGCGCTGTCGTTGCTAAATTATTTTACGATCTTGTTTCAATAATGACGTTGTTCGTCTGAAATACATATTTTTGTTTTGTCTGTGGTAGAGAAACGCTTTAGCATGAATGGACTGAAAGCGTAAAATAGCGCTTGCGCTGTGTTTTGCTACATGAGCAGTACAGGTAGTGCGGGTGTTCATGGGCAGCGGCTATCGTTAGGTGATCCTTCTACCACTTATCATACTAAAATGTTCTATACTCGAATTTCAGAAGTTTTAAGTGCAATATTTACTTAAGAATAAATTGCAAAGAATTGCTATACCAAAAATAAAAATTATTCAGAAGTTCGGTTTATTGACTTACTAGCTTTTGCCCGCCACTTCAGCAACGCAATTCTTTGACCTGACGGATCACCTGATGGCAACACTAGTAGAGTCACAATAGCGCTGCCAACCTGTAACCGGGCTTCCCTTACTTACTCACACGACGGAACACAGCGCAGGCGCTGCTTTACGCCGGTTTTCTGTGATGCCGTGGTATCACTCCGATTGAGCCGGTCCATTCATGCCGAAGCGTAGCTGTCCCACGATTAAATCTTTAACAGATGAGTAGAGATCTAGATAAGCTGATTGCTACACAAATATGCTCGTGTGTGTGTTTAACGGGGATTTTAAAAAAGTTAAAGAATGAATGATTAGTGATTTAGTAATATTTGGGTTATTCTTCCAGATCTTACTTTCGTGGCAGTGTTCAAATCTAATATTACTCTAAAATCTAACAGCAGAATCTTAAAATATAGTAAAAGTTAAACTTATATTCTTTATGGAAAAAAAAACCTTCGGTAGATTTTAAGATTTGGAGACTGCCACGAAAGTCAAATTAAAAATTACCCCATTTAGAAAAAGTTGCCTAATATTTTCATTTTTTTTAGCAAGATCAGTATTCCAAGTCTAATTAAACGAATATTGACCTAACGGACAAATAAACAGATGCTCATAGTCATGTATAATTAACTTCGATCCGATTTATCTATTACAAGTGCCGGAGCGAGTATTAGCCTAATGTATAAACGGTTTCCAAAGTTGATAGGGTACGGGTCCGATAATGCGTCTGACTCGGCAGGGGAGATAGAGATGTGAAAAAATAATCGATTGGTAAAAAATCGATAAAATATCATAATCGCTGGTCTTAATCGCCTTGGATTCTTGATATCTAAAACCTGAATTACGCGTACATACTTAGCCCCCTTATTACAAAGCATGGAATAATTTGCCATACTTATTTATAAAAGGGGACAGCATCATAGTCATAGTTCATTTTCAATTCATGACCAACTTAGGTCTCCATTTTGTAATTTATGTTTTGAGTGTGAAAATAATTTAAGCGCGTTAGATCTTATAAGTAATTTACAAAGGGTTATAAATCTCTGAATATTCCATCCATGAGGCTCAGCCTATGAAACTGAACGTCTTTCACTACGGAAGTAACATTCAATCACACTAAAAATCCTAGGTACTAGATACTGATCAATTTGTATGAATCAGTTGTATTAACTAACATTTTTTTTATCAAGTTTCAGAGGCTGTGCTAACACTTGTGAGGTTTTGCACTATTTATTAACATTAAACGGTGTTATATCCACCAGATAGATTGCTAACCATCTTTCAAAATCGCTTGCTGGTTTATTAATCAGCGGTTCTTTAGTATTATTGTTACGAATTCTGCAATCCTTAATACGCGCAATAAATTACAAAAAAAGCTGTATTGCTGAGATCCATGACATTTCTCTTTTAAGGATTAAGAACCGAAATAA